>VZSE01006774.1:405705-461919 GCA_013398275.1 Promerops cafer
GGCGGCGCCCGGCAGGTAGGCAGCGGGCGGGCGCCAGCGGACAGCCCCCGCCCGGCAGCGCTTCCCACCTGGTGGGCTCCGAGCGCGGCGGGGCTGGCGGGGGGGCGGAGGGGCCGGCTCCGGGTTCCNGGGCTGGCGGGCGGCCGAAGGGACCGGCTCCGGTTTCCCTGTGAAACACCCGGCAAGGCGGAGCTGGGGCCCCCTCCCTTGCTGGCGGCCGGGCGCCCCGCGGGGTTACCGCGCTGCAGAACGACTCCGCAGTGCCTTCAGCACGGTGACCGCGGGTCCCCCGCGTCTGCTGGGTACCTGTTCCCAAACACGGCCTCTGCCGCCCGGCTGTCCCCTGAGTGACTTTACAGGGCAGGCTGTGCCCATCGTCCCGCTCACGGTAGAACAGGGCGATGCTGGGAGTGGGACCCCGTCCCCGGGGACTGCCACAGTGTGGCCGGAAGGATGTCTGTGCTGAGGGGGGAACGAGATTTGGAGTTAGGAACACGATTTGGAGTTAGATGGGAGCTGAATGGCCCTCTGGTCCATGGATATGATTTCTGCCTACCAGGACTGAGGCATCTTCCCACGACAGAGTGGGGAAATTTGTGTTTCAGCTGACTGCTCTGTGCCTCGTCAGAGTCAGAGCTTCATGCTGAGATCCTCCATGGGCATAGTATTAACTGTGCTCTCACCGGGTCTATAAAACCTGATGAAAGTAGTTAATTAATGGGCTCGAAGTAATGAACGCCTGAAAATGAACCTATGCTTACATCTGGTGCTGAGCAGCAGTTCTGCCTAAATGAAAAGGCACTCTTAGGATGTAGTACTTTATTGAGCATGTACTACTACAGGAGTGTTTTCAGCTCTGCCAAATCCTTGGGAGAGGGGACTGCTTTTAAACATGTTCTTACACTTGCAATAATTTGAGGACATTGACACAAAACGACCTTGGGAGCTTTAAGGTGTTACACGATATTTTAAGTCTTATTATGCAGGAGGGAAATTGTCAAAACCTTGGCAAACAAAAATTAAAGATGCCTCTGCAGTAAGAATTTGCATAAAGCACAGCAGGAGCTGGAAAATACAAAGATGAGGTTTGTAACAGTTAAAACTCTAGAAATAGGCTTATTGTTATGGCTCCATATTGCTTAGATCTTTCAATTATACCAACATCAAATCCTCCAGTCTGAGCATTGGAAGCACTGGATGTTCCTTGATCCTGAGAGGAAGGAACAGGGAAGCAAAAAAAAAACCCCAAACAAAAAATCTCTCAAACCACTGTCTAGAGAGCCCAGTTGTCCTTGTACTTTCAGGACAGTGCTGTGACCTGACAGCAGTTCCCTTCCCTAATGCTGCCACTACCATGTTATGATTTAGAAGTACCTAATTTAGTTTTAAATCAGGTATTGGAATCTATGCAGGTGTGGTGGCATGGAGTCTGGGACAGAGTGAGCTGCTCTGGAGTTATACCCAAACCTGGTTTCTCTGGCCAACAATCTCTCTGCTGGCATAAACTCAGAAATGAAACCTGCCTCTCAATGAGCATTTTCAGCCTTGTGAAGCTGACTCATTTAGGCTAAATGAATTAAAAGGACATGTTGTTTGGGCTTTGGTTTATATGCTCTGCTGTATCTTTGTTTTTTCAATTTAAGACGTTACTACTCCCTGTTGCCTATTCTACAACTCTGGCAGCATCTTAAAGTAATTCTCCAGGAAGGTTGATTTAAACTGTGAGACAAGGTTTATATTTCAGCATCAGGGCAGCTTTGCTTCTGGGATAGCTGCTTATGTGCAAATTATTATCTGAAACCCAATGTCCATTTCACAAAGGAACATGCCAAAGTTTAGTGTCCATCAAGGATAAGAGATGAGAGGAGTTTTGGGTGCTGTTGAAGAATTTATATAGAAGATTAAAGCAAAATAATTTACAGAACTTTGAACAGAGATACATAATTTACATTAAACTGGAAACATAATCCAAATACACTGATTACTCATTGTTTAACTGACTCTAAACCATGAGCAATCTAAAATTAACCCCTTTCTATAGTTGGTCATACCAAGCAGTAGAGTTGTTTTAATATCTTTATATGTCTCTTGGACAAAGTATATTTAAACATATGTGTGTAGTGGGAGAAAGAAATTGGGTTGTTGACAGCTGTCAGAATTTCTTATTTGTTCTCTGAATTTTTTCCCACCTTTCCATCTTTTATCAATGGCAATATTAAATTCAGTTATTAATTCACTGTAAGATCTAAAAATATTTCAAAAAGTAAAGAGTAGCAAGCTGACAATGAGCACAACTGCAAAAAAATGGTGCCTAGCACAGAAAAAAGTAAAAATGTTAAGATGAGGTGCTTATATATAGTTTGCATAACAAAGCTCTTAAATACATTCCCTTATCCTTACCTTGTGCTTTCAAAAAGGTTATTCTCTATCTTCAAATAGTATTCAGTGTACTTCAACAATTGCATTTTGCATGTGCAGTATTTATGACATTTTGTGAGTGTAAAGGTATGAAAATTGGAAGTAACTGGAGAGTGCTTTTCCTGATTTTTTTGTTAAATTATCTCCACACTTAGATTTCTGTACTATAAACAGGCATTTTACTGCAGAAAATATTAAGGACAAAATTCAAAGCTGTACAATAAGGGATTAAACTTATACATCTCAGAATTAAGATAGCCTGGGTTGCAGCTTTTGTTTTATAAAACGTATTGTTTGTTTCTGTGGGACTCTACCTTGTTATAATGTCAAGTGCTGCTTTTTTTCATCCCAGACTGTCATACTTGAATATTATGAGGGGCTGTGTTTTAGTTTGGTTTGACTGTGTTTGACTTTGTTGAAGCTGCTCAGCTTCTTTCAGGACTGGCACTCAGGACACCCTCACTGGTGAGCCTGGAAAGCAGACTGGCAATGAAACTTGGGCTGGATTCTACAAAGTCAGTTTAAAAAGTAGTTTTAGCATAATTGTTGCTCATTTTTAGTGCTCATATGAGAGCCTCTGAATGCAGCATAACTGTGAGGTGGAGTAACAGGGGTTCCACTTTGGTGGTCCTAGTTCTGTGCTGTAATACAACCACCAGTGGTAATTATGTTGTGTTGACATTTACATATGGTGAGCGTCAGAGTAATGAGGCCCCAAATATTTTTACTTCTGCAGAATTTCCTGGAAATGTGTTGACCATATAATTTACATGTGAGTTGCTCAGGTGACAATAACAGATGTGTCATAGCATTCTTTGTGCAAAAAAGTAGAGTGAACTCAAATCCTGGATGTGGCTTAATGGATGCCCATTTGTTTCCTCCACCCTTGTTAATAATTATGCCATCCCCTTGGTTTCTGCTGTGAACAGAAAAGGTGCTTGGCCTTCAACAGTGTATGGTATTCATCTCCTTTTTCTAATCATTTTTTATGGTTTCTCTATTTTCAAAACTTTGGAGATAAAATTCCATTGCTTGTTCCTATCTGAAGGTTGTTCCTCCATTAAGCCCATCTGAGTCACCCTTCAGTAGGGTGCCTTGTTTCTGTTTTGGTTGTGCTTGTAGAAAA
This sequence comes from Promerops cafer, assembly GCA_013398275.1. NCBI lineage: Eukaryota > Metazoa > Chordata > Aves > Passeriformes > Nectariniidae > Promerops > Promerops cafer. Next base: position 409,250 of record VZSE01006774.1, read on the forward strand.
CAAACCAAATAACAGATAAAATTGTTCACTTAGTATACTGAATTGCTAGCTTATTCCCCTTTTTCTTTACCACTGCTGTCTCCTGAGGATATTTTATCTACAATGCCTCCCTTGCTTTTGATATCTGTTTTTTTTATACCTGCCTGTTGTCATGCAGCTGCCTTCCAGTATATAGCTCAACTCGTGTATTTCCTGCTATTTTTTTTGCCATTGCTTGTTCATCTTTTTCCTTGTTCATACCTTTAAGTAACTTCCTTTTTTGAATATGGTGTCACATTGTAGGTCTTCCTTGCAGAACCATCCCCTAACTTGCCTGGTTACATCTGATGCCCTCTCTTTTTCCTTATCTTGAGTTTGGTTTTACCTTCTGTTTTTCTTCCAAAAAGCTCACAGCTCTTGCTTTCCTTAGCATATTGCCCTTCCTATATGTACTCTTTGTGCCTTGTAGTACTGAGTATGTAAAGGGATTCATTTATGGTAAACTCTATGCAATTGTGTGACCCTCCATAATTTCTGGCTGTTACAACCCTATCTGACCCAGCACTGTTATTTGCATAAAGGAGATACAAATGCAAAGAGAGGCAGTAAGTAGAACATGCAAATACTTTTATTTCCCTAGAAAATAGTAGTGGCTTAGTCTAGTATAGTCCTAGCTTTTCTTAAGAATCTGCTAATGAGCTGGTTTTACCAAGTGAACGGAGATACCATCTCATTTTATCTTCTGTTCTAGCGAAGTTGCCTGTTTTGCTTGTTGAGTCAGATCTCAGGGAAGAAAGTGCTGGTAGACACAGTCACCTCTCCTGTGTCCTGGCATTGCACCCCCAGCATGGTGGGAAGGAAACTCTTCACTTCCTTATCTCCTCTGCTGTTTGCACAGCCTGACACAAAGCAAGCACTTCTCGGTAGCTCTGGCTCACAGGTGTAAGGTATTTATTGTTTTGCTGCCAGCCTTCACAGCCGTCCCCAGCCAGACCTTTGTCAGGGCCGTGCGCGTCGGCTTGGTGTGTCGCATCGCTTTGGTGACAGGGGAGCTCAGAGGGCAGTGAGTGACCTGTTAGGCTGTGCTGCTTCCCTCTCCTCGCAGAAATGCTGTGTCATTGTTGGCTGGGCTGCTACAAGGAGGATTAAGTAGTTCCACTCAAGTCCTTTTGTTTTTCAAAGACAAAAAACTTTGATTACTCTGGATTAAACTATCTGGGTTTTTCCCTCACCTCTTAAAAAAGCCCCACTTGGGTGGGGAAATCACAGGTTTCTGAGCCAAGTACCCAGGTACTTTCCGTGGTGTTGTACCTGCCTTAAACTTCATGCCCTTACTGGGAGGTTACCTGCAAAGAGCTTATTTTCCTTAAACGGTGTTCAATTTTAATACTGGGTTGTTTGACAAAAAAGCCTGATTGTGTGTGCGTTGTTTTCCACCATTTTTTATGTTGTCTATGACTCAAATGCAAGCCTGATTACAAAGAAATGTGTGTGAATGAATAAATGGCTTTAGTTGTGGTACAAACAATAAAGGCATGGCCAGTGGCAGTAGGGACTAACAAATGGCACCAGCACCAGGAGATCCTGTTCCATCTCTGCTGAGTACTGTTTTACCTCTCTGGCCTCAGGTGCCACACTTATTCCAGTGAGGCTGATGATGCTTCCTCCTTGTGTCAGAGAGTTGTTTATTTACTGACCAGAAATTAATAAAAAGGTAGCATGAGAATATTAATCACAGTTTGTGGGAACCACAGGTTTGTGTTGGCCACAGGAATTTCAAGAAGAAAAGTCAGGAAGCTCGGCTCTTTCAGGTCATCCCAAAAAAAGGGTGAGCCAGTATGGATGGCACTGTGAGCATGATACACTTAACAGGTAGTTATACCAGAACTCAGCTTCCTTTGTTTTGATTTAGATTAGACAAAGCATTCACTAATATGGGTAAATCCCAAAGCAACTGTGACTTTTGAAGGAAATAGACAAAAATCTATGCTAAAATTACTGGTATTGTAAGATGATATTTTCCATAAAGATTGCATATAAAGCGTTATATGAGATATTGTAGCTTTTACCACAGTTCCAGAGGCAGACAAGTTTTATATTAAGATTTTCATAACTTACTTACTTTAGTACAGGATTAAATAAAATTGAAGATGAAAGTGGTCCAAGATACATAATTAATGTAAGATTGTCTGCCTTTTACTGAGGAGGAGAGAATCTGAAAGTTACTTCTGTTAAATTTGAACAGCTTGTTCTGTTAAAGCAAACAGAGTTCATATTGTAGATGTTCTAGAAATACTTGAGGTCAGCATGTGATGTTATGCTCACAGAAAACATCCCTATTAGTGCTAATTAGAGTAACCTGGCTAATTCCTGTATGGTTTACTGTAAACAATTACATAAAGAATGAGGAATGGCTGAAGACTTTCAAGGGCAAGTACCCACTGCCTGATACTGCTGAGAAACTTCAGTGGGTGAGAGCGCTACTAGGGAAGTCTGTGAGAAAGCCCAGGTCTTGGTGGAGTGGGATTTTAAGTTCCATAATTATTGTGGCAGAAACATGTCCTGTAGGACTTCATAACAAACCAAGGAGTATAATCATGTCCCTGTTGAAATCACTAAACTAATATACTTTTTCATAAAGCAGTTGGACTTTGTGGTAGCTACATGAATACTTAGGAAAGCAAAAGGAAAACAAATGCCTGGAAGTAGGAGTTACTTCTTTTGCTAGGAACTAGAAGCTGAGACCAGTTTCAGAACCCCTTTTTTTCAGACTAACAGGATGAGACAGATTATAAATTTGAGTGGATATATTGTTAGAGAAGGGAGTGTTTGAGTGTTGAGTGTTTTGCCCTAGGTTCTTCCTGGATGGAAAGGTGGTGGATTGCAGCCCTCCAAAGACAGTGCTGACCTATCTTGAGTGGAAAGCTGATTGGAGGATGTTGTTCAGTCAGTCCACAGATGTTCATTGGAAAATTAAGCTGAAAGGGTGAATTTTGTCACTTAATGCCTTTTTTTGAGTGGGAACTTTTCTGCTGGGTATAGAGAGCTTTGATTCAGGCTCTCAGATGGATGTAATTTGAAAGTGTGTCTTTCATTTGATCTGGCATTCATCATTCCTGTCAGTGTTTCTCCTTTGGTTGGTCTTGGTTTTGTAATTCCTGTCCTGCTATGCAGAGGTTAGATTACCATTTGTCAGTAGATTTTTACTGTCCTTTGAGAATACTGTGCTCTGGGGCTTTCTGCTGTTTTCTGCCTTTTTCATATATTAACTCAATTTGTTTGGCTGAGAATGGTGAGGGGTTTTTTCTCTTCTGGCTTAGAGAACTCAACACTTGGGTTGGAAAGTTCCCAGAAGAAAGTTTGTGTCTATATGTTTTCCCACTTATGGAATTTAATTTAAATGCTTTTTGTACTCAAAACAAAGAATTTATATTTTCATGAAAGAAATAGGTGTTTTGGAGTAATACTATGTACCACTGTCAGGACTCTGCTAACAGAAATTGACAAAGCAGAGCCTTTGCTTCAACTAGTTGCAAAATTCAGTTATTCCACTTTATGCCTTGATGCTGATCCCATTCAAGCAGTCCCTTATTTAAACTGAAGGAGTTTTAAGCTCTTAGATATGAAAATGGCATGAACAAAAATGCAATTAAATTTAAAGGCTTTGCAGCAACATACTGGATAAATATAAGGAATAACATCGTTTGGAGAATTTCTGATTTCTTAGGAAAATGCACTTTACTCTTTTGCTTGTCAAGTCTTAAAGCTTGGTGGGTTTTGGATTTGAGAGCCCAGCTGACAGCTCAGCCCCACTCATTCCTCCCTGGTGGGACGGGGAGAAAATTGGAAGAGTGAAAGTGGAAAAACTCATAATAAGGACAAAAACAATTGAGTAGGTAAAGCAAATGACACCATGCCAGTAAGGCCACAGGCTTCCATTTCCCCTCAGTTTTGTCAGTTCAGCTGATTGCAAGGCAACCTCTCAGTGTGCATTTGTGATATGATCCAGGCCAGAGGTGTGTCTTTTAAGGGCTTGGGGTTTTACCCTGGTAATCTGAATGATGTAATGGCTCTGTTGCCGTCAGTACCAAATGTTTGAGTTTGCGCAATAGGAGAGGTAGTGACCTCTGAGGATAGTGCAGAAATGAACAAATCTAGAAGAAGGAAAACCTGAAAATTTCTCAACCTACAAAGATCACTTGGACGTAAGGTAAATATTCACTGTCATATGAAATAGCCTTCCCAAATACTTCCCAAATGCCTGAAGATAGGGCTGTAAAGCAATTTACATGCTTGCTCAGAAACGTTATGGATTTAGAGGGTCTTCTGAACTCCTGGAGTAGAGACAACTATTTTTTAAATTATAGTTTGTGGAAATGTGAAGTTTGTTTTTGTTGGTAATGTTCTTTTCTGTGATACAGAAACTCTAGGTAAATCAGTGGAGACTTTTGCCTTGAAGCACCACTTCTAGACCTCCAGAGTGAGTAGTTGAAAGGCAAGTGCTTTCCATGGGTGCCCATGTCCTGCCTCTGCAGCTGGTGGGATCCCTGGATCACTTTTGCAGGGTAAGGCAATTCTTATCCTGGAGCAATTCTGCGTACAAAGCTGGTCCAGGCTGTTGGGTTGGGCTGGTCCTGTTCCCACCTGATCAAAGCCTTCTGAAACCAATCATGTCTTTTTCTCATTCTAGCCAGAAGTTACACAACAAACAGTCAAAAGTTCAGAGGCCTTGGTGCCAGGGAGGACTTTGGATTGTGAGGGAGCTCCCTCCCAGTAAGGAAGGATATGGGTTGAAAATACCATCATTGTTTCACTGTAATTTTTTATCTCCCCAGGTGGGGTTTTTTCTGGTTTAACAAGTTCTGAGCAAAACTGGCAGGTTTGCCACTACCAGTGAGAAGTGCTGCTGCCTCCTCTTGCTCTCTGCTGGTCTGGTAATGCCTTTGTCCTGGCACCAGCTGTGGTGATCACAGGATTGTTCCCTGAGCTGGCTGAGCTTGTTAGACTGGTGGGAAACAGTCCACAACTTTTCTTCTCCTGGGTTAGTTTTCTCCTAGGTTAGTGAGTTGATTTAGCTCATGCACGGCTCTGAAGTCTCCCGGAACTGGTGCCAAGTATGCAGACACCAAGAAGGAAAAAAGCAGTGTGGTGCAAGAGAATAGACTTGTCTCCCTTTTTTAGCATTGGTTGGTTAGATTGATTCACCCCATATCAAGAAGCACTTGGCAGGTCATAGGGAAGGTGCCACCTCACCAGCCACCACCTCCTAGACTGGGATTAACAAAACCAAAGCTGGTGGTAGTGCAGGGCAAGAGCCTCACTGAGCTTCGCTGCTACAGACTTGCTGAATAATGCTGATACATACCAGGCAGGGAGTCATCCTCACCACTTCATCTCTGAGGGTTATGCAGAGCAGATCCATGGCTCAGGTTCTCTTTAGCAGTCTCACTCTGAAAAAAGATGTCTGCTGACTCATTTTTGGAAAGTATTGATTATTCACCAGGACTGTGGGTTATCGCAGTTGCCATTAATGGATGGAATTTTATGGAGAGCAAGCTGGTGACACACAGAGCACTTTCTGCTTTGTCATCCTGCCTGTGGCAGGTTTCCCAAACCAACAAGGGAGAGGCCCCCAGAAGCAGAGCCAGCCAACATACAAACTCTTTCAAGTCTCTGCCAGGGGCTATGATTGCCTTTGGGTTTTGAGGCTATTGCTAAAACTTGGTACCTCTGGCACAGATCTACCTGGAAATAATTAGAGATATTTATACAGCTGCCTATGTTGGCTAATGACTAGATTTTTATCTCACTGAAAATACAGTTTTAGGTGAACATTCCTGAGATTGTTCAAACTTGCAGGAATAAAATACTCCTGCAGTTGCTTCAGGTACACACAGGACTGTAGCTTTAATATAATAGAGTTAAGCAAAAAATTATCCTTTGTGAAGACTGTGAAATTATTCTTTGTGAAGGCTGTTCAAAACCTGTGTTCTTGCTTTTCTTTTTTTACATGTGTGTGCCCCCCAACTAGAATAGGAAAAGTAGTATCCATCACTAATATTACTGTTAACTGTTGCATAACAGTTCTGATCTTTAAACGTCTTTACCACCATCACCAAAGTACTCTTCCCAATACCTTTGTGAGGTAAAGGAATTTTAGCAACAAGTTTCAGAGAAGAAGTCAGAAATGACAAGATTACAGACCAGTTTTCAATGACTGCCTTTTTTCATTTGTATGTGTGTGAATGATTTTCAGGTTTGTGGGCTCAGTGCCCAAGGAATGTATACATAGCATTCAGTATGGCTGTTTCTCTAAGTATGGGCACATGTCAGGGTTTGCTAATTAATGCTGGTTGTACAGTGCAAAGTATGTATGTGATTAAGTACAAACAACTGTGTACTGACCCATTCATTGGAAATTAAGCATAACGTAATTCAGAGTTATGTGGAGGAAGGCAGAGCTGATAATGCATTCCAATCAACTAATTGATTTTCCACTTTTTTCTTTTTCAATGCCATATCAAATAAAGTTTCACTGTGTGTAAATATGTTTTTTTTTTTTACTTTTTACTAATATGCTTAAACTTTTATATCGGGTATGCATATATATATAAGATCAGTTATGACCAGTATGAAAACTGATCTTTTCCAGCCTTTTGAATACATTTATCAATACATTGAACTGAAAGAAGTTTCCAGGCAACTAATTGCAGGAGAAAACTAAAAACTTTAAACTAAGTTTAAAAAGTACGAGACTTTAAGCGTCACTTTCTGGGCAAGAAAGCTAAAAATCATAATTTTCTTTTAAGACTGAAATTTCAGGCTTAGCCATAGGAAATATGATTTCCTTGCTTTGATCCAAGCATATTGTTAGATTGGCCAAAAGCACTGAAATCTCAGCCAACTCACACGTGGGATTTTATTAAAGGAAAATATCGCAAGTCATCCTAACGTTGCAAATGAGTCATGAGTCGCCTTAGGAAACCCTCCCCTGGGACAGACATGCCACAGATGAGGAAGCAATGAAGCTGCCAGGCCACTCCCCCAGACAATTTCTCTCAGGGAGCCCAGCCTCATAAAGGACCTCTCTCCAGACACTACGTTATTTTATCCTTTATTTCACAGGGGGAGCCCCGAAGCTGCGAGAAGGGCAGCGAGAAGCAGCGGCAGAAACTTCTGTACGGGAGAAGCAAATAGGAGATCATGAGAGAACTTTAAAGGTAGGGGGAGATACATTTCAAAGTCTGTAATTTAGTTTTGACATTGAAAAATAATCAGAATGTAGACTTTACTGTAAAATTTGTAGTTCATGGGTGAAGAGTAGAGAGATCTGTTCTCAGGATGGGATCATGTTCATGAAGAAGTTCCTCCAGTAAATGGGATGTGGAGCTTGTCATGATCCTGGCTGCTTTGGAGCAGGGATCAGGAGGAAGAGAGGAAGCTTGTAATCTATTTTGTCTAATCTAAACTTCTAATATGTTTTCTTTTTGAAGAATTAATGCGAAATGAACCAAACAGTAGGAAATAAAAACTGAAGTTTCTTAATCCATGTGAAAACATAAAGCATTTTTCTTAAAAGGAGAAAAAAAAGTAGCATGATATAAGTAGTGATCTAAGCAAATGAGTAGCTGGTGTGGTTTCTTTCTGTGCATCATAATGATACCATTCTCGGTAGCTGGGTCTGATGACTGTGGGGGAGTTAGTCTCCCCTGATGCTTCACACCATCCTGTTTCCACTAAGCTAGCAAGAAGGTGTGCTTTGGAAAAGAATGGCACCCTTTCTCTAATTTTACATCTCTAAATACAAATGAAGTTGCATATCACAGTACAATACATGCCCCTCTGCTCTTAGTGTGGTAGGAGGTTTGATCCTGGCTAATGGCTGTGTTAGAAAAATAGAAAAAAGGGAACCAAGTGCAAAGTAGGTTCGGTGGTAGGGGTGTGTGTGGGGGTGGTGAAACAGGAGGAGAAGAGGAAGAAGAATGAAGTGTTTTTGGGTATCTTCACAGCAGCCTCAGGTGTTTTCTAGGTTTTGTTTCTACTGTTAACATGCTGCCTGGGGTTACTGCTACAATGTAACTTTGTACAGGCAGATGCACAGCCTGAATTTCTGTTGGCATTGCTGTGTAATTCATCTGAGCAATAGGGGATTTTTATCGGTGGGATGGCTGCAGTGGCAGCAGTCAGTAGGGCAGGCATAGTTATAGAGAGGGATTAATCAAACCTCAGAGGAAGGCAACAGAGAGGTAACCACCTCAGAGGAAGGCAACAGTAGAATGGGTTGAGTACAAAGGGCTGTCTAATGCAAAACAAAATTAAGATGAAAAGATGAGGGAAACTTCTTTGGGCTCTTTTCTTTCCTTTGATTTGCCACAACTATTCCAGTAGTACTGAATGAAGTCCTACCAAGTTAGGTGGACAGAAACACATATTTGTAAAGCGGCAAAGTATGGGTTTCTTAATGTATGGGTTTGGTCTTAAAAGATTTTTAATTACTTTAGTTGATGCTCACTGATTTACATCAGCTAAGGAATCTGATTTTTACTCACTCCACATCTTGTCCTGCAATTTGAGAGGCATTGAGAATTTTGTCACAACTCCAAAGGCTTGAAGATCTGAAGCCCTCATAAATTGGAGTTTCACAAATAAAGAATGAAGGCTCATTTTAGAAAGCGTATATGAAGACAGTGCCATGTTCTTTGTGGCATAAGCTGCCAAAATGCATTTTAGGACTAATGGGTAGTTTTTCTGTGGTAGTAGCTGTGATTTAAAAAAAATATTTTGTGAAACCATAGTGGTCACACTTGATCCATTTGATGCCAAAGTTATGCTAAACCAAAGCAATGATAAACACTGGCATATTACAAAAACAGTTTTCAGAAATGGTTTTCTTTCAGTTCTGTTCATTCTGTTGGTAAGGCTAGTAATTATTGGAGATTAGTACAGCATGGGATAGGATTGTTGTATTTTCCTACAAACATATGCAGGAGGAGAGGAAAAACACTAATTAGGAAAGTCCAGGGCAGATGAAAAGAATAAAATAAATTATTGGAATGCTTGTGTCAGCAGTTACCTATCTCATCCTGGAGTACAGCATGAGGAGGCTCTAGGGTTGCATTGTTGTGGAAAATTGTCAGCAAGGAGGGCCAGTGCTCCAGTGAACAAGAAAATTTATAGTTCAGTATCTGACAGGTATAGAGCTATTCGCAGATGGATTAGGAAGATGAAATTTAAAAGTAATTAAAAGCAGAGTTCAGAAAATGCAGATGCAATTATGTTGCCTTATCACAATATTTGCTACTGAAAATACTAATTTTTGAACACTGTGGGCAATGTTTCAATATTCTCTAATACTTTTTGTTTTCTCTGTTCAGGCACATAAAGAAGAAGACAATCCTCACAAAAGAATGGAAGTGAACGGGCTTACGCTGGTGCCGGATTCCTATGACTATGATCTCATTGTCATTGGTGGAGGCTCAGGAGGTCTGGCAGCTGCCAAGGTATGAGGGGGGAAATACACATTTATACTTTCCTTGTAAGCAGGTGTGTGCCATGCTCAGTGTCTTGGATTTGGTATCTTTAACACTGTAGGGGCACTTCTGTCTGATCAGTGAAATTTCTTTCGAGGTTAGTGCCAATTATACAATATTGTTTTTGTTCTGAGGAAGGAAAACATGATATACTCCCTAATATTCCTTAATACTCCTTACTACAATGAAACCTGGTCCCCACTTATTGGAGATGATGCTGCTGGAAAACAGCAGGTAGATATCGTAATAGTGTTTATTAGTTGTTAAATTTAAACTCAACTCATAAATGAAAAGGTTCTATTCAAAATTAGCATCAGAAGGTATCTACTTTTGTATAGAAGTACTATCTTTTCAGACAGAGTTGTGTCTCTTCTTTTAATTCTTGGCAATGGGGGAGAGTCTGTGATTTTTGAGCTTACATAGTTGCATAAATGGAGATTTTGCCTGTACTTAAGCTATGGTCTCACCCTTCATTTCTAGGGTCTGGTATTTCCTGCCTGTAGCCAGATGAATTATGGGGTTTGGTTAGGATATTGCTATTAAAAGCATATCTAGAATTAATTAAAAGAATTCACAGTGGTACAAAATATACCAGCTCTTAGAGCTGTCATTATCCCAAATATTTTAAACCTGAAGAAATTTAATATAAGTCAGTAGCTCTCCTTTGCATCTGTAGTCAGGCACGTTGTGTCTCTTCTGTCTGTGGTAGGATTAACTATTTAGAAGTGAATTGAGCATTCCTGTAAATAAAACTACTTTGTTGTTCAACACCTGGAGCTGGATTATTTGTCCAGTTGGAGGCATTTCTTTTGTTCACAAGAGGTGGAGGAGGCCATTGCAGACTGAAAGAAAATAAGGAGACAATATTTTAGAATAGCATTGGATTCACAGTGAACCCTGGTCCCTTAGAAGTACTTCTGTTTTCATGGAAATGTACAGGGCTGAGTGATAGATTGTAGATCCATAGTCTATTTTGGTAGTTTACTGCTTTCCTATCGATAGGGGCACTGTTGTCATGGTGTAGGATTGAGGATTGAAGGTAAGATCTAGGAAAGTTCTGAGAACCACAAAGAGAAGCAAACACTGGTTTTCAGAGGATGGAGATGTTCAGGGACTGCAGAGAGTAACAAGAGTAAAACAGAGTTTGCAAGAACGCAAAAAGAGTTTGCAGCAATAAGAAGCCAGCTGTTGAAATTTCCATAAGGAGACTGACACAGTGATGTTTATTGCATCATTTTTCAGTTGTAGGACAGAAAAGCTGTGGAGTAGGAAGATAATCTGCCTAATTCCTTCAACTCAGTGTGTAAAGTATATTGATTCTCAGTGTTCTCAACTGATTGTTGGGTAGAACAGATGATGTTAGATCAATAAAGTCAACATCCCTATCAGTAGTGTGTGTATTTCAAATCAGTTTTATGTAGTTGAAGTGAAACTGTTTTATACACATAAACTTCTGACTTTTCCTTAGATTCAATGTTTTTTAATGAATTAACTGACAGTGCTTAAAAAAAAAACCAAAACAAAACAGAAAAAACCCCAGCTACACAGCTTGCATACAAAGTTCCAGGTATCTGCACTCAGGGTTGCAGCAGTTCACCTAGATTGGTTAAATGTGTGCTTTTCACTCTGACACATGCACCTTTGTGTGCTCATCTTCCTCTCTACATTGTGCCCAGAGCTTGTTCCTTTGGAGGCAATTCTCCACAGGGAGTGCCAACACTGCCAGGCTGACTTGGTACAACCCATCTGCAGACTCAGACTGGTGCCAGGCCCCTGCTCTCAGTTCAGAACAGCTCCCTGAGCAGCATTGCTGTGGTCCTGCAGCGCTGAACTGAGCCCCAGAAGGTCTGAGAGCCTACAGGGCAGTCTTGTGGCTGTGGGCAGAAGTGGTTATGTGTGTGTATGGTCTCTGGCACGGCGGCCATGCAATGCCAGAGACCCTGTGGTATGTGAGCGTGTAGCTGAGGGAACCTTGGGAATCCATGCATTCTGCTTAGCTAACTCTGGTGAGGCTCTTCAGAGCACTGCTTAAGAGGTGTCACATAAAGGAGCTTTGATGACGCGTCTCAGTCCCCAAGTGCCTTTCTGAGGAACCTTCTCAGAGGTGCTGCTGATGGTTAGGAATTAGCTTCTTGGCCAGACTAGATCTTTATTGGAAGTGGAAATCCAGTACAGCAATATTTTCCGAAGGTGTCTATAGCCTGTGTTATTTGAAGTGTGATTTGCATTTTGCATGAAGTAAGATGAATTTAAAATTGAAATTCTGATTGTCAAGTATTTAGATTAACAAGTATTACTGGTAACAGAATGCTGAAGGCTGTCCAGCCCCTCCCAAACCAAACCCAAGGCCTTAGAGTAATATCCTGTTCATATAGTTGTTACTGCTCACATGTCTAAGAACTCATCATATGATGCCAGTATAGTTGCGGCTACTCCAAGTAGCAAAATTATTTTGCTTCATCTCATGGGAGGAATCTGTCATTGCTGTTTCTCAGCTACCTAGTGCTTGCCTAAGTGTTTTTCCATGGCAGCAGTTACTGCTGTCAGTTTTTGCCTTTTTCTTAAAAAACACAAAGGGAGCAATGAAATTAATATATAGTTCTCAGTATCACTTACAGGCATTAATTGTAAATTTGCTAATGGACCTCCTTAGGGGAAATATAGAATCATAGAGTCATTAAGGTTGTCATGCTTGGCCATGTGAATGCTTGTGTCATTTTCTAATGTGTTTTCAAACAAATGCTGGAGAAACCATCTTTGAAGGGAAAACTGGATAATTAGGAATTTGTTAAGTAGGTTAAAAGCAAATGGGCATGTTGGGAAATAGTCTAAACAAAGTGACAGGATGGAGGAGTGAAGAGGAGGTTGCTCTCACAAAGTCTCCTGTGTATCAGCTGGTGCCATGCTGTTCTGTAGCAGGATGAAGGCCTTTTTTTACCTTTCATCTTCTTTTTCCTACTGAATGCATAGATGAATTCAGAAGATTAATGACTGTCTGTTCCCTTGCAAATCCTTCATTGTTACTTAATTAAAAGTCACAAAGCTTTTCAGCATGATGTTATCGTCTACTCCAAATTTAACCTCTAATATTTAGATATGTGTCTTATTTAATTTGTTTTGCAGGAGGCTGCCAAATATGAAAAGAAAGTGATGGTGCTGGACTTTGTCACGCCTACGCCTCAGGGAAGCTCATGGGGTAAATTTCTCTTCATTGCAATCCTGTCATAAAGGAGCTTTGCTCAGAGACTCTGATTCTCATGTTTGAAATCTGCCACACTGATGTGAAAAGCACATTCTGTTCCTTTCAGGTCTTGGAGGAACGTGTGTAAATGTGGGCTGTATACCTAAAAAATTGATGCACCAGGCAGCTTTACTGGGACAAGCCTTGCAAGATTCACGCAAATTTGGGTGGCAGTTTACAGAAGAAGGTAAAGGACACTTTTTGTCAGTTTTGTCATTTGCACTGAAAATCCTGAGGTGGTTCTCATAATCAGGTGCTTGTTGCACTGCAGCATGTGCTGGTTTTGACAATGTGAGGCAACTTCAGAGAGATTACACACAAATTGAAGTGCTTTTCAAATCTAAAGCCATGGGGCTTATTGCCTCCATGTTTTATCTGTTAATAGCTCCTGATCATGTTAGTAATTGATGAGACTGTTGTGTGAACAAAAGCAATAAGGTACTGCTCCATTTCTGAATGTACCACAACATCTAAGGGAATACACCAGAATGTTGCCTGACAGAAACTTCTTATAGTTACAAGCAAGGATGTCTTTTCCCTAAGTGTCTGTCACTACTACGTAAGAAGACTGATTTTACTTTTTATTGTCTCTGATATGCATGGTTATAGGATTATGATTCATTTAGGCTGCAATCCTGTATTTGGAAGCATGCAGAAGCATCTCTCAGACATGCATTGTCTTCATTTGTTGAGCAATGTCACCTGCTCACAGCTGTCAATATGTATCTGTCAATATAAAACTGTCAATAATTCAGTGTCTTAATTTTCAGTGTTTTAAGTCATACCTATTGCACTGTGACCTCTCATGTTATCTGTGCTGATGTAATTTTTGAATTTCAGTATATTTACCCTGAAATAAAACAGGAGTAAGACAAATCCAGTAAGACTGGGTCATGAAAATAATCTCTTTGAGAATAGAAATTTTGCTGTGGAAAAAGAAAAACTCAGACTAAAAGATGAACCTTCCTCTTTTGTTTCTGCCAGTCAAACACAACTGGATGACCATGACAGAATCTGTTCAGAATTACATTGGTTCACTGAACTGGGGCTATCGGGTTGCACTGAGAGACACGAAGGTCACGTATGAGAACGCATACGGAGAATTTGTTGGGCCACACACAATTAAGGTACTGCATAGCCATTGTTTGCTGTGTCTTCCTGTAGTGCTGTCTGAATAGACATGCTTTTCAAATAGAATACTTTTTCCTGTGGTGGGACTGTAAAACACTCACTTTGCACTAATACTTTGTATGCAGGCAACAAACAAAAAAGGAGTTGAGAAGCTGTACACAGCTGAAAGATTTATCATTGCCACTGGTGAACGACCACGCTACCTGGGTATACCTGGAGACAAGGAATATTGCATTAGCAGGTAAAAACAGGGAGGAATATGAAGTCATTCCTTGTGTGTAAATGCTTCTCCATACTGAGGAGCACAGTCTGCTTGAAAGAAACCTCCGTACTCAGATATTAGGGAAAGTGGGAATAGCACAGCTGCTGATGTTATGAAGTCGGTAGGAATCTGTCTTCATGCATTGGGGCAGTCTTGAAACTCAGCACAATTTGTTTCCCAGCTACTCAGTGAAGGTAATTCAACTTTTGAGAAAACTGGTTTCAAGTGTCTGGTTAATTGCTAATGCTAAGCAAAAATGTTATATGAAGATAAAATGTGTTTTCATATCAGACTAACTTTTAAGTTACTTGATGTAGAAACAGAGATTGGAATTACAGGCTGGCAAACGTATAGCAATGAAATAAATAATTGGCACATTTCCTCTGGAACTAAAACACCATGTGGTATGTCTCCCTTTTAATAAGTAGTAATGAAATTAAAGATAACAGATAATACAACCTGTAAAGTGGTGCTTTAAAGTAGCTTCAAGGTGGAGGAGTCAGGAATCCCAGAGTTAAAGACTATCAGATTGAGGCTGTCTGTGTAATCTTCACTGAGTTCCTTGGGGTATAGGAGCTATGCTACAGCCTTTAATTGCACAGTCACGTTTTATTCCATCACCCTGAAAAAAGGGACATTTATTTTAGATTCAATCTTCTCAGAATTGTACTGCCAGACTCTAAGTGTATGCTCAGTATAGTGTGGTGCCTCCATGAGTCCTGGCTTTGTGGAGAAGCCCTGGTTTTATAGCCTAGGTCCAAAGTGTGGTAGAACTGATGTAGCTTGATGAAGCAGTTGAAAGACATGAAAATCAGGCAAAGGAGCATGTTTTCCATAATTCCATACTTCTGTCTTCGCCTGTTACTGTGGTTTGTTGTCTGTGTATATCTGGCCCTGTGTATAAAGCTTTAGCAAAAGCATAAGTCTTCAAAGTGATGATGGTATTTTATCTTAAAGCTGAACCCCTTCCACTTTTAGTTCTCAGGAGCTAAAATTTGCAGCAAAATATTTAAAGCAAGATTCAGAGGGGAAATAAACACCTACCTTTTTCAACGATTTGTCCTAAATTTATGTTAAAAAAGCTCTCCACATTTTTGTGGTGATTCAGAATTTTCATACTCCTTTTTTTTGTATGTGTACTCCTAAATATAACTTTTTCATCTGTCACGCACTGATTTTGTATTCCAGATTAACTGCCAAAAAATTAAGCAGGGTATTTTTTGTGAGCAGGAAAAGGAATAAAGTTCTATTCTTACAGAAAAAAAATCAGATAAATATAAAGCACAATACATTTTTCTGACTGCCTCTGATTTCCTTTTTCCCTCCTTTGTTTTTTTCCAGTGATGACCTTTTCTCTCTGCCTTACTGCCCAGGGAGAACCCTGGTGGTTGGAGCTTCCTATGTTGCCTTGGAGTGTGCAGGATTTCTTGCAGGCCTTGGATTAGATGTCACTGTAATGGTGAGATCCATTCTCTTAAGAGGATTTGACCAGGACATGGCAAACAGAATTGGTGAATATATGAAAGAACATGGAGTCAACTTCATTAGGGAGTTTGTGCCAATCAAGGTAGGCTCAAAGTGACTACAATTGATTGGGATGTACCTGTCATAATGTTTTAAGATGTAAATTATTTTAATTAATACAAAAGTTGAACTTTCATTACAGTATCTGCTGTGACATAGAATGGGTTAATTTTTGTTTTAAACTAACTCCATGAAACTTAATTAATTGAAAGGCATAATTTAATCTTAATATTAAAATTTTGTGAGATTATGAAGTTCATTTTTTAAAATCAGAATTAGTTGGGTTAGTATATGTAGCACTGAAAATGCTACACCTGCTTGTCCTGGTTCTTTCAGGCCCATAACTAAGCAGATACATAATTTCCTCTAAGATCAGGGTCCCGTGCCTCACAAATAGTTCCATTTTTCATTGCCAATTTTCAAATTTTCAGCCAGCGAACAGTGTTTATATGCTGAGGATTAGGGGACTGTCCAGAAAAGTAAATGGGCTTTAGATGTATCATCTGTATCATTTACTTGGCAGAGTCCTTAAATACTTGCTCCATTGTTGTAGAATTCAGTAAGAGTACTCATGCAGCTACTTACATGTATAGGCACATGTATAGGTAAATTCAGGTTGAATTTAAACCAGATTAGAAATTCTGGAGCTTTTCTAATGCAAAATTGCCCTAACAGTATTGTGCTAACAGTATTTTTTAAAATGTTTTTTTCACAACAGTCCTTAGTTATTTTGAAATAGCAACTCACGTATTAAGCAATTTCAATTTGGTGTTAAACCAGCATGCTGCTGAGTTTAACACTTTGGGAATTAAAACATTAAATTCAGTGAAGACTGTTCATTTCCACTCTTAGCAGTATCAAGAGTAGCTAAAAAAATGCTCTTGCTAGTTCCTACTGTGGGTCTGAACCTCTCTCACAGAATGAGAGTTGATGTGAAAAGTCAAAATGGATGTTTCCAGGAACTTAGTTTTTATGCAGGTTTTTGTTGCACAAATCCCATGCTGTATGAAAAGTAGGGATGATTATCTAGGTTCTGTTGCAGACGTAGCTTTTTGTAAGCTCTATTGGGGAATGAGAAAGAAGGAAGCTGTTTTTAGAAGGAGATCATTTCAACTAAATGGCAAGCAGGCTCCTCCAGATGCATCCTGTGATGGATGAGCAGTCCATTTCCACAGTCACAAAATGCACTTCTGTGTATTTTACCCTGTCCCTTCACTATATGTCTTTGATTTCAATGGGAATAAAATATTTGGCCCTGTTTCTGATTGAGAATATCCTTCAGCTTAAGTTGCTTGGTAGGTTTTTAGCAGGTTTTCTCATCTCTTTCAGATGTTGTGTTTAAAGTTATGCATGTTGTACTTATTAAAACCCTTTGTTGGGACTTTTGAAGGCAGAAGATGAATTATTATAAATAATGCTACTTTTGAACAGAAGGAGTTTAGCACAGTGATCCTTTAAGGTTGGTAGGATGGCACAGTTGGCTTTTCTAAATTAAAAAAAAAGGACAGAAATAAAGTCTTCATCAGAAACTTTGCCCTTTCTGCCTCTAAATATTGAACATGAAGTAGGAACAAGGTTGTTGTTGAAAAGTACCTTTTCATCTGTAGGATGAACACTAAAATTTCCCAGAATTACGGTAATTGTTGCACACTTACATGTCTCTTGTATGTGCTGCTGAGGGTTTTCTATGACAGTGGCTTCCCATGGGTGGAGGGAATAATGGCAGCACTTGGAGAAAATGTCTGATGGTGTTTCCAGGCCTTGTAAGAGTTTTCTTCCTACTCACTTCCTCTGTCCCCAGTGAATGCAACAAGTCATATGATGGGCTTGGACAAGAACTTCACCATCAGTCCACTTTTATAAACAGAAATGAGGTTTTGTTGTGTTCGTCATAAGAACAAACACAGGGACATGAAAAACCACATAAAATTACCCAAGTAGAAATGTAAAGAATCTTTAGAGTAAGTGCCTAATTTTAGATCATGGTTAAAACTCTCTCAATGATATGTGGTGGAAAAAATATACATTTGTATATTTTTAATTTAAACTTTTTTTTTTACCCCATCCAACCCCCAAAATGTTGTAGGTTGAGCGGGTTGAGGAAGGAACTCCTGGAATACTGAAAGTTACAGCCAAGTCCACAACGGGGGACCAAATAATTGAAGGGGAATACAATACTGTGAGTCCTGTCTGCATGCATGAAGAATGTGAAATTGCCTTCCATTAAATGTTGATATGTTGTGGGGTGTTTCTATCCACACTTTAGATTTTTAGAAATTATTTTAGTCATTACAATATGCTAATGGGACACAATCAGCAGGTAATTAATCTGGAAGTAAAAGTCCCAAAGTCAATGGCTATTTTGCTTTGCCAAATCAGTTTGCATGCTTCTGAAACCTGTTTCTTAGCTTAGGGGTGTAGATGAACTTGGTCCCGTGGAATCAGTTGCAGGATTTTTTCCCAGCAGGATATTTGTAATAAATTATAAGTAATGATTTATAATAGCTTTCATAGTAATTAGGGCACGTTTTGTAGTTAGCACAAAACAATTGTCCTTGCAGGAGTTAAACAGGTGACGTGTCATCTCAAGACCTGTTGTTGACACATCTTCACAAACACAGCTAAGGCCCTGTGGCAAGTCAGTCAAGAAACTTCATTACACACTTAAAACAGTAAAATTGCAGCGTGCAGGTGTGGTATTGTATGGCTGATTGACTGTTTCCATCACACCTCACTCCACCCATTTTCATAGGCCTTGATGCCATAAGGAGAAAAAAAAATCTTTGAATACAGTATTTGGAACCACACAATGCATAAAGACAGGCCTTTGCCAGCCTGGGACTTCAGACTGCAAATACTGTGTGCCAGTGACCTCGTTTCCCTGTACAGTGCATCAGTCATCCCCCAGCAGGGACACACCTCAGTGCATCCAGGAGCCAGCACTGTGAGAAAGTTTAACAATGGCAGCAGAGCTGTTGCACAGGGCTGTAATACTGGGGTTTTTCTAGTCCATAATAGTGAAAGCTTTTTAGCAAGGAAATCAATACCATCCCTTCATTAAGGAAACTTTTGGGTTCTTATTGCTACATCTTCACTGAAATGCTGTCACTCCTCATAGAAGCTGTGAGCTGTGTGTGCTGCATTTTAAGACCTTCAGCTCTGAAGGTGTGGTGTGTCTGATCATCCGTAAGACTTGAAGGAGATCTTGGGGTTCCTTCAGGACAGTTCTTAGTTGTCATATGAGAAGCATTATATAGTTATCTGGGCAGTTGTCCAAGACTACAAAGCATGTAGCAATTTTCTTTGTGATAGCAAAGAAAACCTGATAACCTGATTTGTTACGATAGCAGAGTTGATAGGATTTGGCCTGGTCTGAACAAATGTTCAAACAAATAATATTCAAAAAATAATATTCTTTGACAGTGACAGAGCCTATATAAGTAAATTATATTTTCAGATCAAAAAAATACTATTTTATGATATTTTTATTTGGTTAAGCATCTGAGTTTCTTTCCTAAAGAGCCCTTCCCTTATGGAGCATTTTGAGATCACCTGCTCTGGTAAGGATACAGGATAACACCTTGGTGTAAAACTGCAAGGAAATAAAGAATCTGTCTCTAACTGATTGGTTTAGAATATTCTTGGGGTATTCTTCTAGGGAAAACTATTTGCCTGCTTTTAATCTTAGCATTAAAACCTGGTATTGTTAGGTCATGGTGGTAACATGACTTGTCTTAAACTCTATGAATGTACAATGGGTAACAAATGTATTCACCTTACTGTGACCAAGCCTTAGATACTAATCTCTAGTATATATTGAATAATAGACAAAGGAAAATGTGCTTTTGAGTTTTTAAAAATCAGTCATGTGCATTGCTGTTCTGCAGGTGTTGCTGGCAATTGGACGAGATCCATGCACAAGAAAAATTGGTTTGGACAAAGTTGGAGTGAAAATCAATGAAAAGTAAGGACAGATGTCTGTGTACCACTCACTGCTGAGCTTGTGTCATGTGCTGTTACAATGGTAGTGGTGCAGAGACATCCAAAAGCTTTGAGGAAAAATTTGTCCCCTGTTTGTGTACACTTGGATGGGAGACCATGTAGCAGATAACTGCATTTTCTCCCATAGTACTGCTACATTTGCTTTTTTGTTGCTGAAATGTCAATTTCTAATTCCTGGGAGAAAAAAGTGTCTGTTTCATTCTTTCTAGATTTACAGGTCTATCTTAGCTTCTTCCAGTTACAGAGTTTTCTAGAATCTGTCCGTTGTTCCTTGTACTCTCTTTTTCTCATCTCCTTGCTTTTATCACCTCTTGGAGCAAAAATCTGTCTGTTCATACAGGCTTTTAGAGAAGTGAGCTTTATTTATATTTTAATGTAAAAGCTACTCTATGTTATTTGGAAAGATAAGGTTCAAGTAGCATTCCTTAAACTCCCAGGTGAAATTCCTGATGTGTTTTAGGTTTTGGAGGGTTTTATTTCTTGCCTTGAAGCAACCCTTGGGTACAATCTGCATCTTCTGTAGAAGAGTATTTGATATTTAATGTAGTAAGGTTGTTGCACCAGGGAGTGGAGCTATCAGTAACATTTTCAATATTGGTAACTAAAACATCTTGCAGGCATGTGGGTCCTCAGAGATCTTCCCTTTGAAGAAAAGGCATGGGACCATGACCTTGACCAATGTTTTTATATATATTTTATATATATATATGAATGAAGTAATTGATGTTGTCAAGGGGACCAATTGTGATATTTCAAATAAGTGGAAATTTTGGTCCGCTCAAAATTGGCAGACCCATGTTGTCTTGTAGAACAGTACACATCTTTCTGATGTCAGGACACCTATTACTAGCCTAATAGAGTGAACTATAAAGTTATTGGCATAAACTGTGTAATTTTTAACAAGTGCAAAATTGAGGAAGTTGGATTTTTCATATGGGAATTGCCACTGGTCTCTCGAGTAACTGTGTGACTGTTTCTGTGTCTGTCTGATTAGGTTTCCCTGTTACGTGTGTTTCCTGTGGTGATTACTGCACTATCTCATTTATTGATGAAGTAGGAAATATTAATAATTAAAAACTTCCATTAGCTCAGTGCACTTACATCTAAAAAGCTTGCTGGCTGTCCCTTAGGTAGGGTGTGTAACAGCTTGACCTGTCTCTGTGTAGGACCCTGAAGAATAAGTTTCTATAAACAGCTTCAGCCACTGGACTGAAATTTCAGTAGTGGAAAAATTGTTTCATCCTACAAATGGAGTGGGAGAATGTCTCTTCCTGTCATTCCTGAAGGTTGCCTGTACACAGCTCAGCTGGAGGTAGAGGGTGCTTCAGGAAGAGGTTCATGCTTCGCCTCAGTGATTCAGGAGATGAATTACAGCTTCTCAAGCTACCTCCTTATCCAGTGTGTGAATTCCTGTAGTTTTGGTCCAATTTGCCCTACTTTACAAGCCTTTCTCTTAAAGCTAAGGGGCCTGCAAGGTTACTTACACCTCCAGCCTTCACAGCCGAACACTTAGATCTTTTTTCTTGTTAATTCCAATTGCAGAACGGGAAAAATCCCTGTCAATGATGAGGAGCAGACAAACGTGCCCTATATCTATGCTGTTGGAGATATCCTGCAGGACAAGCTGGAACTCACCCCAGTGGCAATCCAGGCAGGAAGGTTGCTAGTTCGGAGGCTTTATGCTGGGGCAAGCACTAAGGTAAGGAACACTGTCACTGCTCTGCTTCTAAGTGCAGAGTGCAAGCCTGCTTGCCTATGGAAAACCCAGTAGAATTTTAATGATTAGCTTTGCTGATAATTCTAATTTTCCCCTGGCAAAGATATTACTGCAGATGTGTTCGGCTAATTGTGTAGGATGAAATTAATACCTTGAGGATTAAGCAGTAGTCTCTTTTTTTTCCTATTAAGAGGGTTCAGTTTTGTCTCAGAGTATAATGATAATGAAATTAACAGAGATCATTTAACTTGTTTTTAATTCTACTGCCTTCCCCAAAAGTCAGCAATCTTTCCCATCCTGTTAAGTGCTTTAACACCAATTCAAAGGCAGTTTACTAAACCTACCTACGGTCCCTAAATAGAGTGGAATAGGAGTTTGTGATGTTCTTAATTTTCAGTGTTATTTTCATGAATTTTTTTTCACTTCTCATCTGTATGCTTTCAGTGTAATACACAGTCCTAATTGTAGTTGAATATGGACACAAAGGAAGATGAGATGTACCAGTAACTCAGCACATGTTTATACCTGAGCATCTGAGTTAATGGATTCAGTGTTTATATTTCACACTAGTGCAGCTCTGGGTTTCAGCCAGGTTATGGTTGTTCAAATGGGAGTAATGTGAATACTCATTTACACCTTGTGTTTAAACCAGAAGGAAAGGAGAATGCCTTTAAAGAACTGTTACACTGGTATGGGTGCTTGTCTCACCTTCATCACCCTAGGGCATGACCATAAAGGTTTCTCCCTTTCAGAGCCTGCTGTATTTATAGCAAGTTCAACTATCAGCCAGATTTAGAGCTTGATTGAGTTGTCTGTTTTACACTGGCAGGTACTGCAGTAACAGAACCCTGAATCAGTGTGCATAATGTCATTGAATTAGCCAGGCAAGGTTTAAGAAACTGTAGCAGAAGCCAAATTTTTTTTTATTGCTGCAATGCTATGGATATGTCTTAATTTACATTTTATGCCAGATAAGTCTCTCAAGGTACGAAAATTGTTATATTGCCAAAGGAAGCATTCTTTTTCAGTGAATCCAAGAAACGAGTAACTACTTCCAAAAAAATGGAAGTGTGGCTTACACTGCCTTTGTAACAAATCTGGAGAAGGTGATTGAAATGTAATGAGGTGTTAAGGATAGGTGGGGCAAGAACAGTAATCAGTGTCTTAGTTGATCCTCAGTCACAAAGGAGATTAATTAGAGTTGAAATATGTAGAAAATAAAGTTGTTAGAAATGAAATAGAGCTGACCAGCCTGCTAGTCTGGCAGAATGACTCATTTGGTGTATATGGGAAGAGCAGTGGATGTTTGTTTATTTTGAGTCTAGTAAAGGCTTTTGACACTATCCCCATAACATTGTCATGGACAAAGGGATGAATTGCAGGCTGGGTAAGTGGGCAGTGAGGTGGGTTGAAAACTGGCTGAACAGACAGCCTTGGAGGGCTGTGACCAGCATTCCAGAGACCAGCTGAAGGCCAGGCTCTGGTGGTGTGCCACAGGCTTGGACTTGGGTCCAGTGCTGTTTAACAGCTAAACTAATGGATCTGGATGCTGAGAACAAGTGCACCCTCAGAAAGTTTGGAGATGATACAAAACTGGGAGGAGTGACAAGTTTTCACTGTCCCTGCAAATGGCTGTACTACGTGTCATTGGTTCTTTTGGCACCACCTAGGCACAGCTGATGAAAAATGAGTTTTGAATGGTAGTGGTGCCCTTGAAGCATCCCCAGCTAAAAATAGCATGCTTTGTAGAAATGGTTGAACTGGCAACTTTTCATTTCCAGTTTGGCCTGTGATCTGGTACATTTTTAAAATGAGGCACTGAATTTCCTTTTGCATTTAATCAATGCATACTAATGTTAGTGTGGCTTTAAACTGTCATTTTGTTCTTGCTCTAATTAACACCTCTGGAATGGACAAACACAAAACTGTACCTTAGTTTAAGACAATTTTAAAAAACAAAAGAGCTTTCAGAATTGTGAATAATCAAGCTTTTCTCGCTGTGTTTCAGACTGCTGTATGCTGGTTTTATTACTGATGTTGTGTGGGTTTTTGTTTTGTTTTGAATGCCATACAGTGTGACTATGTGAATGTTCCAACTACTGTATTTACTCCTTTGGAGTATGGAGCCTGTGGGTACTCTGAAGAGACCGCAGTGGAGAAATTTGGGGAGGAAAACATTGAGGTAAATGCCTTAATTTCATCTGGGTTTTAGTTTTCCAATTTGTAATTTAAAGTAATGTTAAGAGTAAATTAAAACAGCATTTTGTGCTCTGATGTAAGGAGAGGAGGTGACTAGGTACATTTTTTTGTCTTCCTTGGCTGTTCCTAGACATGTTATAAAAATAATCCTCAGTTCCAATAGCTCTAATTGCAGATATGTTCTATTTTTGGCAAAGAGGGGCTTAAAGGAGGAATGTTAGTTAAAAAAAAAAAATTGAAAAAGGGGTTCTTTGTGTCTGCAAATACTTCAGGATAATTTTAAGCTGGGTATATGCTGGAAGCAATACTCTAGTTTTAATGACAAAGTGGAGCTTTTGTACCTACGGCATGGCAAATTCCTTACTATAGTGATTTTTACTTTACAAAGCCAAATGTTACACTCATTATTCCTGTTTACTTTGACTGTTCAAAGAGGTATGTGCTTAATTTTACTCACGTGAGTAATCCCTTTTCATTCCCTGGGATTGCTGGTCAGGAGTGAAATTAGACAAACATATGCACTTAGTGCCTGAGGCTGTTATTCTAAAATGCTGTACTGACCACACTACAGAAAGCATGAGGGGAGGAAATCTCACAATAAACGTAACTTTTATGTCCTGCAAATATCACCTGAGAAGAATTATTTACAGAAAGAAGCAGGTACGTGGTAGTTGAGGACTTTTCACCCTCTTGAAAAGAGAGTTGAGGACTTGTCACCCTCTTAGCTGACATTTTCTGATTTGGACTGTGGAGAAAAAAAAGTAAATACAACTCAAAATGGCAGTGTGAAAAATACTGTTTACCTGACCACAGGGTAGAGGCTTAAATGCTTTTCTGCCCGCAAAGTTTGTATATACCCAGTCAAAGTTTTGCTATTGAGTGAAATTCTAGGTGTTGTATGTGAAACACTGGACCCTTTATTCTGGAAAATGCGCTTTTGATTTTCAAAGCATTTTATTTTTTAAAATGTGCACCCAGAAGCATTTGTGTTCTGGCTAAGTCCTCATTTAGTGTATTCTGACCTCTTTATTGTGTCATCTTATTGGCTTTTGTTTTTGCAAGCCTCAGTAAGATTATTGAGTCACTTGTTATTTTGTAATTTAATCAGAGCACGGTGAACTGTGTCCTGGAAGTGTAATATTCTCATCCTTTTTTAATTATTGGATGACATTAGTACTTGGTTTGCAGAGACTTCTGTCTTTGGCATTCATTAAGGGAAAGAGTATCATCATGATTTCAGATGTTCTAAATACTGTGTACATAGCTCACTATTTAGAATAATTTGGCAGCTTTTGGAAGATGATGCTCTCTGCTTGGAAATGATACAACTCTTTTTTAACCTGTGTTTTATTTCCAGGTGTACCATAGTCATTTCTGGCCACTGGAGTGGACTGTGCCATCCAGAGATAACAACAAATGCTATGCAAAGATAATTTGTAATATTCAAGATAACGTAAGTGCATCTTTCTTTCCAGAGAAAACAATATCTATATGTTTATCATAGGAACTGTTGGTGATACAACAGCTATAAATAGATTATTTTTAACAAATTAAAATTAATTTAAATTTACCTACCTTTTGAAGTGTAATAAATATTTATAGTGATGAATACTTTTGTGTATACAAAACTAGTTCCCAGTAAAATACAAAATTCTGCCATTGCTATTTGTATATGGTACTTCTTCCATTTATGTGAAATAAGAAGTAGAGATCTTTAAGACTGTTCATTAACTTTGAGAAGTGAGCAAACCAACGCATGTAAAAATGGTTAGGAGTTTTATTGGTTTATTCTCTCCTCCCCAGACTTGGACATTCTTTTCTGGGAGACTTTTCTCTCTGAAATTGAGGTCTCTCAGAAACCATCACAACTTGTAACCTCTCCAAACTCACATGTGTTCATAAAACTCTTGAGCTTGTTCTAACAGGATAATGTATCTTGCCTGCACAAATCCCATTTAGGGTGATAAAGCCTGGATTATCCTTGGACTAAGATCAAATTTCCTGGCCATGGAAATGTACAGTACCTGCTGAAGCAAGAGCAAAACTAGTAATTGGTTAGAAGAATTGGTATGCCCATCTCAGAATGATCATCATCTGTTCAATAAAATCTAGTTGATTTTAATAATATAAATTATTTTGAAGAGTAATATTCTATTAAAATGTTTTCCTGTTAAGATTGTGGCATAGCTATCTGTCCTATAAGAAAAACCCAAAACTTACTTTACCTATATTCATTTTTCTTAGATACAGATTTATCTTCCTGCAGTCTTTCTAAGCATCTTGTCACCATTTTGTAAAATTTGCAAACCTGTCAGGTTTTGCCCATCTCCTCTTTCTAGAGGAGTTTGCAGTAGTGTGGAAGGTATTTTAGAACTTTTGGCTATGCTCTAATCCAAAGTTACTTAAGAAAATGCAAAGGTTTAACAGTGATTAAAAGTCTTTCATTAATTTATTTTCACTTCTTGTCCTGAACGTTTGAAACGTGTTTAAACATCTAGGGGTAGTGTTGAAAGTTACCCTGAAAAAAATAGTTCAGTAACTATTTGAAACTCTCATTGCCTTGGTTTTATTACTATGGTTTTATTTTGACATATGTCCATATTTTTAAAGGAAAATAATTGCATTTTACTTATTTAAATAAACCCTGTGGTAAATCTCAGTCCTCAGACTTACTGAAATAATAATAGTCTTTCAGTAGTATTCACTATACCCAATATATGTGATATTAAGCAGGAAGAGCAGATAACTTTTGATACTCAACTGGGCTACATCTATGCTCACCAAAATCTGATGAATTCCCTGAAGGCCACTAAAGCCCACAGCAGCTGACATGTGCTAAATTTTCATGTTTCTCTCTCTAAGAAAAGCAGGTCAGGTCAGTACAGCTTGTTCTGCTGGGTGTTTTCTGAGGATGTATGTGCAGTGCGATGCGTTCTGCAATTGAACAGGGGCGTAGAGAGGAGAAGTGTGAGGGCACAAAGTACCCTCCTTGTAGCTGGATGGGTTTTCTGCCAGTCTCCAAGTGTATTATCTCCCACTGAAAGCCAGCTCTGCCACAAGAGTCATTGACAGTTCAGTTGTAGTAGACTTCTTGCCATGCCTGGTTGGCCACAACTTCAGTTTCTGGTCCTTTCCTGTGAGCAACTATCAAACTGGAAATCCTTCAACAGATACAGACCCTGTAGCCACCTACCACAGCCCCTCGTACTGAAAACCTTCCTGCAGGGTGCTCACCTTTACTTAGGCAAGTGTTCTATTGGCATGAGTGGAATAACTCACCTGAATAAAATTTCAGACTCATGTAATTGAGCAGAGACCATGGGGTGTGTTAAATTTGCATGCTCTTGATGTACTCCCGTACAAAACTTTTTAAGAAAGCTGACTCCTGGGCTCCTAGTTGAATCTTTGGAGAGAGAGAGAACAAAATTACACCATCTCACATCTGTTGGTGCTAATGATAGTTCACATTTTAATGGTTACATTAATTTGTGATACATTTTGTGAGCTGATCAAATTATATACTCTGAATAAGAAAACTTTACACGTTGTCTAAAGAGAACTGAATTCATGACTGTGCTTGCATTTGATTTTCTTTGGCATTTAGGAGAGAGTCATTGGTTTCCATGTCCTTGGTCCAAATGCTGGAGAAGTCACCCAAGGGTTTGCAGCTGCTATTAAATGTGGGTTGACAAAAGAACAGCTGGACAGCACCGTAGGGATTCATCCTGTCTGTGCAGAGGTTTGTATACAAAGTCACCTCAAAGCCCAGCTTTCATGGCATTCTGGGGTAAGGTGTTGGAAATCTGAATAACAGAGCTCTATTAAAGAGGTCCAAATTTGCAGGAAGGCAGGGGGGAGGAAAGGAGAGCAAAATATCTGGTTTTAATATTTAGAATTCTAACACTTAGGTTGAGTCTGGGATTTTTTTTCCTTTTTTTTTTTTATTGTGTTCATTTGTGAAAAGTTTATGGCTTCCCTTAATCCTGTTCTCTCTCTACTGGGGAGTATAGAATTTTTTTCCCACTCAAGATTATGAAGGCTTCAAATACTGTTTCTGCTAAAATGGTTGTCAAAGCTAGATTAGTGTACCCAAAAAAGGCTTACAAACTGGTGCTGGGAAAGGGGACCAGCTACATGACAATTTTTCTATTAAGCTCTCTCCTCTTAAAGATCTTTTCTTTATCCTGTAGGCCTTCAATTTATGAATCCACACAAATATTTCTTCTTCTTTTTATCTTGTTGTTCCTGTTTAATGAAAAGCTCAATTTTCTTTAGCAGGTGTGGGACAGCTCCTCCCAGATGTAAATCAGAGATTGATTTAGTGGCATTAGGACCAGTTTACATTAGGTGATGATCCCTGAAAGCTTGTTTATGACCTGTGTAAGTCTTCATACAGAGTCTCTGGCTGTGCTAGAAGTAAAGCAGTACAAGGGTGCACCAGAATGCTCCCCTGCAGAAGTGGCATCCACCTCTCTTATTTCCTATTTTCAAGGTGGTTTAGTAAAAGCAATGTAATAGGAACTCCATTAATGGAATGGACTGCTAGCAATCTGAATCATCTTCACAGCATCCACAATATAGATTCTGCCCTTTGTAGTACCATCTAATGCCATTCTTGGAGGCCCTTGAAGAGGGGTAGCAGGTCCTTATCTGCCCAGGGGCCCTGTGGAGGGGGATCTCTGAGGGAGGCATTCAATCCTGTGAACTCAAGGGGGGGATTAGCATATGCAGTGTGAAGAGAGGATGAGAGTCATAATTTATTCTGGACATCTGAGCTGCTAAAATTGAAACTGAATAGAATGATGATTAGACATAATTCAGGGAGGTAATTTCAGATGATCATATTTGTTTGAGGGGGGGAGGAAGAAATTGGCTCAGGAGAAATATGCTATTTAAAGGCTCCAGGGAACAGCGATCATTTTTAGTGACAAGAGTCTTCAAAACAGTTTTTTATGCTTTTACTTGATTTAATCTCTTGAGCAGTAAACAAAAATCAAAGTGCAAGATGGCACTCTTTGATCAGAAAAATGCTTGAAAACTGGGATTTGTGAGGAATGAGTATATTGGATGAAGAGAACAATGGATAATATCACTGTTATTTTTGTTACATCCCTGTAAAAGTTGAAGAAAATGAAGTCTGATTTGAACAGGAAAGGGTCAGTGTTTGAGGGTCAAGTGCTGACATCTTCACTGGTACTAGTACTAATTAATTGCAAAGTCTCCTGTGAAACATGGTTTTATTCCACTTGAAGAAAACCTTTAGACCGTTTCCATTCTCCCTGCTTATGAATCAGGGCCAGATTTCTCTTCTCTTCTTGGAGCAGCATTTTATTCTGCAGAAAACAGGAGCTCAGAATGGAATTTCTTGCAAGGTTAAGTCCAAATAACTGCAAGCACAGAACTGGTAGGACCTCAGCCCTACAGAGATTTACATCTCAGCCTCAACTGCACTTTGCTGCCTGAAATTCAGGGGGGTACTACTGAACATCTGTGATGAAGAAAAATTGTCTTCTGAAAGCTGGGGTGATTCTTCCAGGTGGCTAATGATGGCTTTCCAGCCATTGGATCTAAGGTTTTGTCTTCACTTAAGTAACAAACAAATTCTATCCAAAAATACGTATTTCCAGCAATTATCAAATGTCTCCAGCTGGCTTACTAGGGAGCAGTCTGGTCTCCTCCCACACCTGGAGCTTGCAGTCTGGCCAGGAGGAAAGCAGATAAATGTGCTTTTTAATCTTGGTCTTTTGAAGTGACATAACAATAAATGAAGACTCTCATATGTTGTCAGGCTGTGGATCAGAAATAAAGTCTTCAAACCCCTCTCTCAAGACATGCACTGTATTTTAGATAAATCACTGTTCTTCTGCCATATATATTAGACATGCATTTGTCTTCCTGATTTGTGTATAATGCTTTACGTGCTCATAGAAAGTGGAAGAGGTTTATCATTTATTGATGTTGTTCTCTGAAGAGCTGCTAGCAGCCTTAATGCAGCAAAGCTTCTACTTAGAGAAATATAGGTCTTTCTGATCCCCATTATCTTTAGATACTTCAGTGTTATTTGCATAGCCGAAATGTGTATGTACTTTATGCTATGCTAAGTTTATTCACCCTGAGAGATGGCTTTGATGATAACTAATTATTGCAACTTTGAAGCATTTAGATAGCAGTGGTTTTGATTTCCTTTTTTCCTTTCTATATTATATGTATGCAAAACCATGCAATTATTTGCATAGTAAAGGACCAGTATTAAGCAAATTTTTGTAGAATTTTCCTTCCCAAATTTTAATCTGTTAATTTTACAATAATTATTTAGGAAAAGTGTATATATATGTTATTTTCTTTAATGTGACTTGAAAGCAGTAAAGATTGGAATTTTTCAAACTAGTTTTACTCAGTGTTTTCATAGCTATTGTCAAGAGGACACAAGTCCCAGACATAATACCTTCATCAGCAATCACTTCTACATTTCTATAATGTCTAGAAAGGCACAAAGGCAAAATTCTCCCCAAATGCCCAGGCCTTGAGTTAACTTCACTTTCCCAAACAAAGAAGTTTTCTTTGAGCCATAAAGACACTTATTCATTAGGTGTACTGGAGTTTATTATTGCTGAGCTTGTTCCCACTGAAAAAACTTAGGAGCATTAAGACGAGAGGTGATATAAAGCCATGTGACTTCCTTAATTCTTTCTTTTCCACTGTAAAAGGAAGAACATAAGCTAAATGAAGAGAACAAAGGTTATTTGTATGCATGTGTGCTGTTTAATGGCAAGGATTTTAAATGTATGATTTTCATTATTATTTTCTTACTCTAAGAAATGGCTGCTGTTTTGAGCATCATGCCCAAATTAATCTTCCAGGGGAAAAAAAAAAAATAGCCATACTAAGAGTCTTCTTTCTTCTTTGTCTCAAGGTATTCACCACCCTGTCCGTGACTAAGCGTTCTGGTGAAAACACCACTGTGAGTGGATGCTGAGGTTAAATTCCCCCATTCTTGCTATTGCCAGAGACTGACTTTCATCACAGTGTCTGACCCCTGCAATTCAGAATGAAGGTTTTGGGGAGAAGTCGCCCTTGGACACCTGCAGAAATGTGTAGAGCTGGACATTCCATCGTCCCAAGGAGAAGAGCTCTGTGGGAGTTGGTCACTTGTGGTGCCTGGCTGGCAATTAGCAATGCAATGGGAATCTTGACTGTCCAGCTGGTGATTAGCAGGGCATTTAATGAATGCTTTCATGAAGTCATAGCCTGAAGCCTGCATTGTCTGGTGGGCAGTGATGGAAGAACTGCTAGCACAGCTGGACAACAACTGTTTTGGTTTGGCTTTATTCCTCTCTAGTTTATTTCCTCAACACTCCTTTCTAGTTTGTTCCAGAACAAAGACCTTCTCAACTCAGAAAAATCCCCCCCAAGTTCAGGTAATTGTATCAGATAAAATAGCTCCTGTGTTCTGGATCATGACACAGCAAATGCAAGGTCTCCTCATGAGCATGCACTTTACCAGCTCATATGCCTACGGAGGGCAAGTTCTACTTGTTTGATCATGAGGAAGAAAATAGCCTTGGAAAAAAGTTCAGTAGCACCTAAAATAACAAATTTCTTGCCTTCCAAACTGACTCTGTTGTGACTTTTTATTTAGAGAGCCTGATTTGTGAAAACATCCTTCTCAGTGAGAAAGGAAAATAATTTATTAAGGCCTTTTGATACAGAAAGTTGTTGTGTATCTTCCCTGAAATCATGCATATAACGCAGATGTGATGATCTTAGCTCTTCTTGAAGCTTATGTGATTATAATGAATCTGATTTGGAGCTGACAGAATTCCAATGTTGAATGAATTGTACTTCCAAGAACTCTGTGCAACTTCATTAAATTTGAGTAAATTTCTTTCTTTCCAGGTGAGCTTTCGTAAGCTGCACCATTTCAGGTCTAAAACTGGCCACTTTGAACACAAAAGTATTGAGATTTCCTGGGGATTAGTGAGCCCTTAGAATAAAAAAAAATACACAATCAAACAACACCCTCCTAAAACAACCAATAAAACAAACCCTCCAGCCAAACTCCAAAAACAAGTAGTGAAAAATGGGTTGTGTAGATAGGGTCTACAAGTTCTATTTACTTCCATGTGTGCTATGTTTTATATTTAATTAAGAAAACAATACTTTTAAAACAGAGGTTTCTATGAAAATACCAGATTCTTGAATATCCCTCCTGTGTTGGATAAGCTTCATATTTACTTGTCAAAAAATGGCAAAAATGGCTCTTTGTAATGGAAATGAATGTGGTTTTTGATCTGTTTTTCCATTTCCCTCTCTTTTAGCAGAAAGGTTCAGATTACTTTTATGAAATGGTTCTTGGGAGTTCACTAGTGTGGTGTGAACAGGGGGTGAATTCCCCAGCCCTGTGGGCAGAATGCCTCATGCCTGAATTCCTACCTGGTAACAAATTCTTGTATTTCTACTGAGATTTCTAAAATAGTGCTGTAAGTTATTTTTATAAACCCATACATAACTGAAGGATTTTAAAACGTGTTTTGTATGGTATCTAGAATGGTCTGTGATGTTATTTTTCTGGCCAGTTTAATAAATAAATCAATTTGCACAAACAGATGGTCCTTTTGATGCCTGTTCCAAGCACACACCAGATGACAGCAAGGCGACTGTTTTTTCAAGGGCCAGAAGAGGGCACCGTGACAAGCCCAGCTTGATTTGCCTTTGTCTCTTGCATTTTGAAGGTAGATATTTCTCTGAAAAACAGGGTTTGAGGCTGTTTCATGTGCATTTGTTTGGCATGTTAAACATTTGAGAAGGACATACTTAAAAATAAAAGATAATTAGGAAACAAATCTTTCACTATTTGCACCAGCTGCCATCCTTGTAACTTCTGAAAACCCAGGAGTGCAGGTTCCTGACCTGTTGGGCAGTGTAGCTGCTTGTATTTAAGCACATTGATAGCAGCATTTTCAAGCAGGTGTGTAAGAAAGTCAGGTCCTGGAGATCAGGGTCCTTCATTTCCTGGAGGGAATAAAGATATGTATGAGCTTGGCTTTGCAAGGCTGGATCTACACGAATCTCTTCTCATGGATCATGTCATCATTAATGATGCATGTTTCTACACTAATTGCTTACAGTTAGTAGGTGTTGGGTTTAATTACTTCTGTTTTTACCTTTAATTTAAAATGGTGAGACTTTTTTTGTAGGGGTTTTTCTATTAGCTCTCCATAAGGAAGACATTTTCAGGTGTGTATTTATGTCATCTGTGCAGGTATATAATAAAATATCACATAAGGATTTATTAAGTGCCAAAGCTAAGTATTCAGTGTTTTTATCAAATTAAGCATACTTTGGGTAATGCATGCTTTGGAAGCAAATACTAGAAAATTTGCTAAGCTAATCAGTATTTATGTTCTGCTCATATTTATTTTTTATTAACATTTTTGGATGCTCTTACATGAGTGTTAGAATCATCCTCAGATACCACAGATACAAACATTGACAGGAAATTTTACAGATTTGAACAGGGAATTTAATAGAGTTTCACTGACAGCTCCCAGAACTTTTTCCTTTTTTTCCCTTTTTCTAAATTTAAGCTCCCCTGCCCCAGCTATTCATTCCCTTTTTACCCCTCTCCCCTTGGTGTGAGCTGTCTGAGCAATCCTAACATTCCTGTAAGTCTGTATTCCAACTTGCATCCCACCCTCCCTCCTTGGAGCCCCGCTGCATGCCCAGAGCCCCCGTGCAGGAAGCTCCCTTGCTGCAGAGCCGTGGGATGGGCAGGACCTGTGTCAGACAAGGTGGATTTCCCCGAGATGCCGTGGATGCTGGAGATTTCATGACAGGGTAGGTGTCTTGCTGTGCCCTGTGGGATGACCCTGCACGCATAGAGACTGTTAGTGATCCTGTCTCTGGCTGTGCCAGAAGGAACCAGATGGCTGAGCCTTTCACACAGGGCTTGACAGGCACCTTTCAGGTCAGAATAGGGTTTAAATGTTTGTGGTAGGTGTCAGCCCTGCAGAGAGAGAAGTTTCAGAAGCCCTGTCTCTTTGATGACCGGCTTTTCTGATTGCTCAGTTGTCCTCGGTGTGGGATTGTGTGAGACTCTTCTTGCCAAGGCCTGTTTGGCCTCCAGGGAGAAATTAAACCTGAAAAGCACAAACAAAAAACCTAGAAAGAAGGCACCAGGGGATCTACCACACCACTGGCCTCCCTTCTTCATGCACAAAATGGCAAAATTCTCCTGAAATATTTCCATCCTGGAGGCAACCATTTGTGCCTCCAGGATGTTTTGGTTTGAGGGCTGCTGGTGGGGAGGTGGGAGTGGAGCAAGGGCTTTGGTATCCATCAGGGAGGGTGGGAAGGGTTGTCAGTGTGGAAAGACAAAGGCACAGTGCAGGTGATGGGTACCAGAGGGCTTGGTGGTGGGGAGTATGGCTGAGAGTGCTCCCAAGATTCCATGGAGCTGGGAAATGCAGGAGGGCCTCTGCAGTGAGGGGCTGCCCTTCAGCTGGGCCCGTCCTGCAGGGTTTGTGGGAGCCTGTGGATCTGGATATGTATGTTTTACTTTTATTTGCCAAATGCTCCTGACCCATGTCCTGTTGGGCAAAATTTGACTTTACACATATGATTTATTTTTCATTCAATTGTCCTTTTTATGTCTCTTTTCTAGAACCTAGAAATCTTCCTAGTTACTGACTTGTCTGAGGGAGTTCCCTCAGTACATTTTTGCATCTTAAAGTCATGAAATAAGCTGATGCAAAGTGGGGTGTGTATCAGGACAGAGAGGGAAGGCTTTCCTTTCCCCTAGCAGACCTGTGTGACTGGCCTTGCTCAGCACCACTGGTGACTCCTGACCTGCCCCATCAAGTTGGCTGACCATCGGGTGCCAACAAGGGATGCTTTTCTGCCAGGAAGGCCATGCTGTGGCTGCACCCCTTGAGTGAGCCCATTCCCTGCTGCAAGTGGCCATCAGGAGCCCAAAGAAGTATCCACCCCCTTCTTTAGACTGCAACAGAAGCCAACTTAGGCACATAGTGACAAATCTGCAGCTAAACCCCAGATACTTCTTTCCTCTGTATATACTTGTCTCATCAAGTGATTCTTTCCTTGAAAATAGGTTTTGTCTTAGGTTAGGCACAGAGTAAATTGAGCTCTGCCTTTTCACTTGCTTTCAAAAAGAAATGGTAACATATTTAGCCTAAAGATCTGCTTTCCCTCTTAATGTCAGTGTAAATTGACCACCCACGATGAGAAGTGTGCATATGCCATGGGGTGTGATGTGAGGGAGGCAAAAGTGGTGACTTGCCTTTGGGTTTGACCCAGAGTAGCTTTTCACACTCTGGAGCTTCTGCACAATTACATATATCTATATCTATACACAGATGTATATATACATGGACTGTGGGATGGGGCAACTCGAGGTCTTGGCAGCCAAATTTTCTCTTGGGTGACACTTTGGGTGTCATGGAAGGAGGGAAGATGCAGAGAGAGAAACTGCATGACGTGAGGTGTCTGGTGGACCCAACACCACCAGCATATCTGAAAGTAAAAGCTCATGACTTGTGTTAACTTCCTCTGAGGTGTGCGGGGCCACAATGGAGCTGTGTGTGGAAGAGGGCATGGCAGGTCAGCACTGTGGTGCCAGTGCAAGGGGGGACACAGAGAGACCACACCCTTATTTATGTTTTTCTTGGCTCTGCAAGCACCATTTCTTCCTTAGCTCTGCAGCTGCTAAAAATAACCATGCTAAATTAATGGCTTACACTTGCATTAAACTGTTAAACTTGCACTGGTCACTCCAACGTGGCATGCCAAAAGTGCTGCTTTTTGCACATTTAAAACTTACATCCTCCAGGTTTCTTTTTGGTAGCTGAAGTTGAACAGGTAATCCTGTTTGTGAAGGCATTTACTTTTTCTTGGAGCAGTGATTTCTTGGAGGAGGGTCAGCTACACTCCAAGGAAAGTAGAAAGGTGCCCATGTCTGAGGTGAGTAGGCTCCCTGAGGGCTTCAACAATGGACTTGTGGGTTATTTCTGGAGGACATTTGATGGGCAGAACTTGACCCAGGGCTGGGTTGGGTGAAGGCAGCGTGTCAAGGCTATTTCTGCAGATCACCTCCCCTCATGAACACTCTGAGCAGCTCTTACTGCAGGGCCAGAAGAGGAAGCAAAGCAGTGATGCTGCTAACCCCTTTAAATGTGTTATTTTAATGAATCTGACACATGGGTATCAAGCCTATGTTTATTCCTCTGCTATCTGAGGTACAACGTTAAAAGAAAACAATGAAAAATGTATGGGAGCCACAGCTCAGTGCTCAGAGAGCTCTTGGGCTGTTTTTGATGCCTGAGGCCAATTAAAGCCCAGTCTTTAGGCTGGACACTCAATGGGAAGTATGTTGGGGTGTGTACATGTGTGCCTTTCAATTTAGGAAGATAAAAATGAAAAACTTGTGTCAAAGCAAGAGTTAGACTCCTGACTAAGCTGAGGATGTGAACATGAACCATCAGCTGTGTACACTGTGAAGTACCTTTGCAGGTGAAATCATGGTGGAAATCAAAGCAACCTGAAAATAAAACTGGTGGGGAAATTGCCATAAAGCACCTTAAAGAAGTGCCTATTTTAGACATGCTGTCTTCCACAAATTAGACAGAAGAAAAACAATGCACTCAGGAAATGTGAGGTGTTACTGATTTTCTTAGACAAAGAGGCATGGTACCAACACCTGTTTAAATGTTGCAGAGCTTTAACACTCTGAGTTGGTACATATTTACTTTTGCTTTAATCTGCTCATCTTTCTTCTCCCTTTGTTACTTTACCACTTTTTTGTTGTTTTAGACTTTTTTGTGGAGTTCTCCCAGGCGGTGTTTTTAGCAGTCCTAAAATCACAAAACTTGTGGGAAAGGCAAACAAGGAGCAAGGATTCACCATTTCTCACCATAGAAGACCTATGGCTAAAGCAGTCAAGGAAGGCTGGGGTTTTCTGCATTACACATAACTAAGTGCAAGTCACTGTCATGGTATGTTATAATCTAAAAATACACCTATGTTGAAACAGAGATTAATTGTATGCATACAGAGTGGGGGTGAGTAAAATCTGACTGTAGTTTATGGTGCAGGATGCCCTTACACCCCCAAGTGCTGGAAGCTTGGGCAGGAATCCTGCAGGAAACATTACTATATATTCAATATGGGTTTTCTTACATAACCTTTAACTAATAATTTTTTAGTGAAGTGGTTAGACCTGCAGTTTACATGAAGGTGTTTTGTCTCCATTTTGGAATGGTTCTAGTACTGTGCAGATGTTGCAAGGTGTGTTCATACTGCTGTTTGAAGAACATTCAGTTCTCCTCCAGTGGTGCCATGAGCTGAATCAATGTCTCTGGTGTGTAAAAATGACATTATCCTGTCTAAGATACATCAGCCGAGAGAGCTGTTAATGCTGCTCCTATATCTGAATCCTCTCATGCACAGCTGCTGTGGAGTGCCCCATGTGTCTGCTCTGGTTGTTGACACCAAACCCTGTGGACACAGAAGAATTACAATAACTGTTTCTGAAGGGTGATTTGTGCTGGAGACTGCAAGCTCAGTTACCTTCTGAGCTCACTGCTTACATAGTTCTCTTGAGGAGGGAGCTCTCCCCAGCTGGCCCTGCATTCATCTGTTTTTCAGTTTGGTGGGGTTTTTTTTCAGACCTTCTCCCCTTCTTTCCTGAAAGAGAATAAGCCCACCAAAACAAACAAAAACATTAAATCAATTCAGAAAAAGAACATAGAAATCATTAATGAGGAGCTGTGTTCTGCCCTCTTTTCTTCGCCCCTGGGATAATTGTCTGAAATGGCTCACCAAGCAGCCAGATGAGCAGTGGAGGAAGTGATGGAATGGGAGGACAGGAGGGTAGGGTCAGCTCTTTTGGTGACAGAACTCATCTAACACATCAGCTCATCCCATCTCACCTCCAGCAAGGGCAAAATTCACTGCCTAATGCCTGTGGAGTGAAACTTTCTTCTTAAACGTGACTGGTGAATTCCCAGTATACCCCCAGATAATTTCAGTTTTAAGGAAGATTTACTGTCTTTCAGTTCATAGTGGTTTGCAAGCAAGCTATTAGACTTGCACACTATTACTCTCTGCAGCTCCAGGACAGTGTGAGTGAACTCTGTAGAGCCAGAACGACTGACCATGGCACAGGGGCTCAGTAGTTGGTTTGTTTGAAAATTTCCACACAAGTTTCATGTCTCCACAAGGCATGAATCTCTAAATCTGCACTGCTCTAGAATCAAAACCAAACAGGAAATCTCTGCTGCTTGCAATTACGGTCCCATCTGTAATCAGCACATTTATTGTAGAGCAAGGGTTCTCATTGTTGAGTTCTGGGTTCCTACCACTCAAGTTTTCTCACTGACTTAGAATGAAGGAGGTGGTGGCCCTGTCCCACAGCTTCAAAGAGACTGTGGTGGTGCTCACAGGTGGGGCTGGCCATCTCTGTTCTGGGACACCAGGCTGCAGGGCAGGCTGCAACACAACAGCAACTCTGTCACTATGGAAGTTCTGGGGGCATTGCAGATTCGTGGATAGTTGGAAATTTCAACAGTTTACTTGTGACTTCTTCTCATACTCACTGTTAAACCTAAAATTCCACAGACATAGACTTTTGGTAGCATTTGGCCCTTTCCTTGTAGTGGGTGGAAGTGAAGAGATTTTTGGATTAGTGCT
The DNA here is from genome assembly GCA_013398275.1 of Promerops cafer. NCBI lineage: Eukaryota > Metazoa > Chordata > Aves > Passeriformes > Nectariniidae > Promerops > Promerops cafer. The sequence continues at coordinate 447,541 of VZSE01006774.1, forward strand.
CAGGGGGATAGAGGCAGAGTAAGATGCATCTTGCCCTTGAAGATCTTTGTCGTTACATTTAAAATAAAATTCTATCTGAATTTTACATGATGTGGGAGTTTAGCCCAGAGAACCAGCTCCATCTACCTGATCCATGCTCATTCTAATCACCAAACATGATAGCAAATACTCGGTGTCATTTTGTAGAATGTCATACTAAGAGTCTGAAATTTTCTTCTGCAAAAGTGCTTTTTTTCTCCAATGGCACCAGTGGTATAAAACTTAGACAGTTGGGAGAGGATTTCTCTCACACTGAGGTGAGTCAGAAATTGAATCTATTTACATGCCATCCATAATGCACATTTTTGTATCACTTTGGTTACAATTCCAGTGTCAGCCAAGACCCAAGCTGGCTTGGCGTACAATAGTACCAGTAGCAGTCCAAATTTCTGGATCATCCCGTGCTTTCTGCATAATTTGGAAGCTGCAGATGCAAGTGCCTAGGACACATGAGATGTTTTCCTGTCTGGAGATACTGGTATCTTTCCACAGGTTCTAGCAAAAGCCATCACTACAACTTAAGATGAAAATCTACCTTTTTAATGGCTAAAATCCTGAAGAGACAAATCCCACTCTAGGGAATATGAAGCTTTGACAGAACTGACTGCTCTGGACTGCGATATAATGATACATGTTTCTGTGGAGGAGGGTTTCTGTGCTTTGAGTGGAGATCAGCCATCTCCATGGATCAGTTACTTAATCCTATTAATATAAATTGAGAATTTTTGTTGTGATGGCACCAATCTTATTCCAGCTGGCATTAAAAGCTGTCACTCTGGTGGGCAGGCAAGTCAAGTTAGGAATAGCTACAGGAGTTGATTTACCTCTCATGTAAGGCAAAACAATCTGTCACAGCAGAGCATCTCGCAGAAATTATCCCCCTAAATTGCCTCCCTCCTTCTCAGCCTGGGCAGTGTGCTCAGCCAGCGTGGCTATTCCGTGCTGCCACCCAAGCTCTTGAAGCCAACTCCAGTGCCTCCACACGGTGCTTCCCCGGGCTGTGTTCTTTCAGAACACAGGCAGGTTGGAAGAAGAAGGCCTGGTGTCCTGCCAGTTGGAAAACCACATCCTCCAGCAGGCAAATCAGCACAGTGATTTCACTCTAGCTGCATCAGACAAGGGATCTGACTCCTGCCCAGTCCTGCCCTACCATAGGTGCTCAAGGTGTCACTATACTGATTTCTTACAGATTTTCTGTCAAAGCTTGTCCTTGCAGGATTTTCAGTCTGTTGTTGCTAGTAAGAAATGATGTTTTTTAAGTGGACTGTAAAGACATAAAACAGTTGAAGCTCATATGACTGGTTAATTAAAGTCATAGTCAACAAGCGTAAAATTGTACACAGCCACCCAAAAAGGGTGAGTCTCTGCAATTCGACTTGCATTTTAAGTCACATCTATTAACAGCCAACTTGTTTACAGAAAACAGACCAGTAGAGCAGTTTAAAACTTTAATAAAAATTTACAGAAACTTTTTTTTACTTTTCCTTACCTTTCTCTTAACAAGTTAGTCTAGGAGCACATCAAAGCTGACATTATTAGCTTGCCTGAAAACTGCTGAAAACCACCCACAGTACCTGACTGAGGGATATTTTTTTTTATTGGCGTGTTTCCTGGAAGAAATCACCAGTTTAGTACAAGTCCAGAGCATTGCTGTTTATGAGGGTTGGCTTACAGAGAAAGTGTTCTGGGAGCAAATAGACATTGGCTAATAAAGACAGTGTCCCACAAGCTGCATCCTCCTCTTCCTCCAGCTACGACGTGGAATTAGAGGTTTGTTGACTTTTGCATGTGGAATTAAAACTTGGTTGCAAAACAATTCTGTTTGAGCATTAACTTTGCAGAATGAAATCTTGTTTTATGAAGGATATACTTGTATCTGTTATAAACAATGTCGCTTTTTAAAAAGACAAAAAATTGCATTACTACTCCAAAGTGGAAAATGACATTATTATTCGCAGTGGAAAATGTCATTGCTGTGCTGATAGCTGTTGACAGGTACTTGTCGTGGCTGTATGCTGTGATGTGCTAATTAGCCTGAAGTTCAATCAGATGGCATTTTGTGTTTTCATTTCAACTGTAAAAACACAGTATTTGTGACATGTTGACAAGTGTGTGTTTAATTGCTCCGTGGATATCTTCCAAGCTCATGTTTCCCGCTTACTTCGTGAAGAAAGGTGCGTAATTAGCTCTCAGGCTACAAGGTAGGTTGCTCATTATTGTATTTTCATTTCCTCTGCAGCAATAAATCCAGAATGGTGATAAATGTGAAATCCCATCTTTGATGCTGAATGCTACCTCGACTGGGTTGCAAAGGTGGAGAGTTTCGGCTGATTTTGCAAATCAAGGTCATGAACCATCCATGGTAAGGGCTTCTTTTCTTCCTCAACTTCTCTCTGCCTCACTTCCCTTCACAGGTCTAGAACCTAAAGAAAATTATCCAAATGAATCAGACATTAAAAATGCCACCATATATTTTGGGGACAGTCTTTAGCATTCATACTGGTACAGATTGTATCTGTTGTCATTCTTGCTTATTTCCTTGAGACTGTGTTCATTTGTGTCATTGGTGTCAGGGTCATGATGTTCAATGAGGAAACATGCCAAACATTACAATTTCTCCAATCCAGCCCCAAGTAAATGAATTGGGCAGATGTAACTAGAAATAGAGCTGGGTTTTCTCTTAGTCCAAAATTGCTTTCCCCTGGACTCAAGGGGGTCTGGGTCTAAATACCACAGCTGTGACTCTTCAGGTGCAAAATGTACATCCATGTTTAGACACTGAATTTTGTCCCTTGTCAGTGATCAGGACAGATATTTTCTCCATAGAGCTCCTAGTCTGCATCTGTGCAGGCCTGGATTCAGTGACTCTGGAACTGCCTTCTGGCGCTGTCTCTTATGGACCTGCCCATGGTAAGGAGGCAATTGACAGAAAACTGAAATCAATATGAAACTTATTTACCATTTTCACAGATGCTGAAGGTTGCCATGCTGGATCCTAGTGAGGAGAGCTTTAAATAAACTACTAACCAGGATGAGATTTAGGAGAAAAAAGCATGAAGATTACACACCCTTCTGCCCTTTTAAGGATGATCTTTAACTGCTACTCATATCAGGAAGAAGATGAAGATGATGGTCTTTAGGTGCACATATGCATTAGGTTGGCTTTAATCAGAATTTATTACATGCAATTATACAGAACTTATAATTGTAATACTTGATTTTGTTGTTTTGTTTTGGGTTTTTCTCTTTTCCAAATACATTATATGGATTGTTTTAAAAGACAGACACACAAAGATCTTTCCTCAGAAAATAGTTTAAATTGTTTGTTTGCTACTTGGTTAGCAGAGCCCCTAACCAGACCCGGGAGTGTTCAGGCTCAAAGACACAGGAGAGCAGCCTGAAAGCCACCACTGTTCAGCTTGGCTTTTCATCCTTTCAGGAGCTGTCTAGATTGGAAGCATCATTGTCCCTTGCAAAGTGATTCATACTTGTTGATACCCTGTGTGACAGGGAGGAATGATAAGCAGGTGGTAAATATCTTTCTTGTGGCCTTTCCTACTTGATGTGGAAGCACCAAGCCCATGGTTGTAACTCAGGACTTTCTTCTGCTCTCCTTCTCTGTACTGCCATCCCCTCTTGGCTTGGCTTGCTGCTCTCTGTGGTCCACCTGCCTGTCCCTCATGTGCTCCATCACAAGCAGAGTTTAAGCACATCTCTTTGAAAGGGAGACTGGTTAGTTATGGCTGTATGAAGGTGAGTGCAGGAGCCTGCCTTGTGTTTCTTGTGTGGTGTTCAGTGACAGAACATTGATAATTTTAGGGTAATTTTAATGTTGAAGTATAGTTCTGCCTCATTAATTCTTGCTGTATTTAGAATTCAGAATAGCCAAAGTGTTTGAAGGATCAGTCAATCAAGCTGTTCTCTTCTCCCTCTTCCCCTTTAACCTTATAATTCTGTGCCTTTCCTTAGCTAAACCTCTTATGCTCCAAGCAAGCTGGGAAGCAAAGCAGGGTCTCATCTGAAAGGGACAAACTTGGGGCCTGAATTTTAGTATGCCTTCCCTGTAACTTGAGCTGGGGGAGGAAAAGATCTGCTATTAAAGTTACCAACTTATGCAACATCACAATAAGCTTGCCAGGATCCTCCAGCAAAGAATGTGCAGCCATGTTTAATATTTATAGCCTATATAAAAATACAGGGGAAATTATTTAATTAAAAACAGAGAAAAGGGCAAATAGGACATATTCCTCCTGCTCCTTTCTTTGCTAGTACAAGGACCAGACACTGTGGTGTGAGATATCCTCATCTGAGCCTTCTGCTTTTCTTTTGAAATGACTATAAAGTTATTCTGCTTTTCTGCTTTCCAATGCTATTTCTTTAAACATTTATTTTCTCCTCACAAGGCTAAGTCAAATGGTTTTGATATGTAGGCTCTTACTCTGGTACTTCAGGGAAAATGCATTCATTTGTTTTCATACACTGATGTATTGGTAGTGATCACATTATAGATATAGAAGCTATTCCCTGCTTCCCCCTGCATTGTGACAATTTTTGAGTATAATAGCTAGTGGAATGAGTATCTTGCAGTAGTATTAAGAAACATGAAAATTATTACCATCACAATTGCCACAACTCTCATGTGGCATGTGCAGTTTAATGTTTTTATCTTGTTTGAAACTCTTTTACAGACTTAGTCCCCTGTCTTATGTGTTTGCCTGTACTTATTAGGCAAACAAGACAATAAGACAGCAGCTCTTGCTATCTGTACACAAGAATGATGTTTTCCCTTCTCTCCAGGCTGATGGAAAGGAGCCAGTTCAGGAACTGTGGACTTTTGCATATCTCAATTTTAAATTCATTTTCATACCTGTAACCTTGTAGATGTCCAATGTTGTTCTGAGCAGCACTGTGCATGAAAACAGATAGGCAAAAGTGCCTGAATTTCCATGTACACACACCCACAGAGCCAGAACAGGCAAACAAGCTTGGGATTAATCAAATTTTATCTTGAATGTGCTGCAGGAGAAGAAAATATTACTGCTATGCCAGAGTACGCAGGGGGGAGCTGCCACACTCTGGAGATGGTGGGACAACAGAAACAGATAAATTGAAGTTTGTGGAGCTACAGCTTCTGCTCTACCTGTTCTGCATATGAATGGAAAGCTTGAGTCCCTGCACTTATAATTTTGGCACCCTTCCTGCATTTAAATATTACTTGTCAAGCCTTTCAGCTTTCTAAAGTATAGCTACTGCTGTTCTCCAAATGGCTGAGGAATACAGGGGAGAAATGCCTCTCACAACCCATTTTTGTGTCAGCATTTTACATCAGGCTGTACTGGCCCAAGCACTGATAAACATCTGCCCTTTCAGGAGTGGACTGACTGCTTAAGGTCATTGTCCTGTCCTGGCTGGAGTGTTTGAGGAGGAGTCAGTGAAGGAGAAGTCAGTCTGGCCTTTCTGGTTAAGACCTGACCTGGCCACCTTCGTGTCACGAGGATTCATCAGTCCAGTGATGCAGTGGATGCTCCCCAGCCACAGATGAAGCCTCACATCTCCTCTGAATGACTCACACCCACCATCCAGTATGCGAGCTGGCCCTTTCAAAAGTGAAGGTACAGACATTGCCCATATTCTAAACTGATTGTGGGGTTTATTGGAAGGGAAACAGCCTTTACAGTTAGTCCTTGGCCTATATACAGTTTACTGGAGATGCCTCTGATGTTCCAAATCTGGCATGCTCACATTATATTCTGCCCCATAAATGATTGTTCTGTAGCAACTCAGGGTAGTTACAAATATATCCTCATAAGATTTACAGGATTTCCCTACAGAGGGTTAGGAGACCTTGCATATTTGGCTGTAATATTTTCCTTCCTCATAAATATTTAAATTGTTTGCTTAATGGCTGCATTAGCTTACTTTTATCTATATTCTGTTAACTCAGGCTTAACGAGAAAGGTCCTCATTGACTTAGGTCTAGAAAACAATATTTACTATGCAAAGTTATTCAAAGTCCATCCTTGCTTTATCAAGAAACTTGTTCGAACTGCTTAAGGGGTCTGGAAGATAATCCAGCTGTATCACACCATGCAAATATTGAAGTAGAAAGATAAACTCAATAGTGGGTGTGGTTGGTAGGCAGCTGTACAATTGAGAGTTTGCATCTGGATCCTTCTATCCTAAGTCCTTGCAATACAGCAACCCCAGAAACTTTTTCCTCAAAAAAATTGCCAGTGGCAAAACCCAATCATAGCTGCAGTTGAGACTACTGAATGACATCTCAGCTGTGAAATCCAAGCATGGTTAGGTGTTGAGTGAAAGAAATCAAGTTAAGCATGAACCTAAGCATGGGCTTTGTCTGAGAGTTATCCAGCTGTTGTCTCTGAACCAACAGCAGACAAGTTTTTAAAGCAGCTGGATTGCATTTAATTAGCAGCTGGTTGTTGCAATTTTAACTTTTCCCAGTCCCATTTTTCAATAAAAATCTCAGTGGCACTTACACCATAAAGGCAATGTAACATGTTGGATAGTGATATGAGGCCTGAATTTATTTTTTCAACTTTCATAATTTCTTTAGTCAAAAACAAAACAAAGATGTGATCATTAGAACACAAGATTCTTTGCATAGAAGTAATTTATTTCTCCACATACTATAAATAGCAGGTATGTGAGGATGAGCCAGCCCAAAGCTCAGTCAAAGGATATAGTTACAAAGATGCTGTGGTTTTCGGCTTAGATTTCTGAAAAGGTTCCAACTGAGTGGTAATGGTTTCATCAATCAGGTTAAAATGTGGGTTATTGTTAATAAAGGTAGTTGGGATCCTTTCAGCCACACCAGTACCTGATGTACCTGGTCTGAATTACTGATCCAAAAACTTGTACTTCAGATGAGGATTCATCTCCCCTTGCTTCAGGCATCTAAAAATGTGCTTCTAATCAAAGTTAGCCATCAAGCTCCCTTCTGCAGTTGTTGCAGAGAGAGAAAGGATGAGAGAGACACCTACAAAGGACCATTCTTCCCACTTTTCTTAGACAGATGTCTGAAAAGGGAATGGTGGGTGAGATGACTTCCCTCATTCTGCTGATGCAGCTATAGGCATCTTCTCAGAATTTCAGCCAGCTATAGGCTAAGTTTGATAGAAAGCTCAGCTGTAGCATAAGCAATCTTTGGACTGTCTGTCTCAGGAACAAACAGTGTCCCAGGCTTTTGAGGCAAGAAGACACTTGTGCTGATCTGGTACAACGTCACTGTTGCTTGCTTCTGGGCTCTGAGTGCCTCAAGCATCACTTCAGAGGGAGCTGCCCCCAACAGTGAGGGTCAGTGGCACATCCATCTGCATATTTAACTTTATTCAGGATGCTCGGAAGTGACAGTGAGGAAGGTCACGTACCTGCTCCCTGGTGTAGGAGCTGGGGAACTTGTGTCTTTTGCTTTCTCTTGTTGTTTTTTTTAAATTTTATTCCCATCTTCCCACCCTGCAGACTTGACTGATGTTGAATACAGCCCATCCCTTGGGGAATGTAACTTTCATTTTTAGTAGGGAAATGGTCTTGCAATCATAAAAAATTGATGGCTGTCTGAAGCAGCAGTTAATCTTGCTTGAGAACTGCATCATTAACCTACAGCACAACGTACACATTACAGACACGTTTATAAATGGGAGAGAGTGTGGAATTCAATTTCTAATTTCCTTCTTGTGGAGGCTCATAAAACTCTCAGGGAAAACACTGCCTCTGACATGTTGCTGTGGCAGACTTCTCCGCTTCTGTAGCTCCTTCCAGAAGAAGGATTGCTCTCTGTGGCCATGTCAGTGGAGTACAGCAGAACAGAAACCTTTCTGCTGTTCCTTTCTCAGGTGGGTGACTTTGGCATATCTGCAGTGATGCCAGACATGGTGAGAAATATGCTTATCACCACGTGCAGCAGCCCAGAGCTGGGTGCAAGCGACCTGTAAGGATCAGTGGTGTGAATAGCTGGCAACCGAGGCGTGAAATGCCCAGCCTGCCAAGCTTTGCTCACCAGATGTCTTGAGTGGACCTGGACACCCAGGAAAATACTGTTTCTCATCCTCACAAGTTTCTGAGATGCTAATCAGCTGGAATGTTGAATCTCCTGTCTGACCTTCTCAGCCCTCACAGAAATCATTGCCAACTCCACCATCTTAGTCAAATAACTTGGTGAGTTACACCCATGATGTGACCTGAAACAATAGGTGTGTCCTGAGCCTCAGGTGAGCTCACATCACTAAGAATGGGAATAGAAGGTGGGAGACATCCAACACAATGTCGGGTTCTCCCTGCATCACATTTACTGTAAGCAGTGGTTTAATATCTTCACCCACAGCAGTAAGCCCACCCATGCATGTCCAGAAGGACCAGGTGCTCTGTCCAGCTCAGGAAGGCCTGCTCTGCATGGATTTCCTAGCTCAACACAGATCTATTTCCTCATGACTGTCTTTGTCCTACCTGTCTTCATGCTTCACTTCTTCATCAGTGAAGGAAGAGCAGCAGTTTTTCCTCTGTTCACCTCTTTGTTCAGATTAAACAAATGTTATAATTTATACCTTATGTAAACCTAAAATTAAGCTGACAAAAAATGAGTGAACTTGGACCAATTTGCTGTAGTCAATGACTGAGACCTGCTTTTTGTTATGAACTGGTAAACTTTTCTGTCAGGCATTATCAATTTGGGCTTCTTATGAGAAACAGATAAACAAGATTTTTATGTATATTTCAAGTGAATTATATCAGCCTTAAGAAAAAAATCACCATTTCACACATCCAAGTTCTTAGGTGTGTTTAGTCCATTTCAGTAATTCAGTGGTCGAGACATGGCTAAATTTGTCTAACTATGAATTCTCCCTGAGACAATCCTTTATCTTTGCAAGGGGCTAGAAGGTCACAGCTGGCAGCCTGGCTCTTGGTTACTCCTAAATACAGTGGAGCTAGGGTTGCTCTAGAGGAATCTTGTAACTTAGAGATAAAAATGGAAAAGATTCCAGTCTGTGGCAAAAGAGGTGGTTGTGTTGCAGCTGGGTACCTTAAGCAGTACAATTTGTTTTATTCTGCCTGTTCTTCAGGGACAGCGACATTGGTTGGAGCTGTGAAGAGTGAAAAGCAGTAGCTGAAAGCCAACAAACATCTTGTGGATCTGTGTGCACGTATCATTTACATATAACCTCAGAGGTGTTTCCTGGTAAGATGCAATCTGCTTGCTGTTCTCCTAATTTGAAAATGATGGCAACAGTACTCCAGTTATGCTGTGGCCTTATATGCTTTTAAAACACATAGGTGTGTGGACAAAAAAAAATGTTTCCAGGGTCTGTTGAGAGCTTGTAATTGAATGTGTTATTTCTCAAGCATACTTCTAAAATTTCCACTCCTCCTTGTGCACTCACTATGGAAATTAATTTGGTACAGAAAGGTTATTCTTGGCAATAAAGAAATTTGTCTTTGGGATGTTTCATAGTGCAACCAGTCACTAAAACCAGACTTTGCTGTCCCAGCAGCATATCTGTAAACAACTGGCAGTGAATAGAGATCTTAGAAATACCACTCTTCCTAGTTTTTATTTTTTGTTTAGAAAGCAAACAAACTGGAAAGATTTCTTCGCTCAGGAAAGGAGAGGACTGAAAGTTCTGGTGACGACTGAGCTTAGCACCAGTAGGCAACTCATGAATTATATTCAGTTCTACTAATGCTCTGTGTACCTGGTGTAAAGAGGCCTGCTGTTTAACTGGACCACTCCTAAGCTGTAGGATAAATATATTTTCCTTATATCCCCAGCTTGCCCTCTTTAGCCACTGACATATGTGTCTTAAGGGACTTACATGTTAAAGAAAGAAACCTACAAGGCTGTGCCTGCCAGTAAACAGAAGGGAGGGCCAAAGTGCCTGTTCCCAGCATGTGTTTGTCAGGAATATTCTGGAGTCCTGCTGTGTGGCTGAAGGTTTTGGGGACTACAATAACACAACCTAGACTGAGTCTCTCACACTGACCTGAGTGACTGTGGAGAGTCCTCTCATCCCTCCCTCTTAACTTGCCTTGTCCTGGTCTGTGTTGTCTCTTTAGCTTTTAAGTGCTGCAAGGAATAATAAATACTTTTAATCAAGTAATTATGAACAAAGGAAATATTTTAAAATTTGTTGGAGTAATGGAGGTCATGGGAGACTCCCCTTTTGAAGCAAACTTATTAAAGTCCTATAGAAGCATCAGAAATGGACTCAGTCACTCCAAGGTTAGTGTCAAAGCTGTGCTGGGAAGGCATGTGAAGTGTCACATGAACAGAAGGAAAAGCCCTGAGTGCTGTGCGTTTTCTCCCATTCATCTCTGCTTTCAAAGCAGCTGAGGACATCTGATGCTGGGCTTAACTTCTGCATTTAACAGGCTTTGTACTCTACATCTGTGTAAGTTGTTACCAGAAATTGGCATCCCAAGGAAACTTGGAGGTTCTTGTCATGTGAGCATGTTTAGTGGCCCAGGGGCTTACTCTATCACCATCACAGCTTGTCATCTCCGTAGGGAAGGATGAAGTGCTTTTGGGCTCACTGTTTCCCACTGCACCCATTCTCCAGATCCTAAAAAAAAAAATAGCACAAGAAGATTAATTCCTCATTCATGTTGGGATAGATCCTGCTATCTTTCAGCAGCAGTACAAACTCCACAATCAGATCTTGCTAGAAGTCTAGTCTTGGTCAGATCTATAATGAATGGCAACTTAGGGGGTCCTGACTGTCCAGCCTGGATATTCTCTCCAGAGACTGAATAAATTTGCTCTTGGCAAGGGGGGTTTCTGTACTGCAGACAAATATCTGTTAGAAACTAAACTGGGATGAAGCCAAAAATAACTACTGGAGGTTTAAGAGGGTATGTCAGGATTTTGCCCTATGAACCTTAACAAGAAAAAGAAAACTCTTACCTCGCTCTGGATGAAAGCCTATTTTGCTTGTTACAAATTAAATAACAATGACAGAAGTCTGACCTTTTCCACTCCAAAATCTAATCCCAAAGAAACAGAGTTACTGGAAATCTAATTTTGCCTTCGAGGCTGATTAATTATTTGATCATGCAAGTGCTGGCCAGCCAAACAGTTCACCTTTCTTGCATGGCTGCTGTTCCAGTTAGGAATGTCACCTCAGAGAATAATCAGTTTAGAGTTTCAACTGAGGAGCTGTAGAGAATTTCACACATTAAAACTGGATTGACTCCCACACCTGTTTCTTCAGCAAAACTAGGTGTCCGTATAAACACAAAGAAAAAAAGAGCTCTTGGAGTGATGGTGTTATAAACAGCTACCTAGATTGCAGCTAATATGATAGAAATCTTCCTGTGGTGGATATTTTACATGGCATCCCTCGGTTTAAGCAATGTGTATTTGGGATCTATTCAAAATGTCTTGGTGACAGGATGGCAAAGCCAAGCAGCTGCAGGTGCTGAAGGGAGAAGGCACTTCAGGCACAAGTCACTGGCAGGACAACACTGCTCCAGCTCTAACACAGGGTGCAGAGCATGAAGCTGGGGCCAGGGACAGCCAGTGAAGCTGGCAGCAGGAGCTGCTACTTGCTCACGTCCTCCCACTGCCTCAGACCAGGCAGCAGAGCCTGCACCAGCCTGGAGGAGTGCTCTGCATGGGAGCTGGGCTGTGCAGTGCAAAAGAGCCACTGTGCTTGCACTCTGCAGGCACTCAGCCTATCCTGCAAATGCACAGGCTTGTTTGCAACATCCCTTCCTCAAAATGTGTAACACTGGCTGCAATTGCAATCTTTTTGACTTGCCACTATGGTTTTCTGCAGTGCCAACGGAAAAGTGCACTAAGAGGTTTTGCATGCATTTGATATCCTGTAGTTTTTGTGCCCAGAGGTTTTGCCAAGGGGCATTTGGAAATTTTGACAATTGGTTTGGAGTTTTGAGACGACCTTCAGACTTGCTGGATAAAAGACCACACATCACTGCTGGCCACACCACATACATTATTTCTGTCCCAGGCATTGTGCTTAAACATCTGGAAATACTTGTCCCTGAATGACAGTGAGACACTGGGATAGATTATCCAGGAAGACAGTATTATCTTCAGTGCTGGAAAGGTATTTAAGAATCATCTAGAAAACTGTCAGTCAAGCATGGCATATACCAAGTTCATCCCTGCAAGGATCAGATCCTTTCCAGTTCTGCACGTGTGAATTCTATGCACAAAAATTTCCTAGAGCAATGTGGGCATGCCCACTGTAGCATGAGCATTTGTGATGTAGCCTCTCTGCATATAAAATATTCTCTGGCAAGGAATGGCAATTTTAAAAAAAACTCCAACTTTTCAGAATAACCCTCTTTGTAACTTGTCACATCCCTTTCAATGGCATTTCTCCATTTCTGCTGAGACAAGAGCTCATCTGTAGTTCTCAGCAGAAGTAGTCTATGTTATAAATACTTCCTTTCCTTCTGCCAAAAGGTAAAGGTGGAAACAGCAAACTGGTTAAGAAAGGCATTTTGTTAAGGGTGTGTTTCTCAGTATGACAACGTGGTTTGGAGAATATTCTGTTCATGAAGAGCGCTTTCTCTCAAAGGGGAGTATCTGCCAGGGAGAATAAAATACTCTGGTGTGGACTTCTCCCACACTCCTTTCTGTGTCCAGAAGTCCCTACATTCCAGTCATCTATTTTCCCCTCTATTTGTGGCTTCTGGGCAAACCTCACTCACCTCTGAGCTCAAGTTAGGTGTGTAGCAGAGCATAAAGCTCCCGCAGAGACTGGAGACATTCCTTGTCTTATGCATCTCTTCCTGATCTCTGCAATGATCCTCTGACAAAAGTGCAAACAAGAAAGCATTTTCAAAGTATTTGTGATGTCTGGGACAAGAAAGAATTTCCAATCAGCCGCCTTCATCCCACCACCTGTCAAAACTCCCCCAAAAAGGCCACAGGGGTGATCATATTTAAATTCGTAGTAACAGAGAAAGTTTACTCTGAAATTACAGAAAATACCCTTTTTCTGTAATTCCTTTTTCAAGCAGTACATGTGGTAGGAAGCCCCTTACGTCTAAAGCAATGTCACAGTACCTGTTAAGGAGCTTGGTAAGTGCCTTTGGTGGGGGGCAGCTGAAACATGGTGTTATGGGCAGTCTACTTTGGCCAAGGCCTGGTTTTAAAATTTAGGTGAGCATAAGATTATTGGTGCTGCGCCAGTTTTGAGATGCTCTGGTGTGACAGCAAGGACCATCTGAGCGTATTTATCAATATAAAATGACAAAAAAGAAAAGACAGGGCAAAAGAAGCTTTCACTGTAAAGCTTTATTTATAGACACAGTCACCTTCAGTGCAGCATTGTTATCCCACTGCTTTAGCAGCTTCAGCCTTTGTCCAAGTGGAAGAAAGTTCTCAGGTCTTCACCGCTGCAAAATACCACTTTGGTAAAACAAGCAGGCAAAACTCCGGAATCGCTGAAACAAGCTTCAGGCTGTGAATCATTATTTTGGGCAGGAAGGAGAAGAAAACAGCTGAGATTACTTTTTCCCCTCCCTTTTTCCTCAGTTCAATCTGTTTGCCCAGCAGTTCAGATTTCAGGAGAAGCCTTCAGGTGAACGACACTGAAGTACTGGCTCTTTTCTCCACTTCTTGGTGGTGGGACTCATGCGAGTTCATTGCAGGACAAGATGCCAGAGGCACTTGACTGCCAGCCTCCTCTCCCAGGCTGGTTTTCCCACCCTGAAGAACGTCCAGGAGCAGAAGGTGCCCAGCACTTCCTTCCCGCAGGCCCTTCTCCTGCAGCTTGTGTGGTGTCCCTACTCAAAGCCACCTGGTCACTAAGTAATCATGCCAAGAGGCCAGTGGCAGACCTGCCATGGTTGTCTCCACTAGGAGCGTGGAGATCTGACAGTGACAAAGAATATCCTGAGCTGGAAGTGATCCACAAGGATCATCAAGGTCCAACTCCTAGCCCTGCTCAGGACAGCCCCAAGAGTCACACAGTGTGCCTGAGAGCATTGTCCAAACAATTCTGGCAGGCTTGTGGGGCGTGTTCCAGTGGCCACCAGCTTCTGGGTGAAGAACATTTCCCTAATATCAAGCCTAACACCCCGGCCAGCCTCAGGCCGCTCCCTCGGGTCGTGTCTCCGGTCACCACAGAGGCGAGATCGGCGCCTGCCCCTCCGCTTCCCCTCGTGAGGATGTCGCAGAGCCTCAGGCTCCCCTTCTCCAGGCCGAACAAGCCAAGCGGCCCCAGCCCCTCCTCGCGCGGCTCCCCCGGGGCCGCTGCCCCGCTCCGCGGCGCTGCTCTGGGGCAAGAGCCCCGAAGTTCCCGATCGCCCGGCGGCGCCAGGCCGGGCCGTGCCCCCCAGCGCCGCCAGGTG
>VZSE01006774.1:461955-479910 GCA_013398275.1 Promerops cafer
CCGCCAGGTGGCGCCGCCGCCGCGCGGGCCGGGCCGGGCCGGGCAAACCGCGCACCTCCAAATGACTGCGTTATAATTACTGCTGAACTCTGCTCCCATACGAGAAAGTACCGGGGGAAAAACCAAAAGACTGTAAGAACCTGTCTTTATTCTGACTTACGGGTTTATTCATTGTACCTGAACATATGTGCTTTCTTTGGTGCTAGAAAATCGTAACTTCCACGTAATCTTAGCAACTGATGCAGTCATTCAAAAAGAGCTACATTTTAACACACATGAAGAATAATTACACCTTAATTTTTGGGAATTATGGTTAGTTGGCTTCTTTTTTCTATCACAAAGGCACCCAAAAAAGATATTTTTCTCCAAATTTTCACTGACATCTTCTTTGTATGCATCATATATATGCATCTTTGCGATGTGTTGTCTTTCTCCTTGTTACTGGTGAGAAAAAGGACATGGCCATAAACTTAAACATCGTGTTAAATACTTGTGCAGGCCACCTGCCCCCTCCTCTGTGCCCCACTCCAAGGGCAGGAAACCCCGCTGTCCCCTCTGGGGCTTGACAGTAGGAGCAACTTGGGTTTGACTCACCTCCCACTTCTCAGGGCAGCAAAATTCAGTTTTGTCTATGCCTTAATCTGTTCCTGTTCCAGCGTCCTTACAAAGCAGGAGGAAATTGCTCTTTAGCAAAAGGCCACCCAGTTAGCTGGGATCCTGGGCCTCCCTCCTGGGAGAATGTAGGGGAATTCCAGTCCCAGCAGATGAAGCTCTGTGTAGGCAAGAGCGGGGAAAAGAAGTTAATTTTCAGGCCTGAGACCTTATTTTCTATTCCTAAGAGACCTAAGGGACTCTGTTTTTCATTGTGGTTTTCTTTATATCTAGGACTGGCCCTGGGAGCCTACAAAAATCCCAAGTGTCTTCAGGCTATAGGAACACCAGGCTCTCCATCTTCTGTGGGAATCTCTTCAGTAAGCCAGATTTTCCAGCTGATGTTCATGACCGATTTCTCCCTGAGTGGCACTCAGACCCAGTCTGTAAATGTGTATCTGCTTGAGGGCAGAAGATAGAAGCTTAACAAAGAGTTAAATGAGGGGGCAGCACAGATCTCCTTACCTAATCTAGCTCTAACACAGCACCCTCTCGGGCTGCATGGGCATTGCTGTATTCTGGTTTGCTCTCCTGTTTTGGTAAGGCCAGAAGTCTTCCCTCTTTCCTGAAACATTGGTAGCCCTTTATGACAATACCCATTTCATCTGTACTTTGGAGGTAAAGGAGCTGAGGTACAGAGGATGAAGTACTGGCCTTACATAGCATCTTTGTAGTGGAGGTTGAAGCAGAATAGAAGTCTGCAGGTGACACTACTAGAAATACCAGCCTGCTTTTCTTCTCTGGGGAAGAAAATACAGCACCTGGAAGGCATGATGGTAACATATCACCCTGTATGAAGAATAGTGCTGGTCCAGAATTGGAGGTCCTCCTAGTGTGTACTGAACATAAATAATTTGCCTGTGAGTGAGATGGAGAAACAAAGGCCTGCACCAGCTCACCTTTGAAAAATTGCCTTTATTAGACCAGTCTTGCTAAAATTGCTGGGAGTAACAGATTCTAAAATTGAGCTACTGAATTAGTCTCAAATGGAAACTGTGACAGCCAGCCTTAAAGTGGAGAAAATTGGATTTAAGAATTGCACCTTGGGCATAGCAGGATGTCTAGGAAGTTGCTGTGCAGTAGCTGATGAACTCGTACAGAGCATGGATTTCATGCTGGTGAATAGCAATGTAGTAAATGTTGTACAGAAACATTACAAACCCAGGCTGGAGAAAATCCCTTTAAAGAGGTGACCCAGGTGAGAAAACACTTTGTAGACATCTGCTGTGAGCAAACTGCAGCCCTGGAGGATTACACTCTCACAATCGTGTGTGGTATGTTCCCAGCCCATGAGGAAGGAGGAAGGAAATGGCCTTTGAAACAGAGTAGTGAGAGTGGAATGGGCAAGTGCTTTTGCATGATTTCAGCCATGCAACAGCATTTCCAGGGTCAGGGCTCAGGGACAAGGACTCTTGAAGGAATGCACCTCTGGTAGATCAGGAAGCCCTATGGCAATGACAACAGCTATGCCCTTAGAGAGTGGTAGGCTCTGGCTCCAGGGGACAAGGTAAGGAAAAGGTAAAGGTAGGTCTAGAAAGTTTTGAAAGGGGCTGAACACTTAAATAAGTTAGGTTTGAAAGGTTTTCTGGAGAAGACAGTAAGGTTTAGTGAGGCCCTTCTAATATTAGCTTGCTTCATTCACACAAAGGGAAAAAATCCATTACTATTACCCAATTCAGAAATAATGGTTTCTAGTCTTGAAGAACTCAATTCTGTAAGTATTTTACATGGAAGAAGAATCTGTTTGAGAAATACTTGTGAGCAGCTTTGCCTGTTGGGGTGGAAAGGGGCCAAGGGTTCATAGGACTAACATCCATAGGCAATAACACCCAAAAAGCATTACAGAAAAAAATTAAACAAAAAAGCCTCTTCCCTTAGCAATTCTACAAAGACTTTTTTACAGTGGATTTTCCTACAGATATGGTGTATACAGCAGCTTTGTGGTATTAAACCAAAGGTTGTTGCAGATTCTCAGAGACCCATATAGAAGTTCTCCATCTGCCTACAGGTATCTGTATTAATATCTGGTATCAGGATCCTTTCTAGAATGCAGGAGTCATTCTTGGCACTAGCTATCAGTATATTCCTCAAAATAATCAAATGATGTGTTTGTGACAGGGTTTTTTAATTCTGGAATATAAATTCATAATTTCAACATTTTGTAGTTACTCTGTGTTAAAGAGCCCACATTCATTGGCAAGCCCTGAGCAGAATCCTGGCCTAGCTGACAGTTTCAGTGAAGATTTTTGGTGCACCTTGGGTGATTTAACTTAATCCATCTCCCTGTCTCAGCTCCCTATCAGCAAGATGGAGGTGATAACACCGTCCCACAGGGGTGACATGGGGATAAATGTAATCAAGAGATTGTGCAGGCATTAGTGTACTAACAACCACAAAATACCTAAGATTTCTTATCTAAATATGAAGGTTACTTGCACTCTTCAGAGGTAGCTAGCTTGCATTCTTTTTAGCTGATAAAAGGGAGCATGCTTCATCCAGTTTCAGACCACTCATCAAGAATGCAGTTGTATAGTGTTGGACTCCTTTTTAGCTGCAAAACGATTGCCATGGACGTAGCACGTGGGCATGTAATGCTCTCCAAAACACCGAGGGCTGGATTTCCAACAGAGCCGCACACTCTAAATGGAGATTTGACATTTTCTAAGGGGTTCATCTCCCATTGAGAACAAGAAGAGACTCTGGGAGCTTAAGCACTTTTGAAAAAAAATAAAAATCTGGTTCTCTGTGCAGGAGCTGAGCTTTCTTAAGACTGAAAAAAATGGATGAAGGGCGTGTGAAATCAAACCATAAATGAGCTCGGAGCAGCGGCACCCTGTGACCTGGCTGGCGAGTGGAATAGTGTGAGCGTAATGGGCACACGGATGGTGAGAGAGAATTACCACAGAACTGATGAGGCACCTGGATCAGAGTTTCAAAAGGTTAATATGCTTGTCAGAAGAGAGAAGTTGGTCTCTACTGGCAGCAATAGCTCTTCAAAGCTCTCCTGACTATTTGTTTTACCAAAGCTGCATGCAGCAGTATTGTGCTTTTCAGCCATATATGTGGCCTTTAAGTCTTAATCCTGTTCTGACTAGGGTCAAATTCAAAGGCTTCTCCCTGTCCCATACCACAAAGCTTCTGATATGACTTTTATTGTGAGGCAGTCAGGCATTATACCAATTCCTGGGTATAAAAATGCACAGCTACATTTTCCTATTATGAGAGGCATCCTGCTCTGTTCACACACACTGGACACCCTGCAGAAGTTTTTCACTTTTGGTTGGATTGAAGAGCTTTGAAACTATCCAAATCATGATTTTTTTTTCCCCCCCTGTTTCTCAGTCACTGCTTTTCTGCTCCTGTTCTGAAACAGTCTGTCACAGATGTGCTGGAATACCAGCATACATTGAAGTGTAGCTCTTGTTCCTTTGTAGCACTCTTGCCTTGGAGCTCTGCATGCTAGAAAAGGACAGGTCCAACCCTCTCCTTCTAGATGGTTTTCTGCAGAGGCAGCCAGCTTGGACCAATTGGAATTAGTGTGGTATGTTACACCTTCTGTCAGATAATGGGTACCTGTACCAGTTTCTGTAGGAATACAGGTTTTCTGTGGAGTTTGCCCTCAGTTTCTCCCAGGTCTGTATGGATCCTCCCTCCAAAACCACTGAGTTTTAAGGCTATGTAGTTTTCAGGGGAATGTTTGCTGTTCCCTATGCTGTCAGTCTTGCTTCCAGCTCTGTCTCTTGCCTTGAAATTCTGACATTCTAGGCTGTATAGAGGAGTGTGAATCCACAATCCAGTTGTGGATATGTCCCTAGGCCTCCCAAACACCTTCCTAGAGGGGATTAATTCTGTCAAACAGTGGTAATGCCTGTCTCTTTTATGTAGGTGAACACCTCAGCATCAGCCTCGCTGTCCCTCTTCTCCACTCATCTTACACCTGTGTGCAGCTGCACCCTCTACTGTGCTCCCCAAGGTCCATTTCTCAGGCAATACCATGGAAGAGAAACCAAGCTATGGGGAGCAGCTGTATTACCTCTGTTGTGCAGGCAATCCAGTTTCATCTGAAGGCACTGGCACTGTGGTTTTACCTCTTTTCTCTGTCCCAGTCAGGTACCAGCCTCAGCTACATCCCTTGCTTGTGATCTTGGCAGAAGATCCAGCCCAACGTGCATATGGGGATTCTGACTTCACCTCCTTCTCCTTGTAGCAGGTTTTAAACTGAAATGGGAGACATTAAACTGACGCTTATTTTCCTTCTGTCTAGGGTAACTGGAAGATTAATATTTTGGTTGAGAATATATTTATGCTAAATACAATATTTTACTAGACTTGAAAATATAGAAGAGTTTAAATGTTTTGCTTTTTAGGTTTAATGTGCAATAAAATGATGACTGGTATCAAATAGGTGTAATTTTATTTTTATGTGACTGTTTCTCCCTCTCCAATTCTCAAATAAAATGCTCAGCACCTTTTAAAAAGCCCACCTGCACTAAGAGACTGCTTTTTGTTGGCCTCCAGAGCACTAGTTTTAATTTGTTAACAGGAAAATAATCTTTTGAAGGAGGATTATACAAGCTAAGAGATGTTTTTAGAATGGGAGAGAGAAAGTGAAATTGCAGGCAATGAACTCCTGGAAACAGACGCAAGAATGGGATAAATAAGAGCAGCCTTAACCGAGCATCCTCTTCTGCAATGTGTGTTCAAAGTGTTTAAATTCTGCCCATTTTGCTTGCTGCACAGGGGAGGTCCTTCAACCAGACCATCCTGCTGCCCCTTGAGCTGCAGCTAGCAGGAAAAACCAGAATTGCTAATGCTCTTTGTAAAGGTGGTTTAGATTCTTTAAACCATTTGGTCCTTCCCTCTGGCAGATCTTGCTCTTAATTCAGTCCAAGGTGACCTTCCTCCCCCACTCTGTTAGTTAGAAGGTCCAGGACTCTGCAGGGAGAGGAGCCTAAACACAGATACATGGAAATGCAGGTGAGGGAGCTGTTCTCTGAGTTCAACAAAGGGAGCCTGGTCTGCTCCTGGAGCCCCCTCTGAGGGCTCCAACAGGGCAACAACTTCACTGTGGGGTCTCCAGTGGTCATGGCCATGAAATAAAGTCATGGAAAGGGATAAGATGCAAGATGCCAGCCTCTCCCTCAGGACTCTCTGAGGATGGCTCAGCACTCTATTCCTTCAGTCAGTCTTCAGCATCTCTGTCCCCTGAGAACAGGAAGATTCCTCTGTGGAGTTAAAACATCTAACTGCTTTCATGGATTTTCTTGTGAGAAGCTTCTGATATACAGCTGTGGCAGCATTGTGTTTCTTGCCCATTACCTGTTTTCCTAACATGAGGATTTGCTGAATGAAGTGTATTTCCACGCTCTTTGAACAGTAAAAACCTGGAACCCATCTTCCTTATTCTCAAAGGATATATACTCCCACAACTCTTACCAGTATAAATAAGGTTTCAAATAGTTAAGGATAGCTAAACTGAGCTTATAGCGTACTACAAATAGTAAAAAAAACCAAAAAACTGACATTTTTTGTTGCTGTTTAAATGGCTCAAGTAGACCATCTGCTTCTGAAACAGCTCATGTATTTCTGCTTCTGGAAGTGCTCATGTATTTTTGGATTTGGTTACACACTGACCACAGCATTGCAAACAGCACTCATCTGTGGAGATATCTGTTTTTATACACAACATGAGACTGGCAAGAGAGATGTGTCTAATCAGTGTTTTAGAAGTCAGACAGGAATGGTATGACTCCAACTGGCACAGCCATGTCCTTGTAATTTCACTTCACTACCACTTAATTTGTATAAAATAGGGAACATTTCAAATGGATGTTACCAAAAGGGGAGAATCTAATGAATCCCTAGTTCAGGGCAAAATAAAGCTGTCCATCTAAGGTGATTTCACTTTAGCCTTCTGTGATTCACATGGGATGTGGAATTACAGCATTTGTTCTTGAGCAGAATTATGGATGAGGCCCAAGACTGACAGCTCAGTTATTTCTTCCTGATGCATTTCATTAATAGCCCCTGCACCTCTCACCTCTATGAAATTGGCAGCTAGTGAGGTGCCTGTAAGAGGCTAATTGCCTCCAGAGTCAATTGTCCTGGAGCCAATTGTTAATCTCCTGGTGTTAATTGCCAAAAGCAGAGGAAATCAGGGTAGGCAGGGGGCACAGGAGCTGCATGTCTATTAGAGCTGTGTAGCAAAATGCAGGTGTTCAACTGTGCTCCATCACACCACGGCAGAATGTAGCGAGTTGGAAACATAATGAGGCACAAGCTGGGTGTAAATCCTGCATGTTTTGTTCATTTTTCGTTCATCACCTTCAGATTACTATTCTGTGAGGGAGCTATAAAGCAGGTGGTGTGGAATCTGGGCTCTGAGGAAGTCAAATAAAAAGTACCAAGGATCTGACTGGGGTGCCTCTACTACCTGATGTTGAGATAACACTAGCAGTGTAGTGATGGGTTGGGAAAGCAAAAGAATGGAAGTGCAACAGTTGTATAGGTTAGTTCTCTGTTTTGACGTGGCTTTTCAATGTGATGTTTCCAGACAGAAGAGTAAATTTAATCCTAGAGCTAAATGAATCTCTGGAACTCTTCTAGTAACTTCAGTTGAGTTGATCCCATCTCCACAAAGATATGTCTATAGTGTGTTTGAGCTGTGCTTTTGGGCCTGCTTTTCTAACATTAGATGATTGAGTACTTTCCTGAAAAATAGAAAAAAACTCTGTTACTTTATGGATAAGCTAGGATGCATAAACAACTATTAAGTTATGTAGACTGTAGTTTGAGCCAAAATCTGAGCAAGATATGTTTGATAAGATGCCTGTTATGCTCATAATCTGTTGAGAAAAACCCTGCTTGGCTCTTTTTTCAGTCTGTCAGACTGGTGACTTTTGAGCATCCCAGTTTACAGCTTCTGTCTAGACTATGGTTTGACCTTTTGTTCCTGGTGTCAGATGGTGACTTTCAAGAGCTCGAGTCTGCTGCTGTTGGGCAGTGATGGAAGTGTGTATTCTGCTAACCTGAGCAGCTGGAACATCTGTTGGGGGAATAAAACCATCAGTTGTTTGTCTGGATGTTTAAGTGATAAGAGACCTCAGCTGTGGGGCTTTGTCAGCATGCGTGACAAATGCTTTATCTCCCAGTTTACAGTAGAATTCTTTAAAATAAGTACAGACTACTTTAGATCTTTTTAGATTTTTTTTAATCCTTCCTTTTTTTTTAATCTAGGGGAAGAAAAAAGAAATCTTCTACTGTATATTGTGATGGCCATTTTGCAAACTAGTGGCAGCAACGATTAAGTAAGCTTACAAATTCCAGGCTGGAAACTGCCTGCATGACTCAAAGGGCTGAGAAACATTTGAAAAAATAGCCCTAAAGATTTTTTGGATGCTGGTGGCATGAGTGGGAAAATTAAATTTAAAAAAGGAGGAGGTAATACTGTCACATTGATGGTGTTATGGTTAGTGAGCAGTGTACCAGTAACAGATTCGAAGAGCACCTCTGTTTTGATTCAGTTTTCATGTTGGCTGCAAGCTGTACTTCTAACACACGATGTAGATCCACTGAAGAGCCATCTACAAAGCTTTACCCTTCAGCATATTTTTTCTCTGTGTAATATAGTTTACTAACATATATAGGAGCTGTGAAGGAAAGAGAAAATAAGCTTTGTGACCTAGCTTTATACACAAATTAGAAGGCTTAATTTGAGGCACAATCATTTAATCAGGTGTGTGTTAACTTAACTGGCAGGATGATTGGCTCCCTTGAGAGAGAATTTAGTTTTGATTTATTTTTCCCTGCCTGCAAAGCTACTTGATATTTGCCTTAATACACGTGGATTTGGCACCTGCAGCTAGCATTGTGACAGATAGAGGTAGTTACAAAAATTAATGTAAATTTATAAATAAAGTAATGAAAAGCACAACTGCAAAGATAAAGGTAAAGCTGGGCCCTGCCACTGAACTTACTTATTAAAGAAATGACCTGTTTTTCTGTTCTGCCCTCAGCTGTGTAACTTCTGGACAGTCCAAAACTACTGAGTTATATAACATCAAATCAAAGCAACAGAGTTGCAGGTATTTTAGGGAAATCTCTTCTGTGGAATGGAGAGGAGACCCTCTTACAAGGGAGCTTCTCTCAGCGTCCCCGAAAGTGCCGTGAAGTGCTGTCACAAGCCTTTGCTTGCTGCTGTGCCCTTGCTTGCTGCCCGAAGAGGAAAGGCAATCTCCTAGCATGCTACAGGATATTCCCTCCTCCCTGAGGATGAAAGCCTCTGAGATCAGCAGTGCTCAGAAACACAGCGGTGCCTGCCTGCACTCGAGGACCTGCGAGTGCATTTCTACCACGATGGCTTGTATGCCTTAGGGAGGACACTCTGCCTTCAGCGCGGGAAGGAGCCTGGGGCTGGCCTGCAGAGCTGGGAGGAGCTCTGCAGGAAAGCAGCCAGCCTGAGCAACACCAGAAGCACTACTGCTACTGCTGAGAACTTCTGCAGGAAGGGGTGGTGTGGTTCTCCAGCCTCCAGCGTGGGATTTGTGCCAGTGGCACAGAATGCTACTGTTCGGTTCTGTAAGGCCTCCAATCTCATTTCAGTAGAAGCTGTGTCAATGTATATCCAAGCTGTGCACACACTGCTAAAACCCACTTCTCTAAAGTGCTTTCTGGTCATGGTTTATGTTCTCCTTAGAATGAATCTCAGATGTTTTGTTGTTTGGGTTTTTTTCCCCCCTAATCCCATCAGTTACATGGTGGGTGAGCACGATGTGGTTTGGACTAGATCTGTTTAATTTTTTACCTCACAAACTGCTGGTAATACGGGAAAAGGAGGGCAAGAAAGGTTTATAGTCCAAACACACAAAGGAAGATCATATCTACTTCCTCGGTGTATTGAACTTACGTGTCCAGGTTTTGGCAGCAGGAGGGCTGTGAGAGGAGACCAGGGGCTGGCCCCATGCTGGATACAGCTGGCTCTAAAACAGACCCACTGCTGTCCAAAGCTGAGCCTATCAGTGAGGCTGGTGGCACCTTGATGGAAAAGTGTTTAAGAAAGGGTAAAACATGCTGTGTAGCAGTTGTGAGAGAGAGCAATGAGGCAAAAAACCCCAACAAAATAACAGCCCTGCAGGCACCAAGGTCAATGAAAAAAAAGAGGGAGGAGGTGCTCCAAGCACTGGAGCAGAGGTCACACTACAGGCCATGGAGAAGGCTGTGCTGAGGCATGTTGTCCTCCTGCAGCCCGTGGAGGATCATATCAGAGCAGATATGCACTGTGCAAGAGTGTTCAAATATGAACAGTGTGAGGAGGAAGGACAGGCAGAGAGGAACTGTTACATGGACTGACCACAAACCCCATTCCTCCATCCCCCTGTGCTGCTTGGGGGAGAGGGAGGTAGATCAGTCAGGAGGTTGAGCTGGGAGGAATGGGATTTGGGGTGAAGGTGAGGTTATGTTTTTGGATTTTGTTGGGGTTTGGGGTTTTTGTTTGGTTGGTTTTTTGGGGTTTTTTTGGTTTGGTTTTTAGTTCTGTCTTTGTTTATATTAGTTTATTATTTTATTTCAAACTGGCTATAAATGAATTGGCACAGGTTGATGTCCTCTATGAAAATCTCACTCTCCCTAGTAATGCCAACAGCTCAATTGTATGGCACCATTTGCAGAAAGGGCACTCTCTCAGTAGAAGTAGATGAGTTCACTTTTCAATAGCCTGAGTTTGAAGTGCTGTCATTCAAATGGAATCTTTACCAGTAGCTGTTGATTATAAAGTGATTTCAGGTCTGTTTTGTGTCATTGAAAGACAACGACGGTTTGCAGTGGCATTGAAAGAAAACTTTCTTCTTAGGGTTAGATATATGTTTTTTGGGGAAAAACAATCTGCCTTTCAGGATGCATTTGCACCGTTATTTGACTTTGAGACCAGTGAGAAGGGAACTAATGCAGATTTGAAAGTCATCAGTCACAAACTTCTGCAGACCAAACTATGCATATGCATTCTCTATTTGTTTTACTTAAATACTGACTACAAGAGAATAATGAGGCACCATGAAGCCTCCAGAAAACAGTTCTGTTCTGTGGTGGTTTGGGTTTTTTTGGTTTTTTTTTAAATGATGAATCACATGTAGCAAATGGTCATTCTTCTTCCTGTGCAGGGCTGGGCAGACAGCTTAATGGTATTTGCTCCTCATCAGCCTTTGACAGATGTTATAGAGACAATATGGATATGTTATCCTAGCTCATCTCCAGGAAGAGATAAGCTGTGATAGAATTATGGCTCATGTTTCATAAATCAGATCTGAAACCATACCAGAATGGATCGAGAAAATGTACTGTAGCTGCTGCTGCTGCTCTGGAAGACATTGTTAACTTTCTGTTCTGAAGAAAGGTGACATAAATATCCCTTTTTGCCTTCTAGACTGCGGAAGGAAGACATATCAAATTACCAGGACTGGGTAACCTTTCTAACTGGGTTAATTTTTCTTAATACAATTAAACTAGTGGTAAACTCAAACTTTTTCTCTCACATAGGCCAAGGTATACTTCACTGTTTCAGCCATGGTTTCCCATAGTCACCTCTCAACAGGGTTTATAGATTCTCCTTGCTGGAGCTAAGTCGTGTTCTCCTTTGCAAGCACTTCAAAGCACAGTTGGAACTGTAACTCCAGTGTGGGAGGTTTGTAAGAATAGGGAGCCACACCAGAGGGCAAAGGTAAGGAGTAACTCATTTCACAGATGTGACACTCGCGGAGTGACGGATGTGTGAAGTGATTTGGAAAAATGTCTTTTCAGGTTGGATAATATTATTTCAACAGCTGCTGTGTGATTTATTATCTCTGTTCCCTCTCCTGTAAAATCACCTAGACATCCTTTAAATAGAAAGAGTCCCTGAAGTCACACCTTTTAATTGAGAAGGGATGGTGAAAGAGAAAAAAACTAACATTTAATTAGCTCTAGAAAATGCTTTTCTTTTAAATGTGTTTCTAAACTGCTTCTTATAATCCCATAGTGCTTTTCAGTTAAGCACCTCATAGCACTTCCGAAGCCTAAGGTCACCGTAGTGTAGGCTGAGAAAAATCCTACTTGTAAGTACAAATTTCTGCCTCTCCTCTTCAGTATGTTGATTTTTAGTAGTGCAGCTCTCCTTTGGGCACAAAATCCACTTTGTTTTCAACCTGGAATCTCTTTTTAACATCCATACTTCTACTGGCTTCAGTGGATTTTTTCTCCTACTGCAAATGTCAAAGGAATGAGACACAGGAAAAGCATAACAACATAAGAGGTATGTAACTTTCCACTTAATGCTGTTGACTTGCTGTTGATTTTGGAAATTATTCAACACATTTAAGCACACAATTAAATCAAATACATGTGTAACTTGAACCTGTAGTAGTTATCCATGTAAATTAGAATGAAAAATTGCATAGAACTCATTTCACTACTGAATAGTGAAATGCAAAGAATTTTTCCAGCATCTGTTGACTTAAAATGGCCCTCTGAACACATTCTAGGTATCTAAAGAGGGTATGTGTTTGTCTTCAGTTTTGGCATAAAAGGAAAAGAGAAGAGAAAACACTATCTCAAAATTCCATACTTTCATACAAGATTTCATTATAGTTTCCTTATGATTGTCAGAAAATTGGTTAACACTTTTATTGGGAAACATTTTATAAATAAAAATGTTTATATTTGTATGTAGTTTGATTTTTTTTTTTTGGAAGAAAAAATCTAGGAAAAGAGAGGACATACTATTGACCTAAAGCAACCTCTACTGAAATTAACATGGTCAAATACAATGAAAAATGAGGCTCCCATTTTTGACTGTAATGTAGGTGAGAAGATAACATGATACAAGCTGAACATTAGAGCACAGAAAACATGAGATTTAGCAGCATTTCCTTCAAAAACAAAAGATTTAGAAGGCTCTATTGGGATTTGTTTCACCTAGCTGTACAATATGGGTGTCTGTAGCAGAGCCAGACATCCAGGAGCTTTTCAGTCAATGGGCACTTTCAGGGCATGATTCACCTCACTGCACTTTGGATGTCTAAAACAGGGCAAATTAATTGTGTCCTGTAAATGTGTTTTCTGTTGACTATCCATGTATCGACATTTGACCAGTTGGAGACCAGATGGATGGAATATAGGAGTTGGGGCAGTGGATCTACCCCAGAAGAGACAATAATAATGGTTTTGAAAGAAACACTTTACAGAAAATACCAGCAATTTATTTATATAATCAGAAATAATTAGAGACTGTTTCAGAAGAGCCAAACAATCATGTAAAAGTTCTTGTAAAATCCCAAACACAGGAGATGATTATGGGTTTTTATTAAAAAAAAACATACAATCTTGACAATCTGAGTAACTGGTTTTTCCATTTTCCTTTTTATTTTTGGGTGGGGCAGATCTTTCCTTGTTCCTGATCCCTCCAATAATAATTTATCCTAGGATCCTCTTCATGTCTTCTGCAAAGATGTTTTTGGTTTTTTTTTTTTTAAGTCTGTGTGTTCATTCCTACTCAGCTGGATTTTTCCCCCCAAGTAACATATAAGCCACTCCAACTCTTGGAGACAAAAAATTTGCTCCTGAAAGCAGCTTGCTTGAACTTTAGCTGGGAAAGTGCTACCTGGTGAACGGAGGGAGCATGCTTGTGTTTTGTAAATCACATGCAGTTTGTGCTGCTCTGGTGCTGTTCTGCTTCTGCTCACCACATCCTGCCTTCCTGGCTACCGGGCTTCATTCTGACACCCTTGTGTCTAATGAGCAGCAGAGCAGGATGCCAGCAATATGTTCTGAAGAGCATGAGTAATCCCTGGTTTCTGAGAATAGAATTGGTGTGAGCAACCCTACAACAAGCCAGCAATTCCTCTTATTTCAGCCTCTCTGTGCTCTGAGTCACACATCAGATGATGCCCCAAGGTCAGTTGACAAAGAGATCTGAATTTCAGTGCAACCTAAGGGTGCACTGCCATTGCTGGGGAAAATACTTGTCCATTTAAAAGTCTCTTTTCAACACAGGCAACTAACTCAACAAGGGCATTCTGCTTGTCTTGCAGCTGCTTTGGCCCTTACAATTGTTAAGTTTTACTCCAATATTTCACTTCATAAAAAATGTCCTTCACTAGCAATGGTGAAAACTGCAAAGGAAGCATACACACAGTGAAAAAACAGAGAGCTGAACGTCACTGGAACTTGGCAAATATTTTAATGTCTGCTTTTGCCCAGGACTTTGTATTGGCTGCTCTGGTTGTAACTGTGGTGACGGGATGCACTGGAATTTTTCTTGGATTTGACTTTCAGGAGGGAGGGTGTTCCCCAAGTGAAGCCATTTGCATTTGCAGGACAAAAGCCAAGCTCTACCTAATAAATGTCCCAGGCAAACACCAGTTTTTTTGGCAGACTTGACCACTGCTACCTGTTGCAGGGCAGACTGATGTTTCCTCTGAAGCCAGTGACATTGTCCTGGCCAGTGCTGGACCACTGGGTTTGATCCACTACAGCTGTTAATTGCAGTGGACAGAGGTGTAAACATCCATCACCTCTAGAAATTGCATCCTTCAAAGCAAAGCTTAAAAAACTGCTCCTGTGCCTATCTCCTCCAAGTCTTGTTACAAAGAACTTTACAATTAATATCACAGTGGTCTTACATCAAGTGTAGATTTTGCTTGAAGGTCCTATTTTAATCTGGAAATACATCATATATTGCTTCTCCTGGTTGCTTCACAGGTGCATGGGGGGTCTTATTTGGAGGGAAGAAGAAGGGGGCAAGACATCTGCTTAGCTCCAGAAAAGATTGTCTTTCAATTCTCTATGGAGATGGCTTCCTGGAGGTGGGTGGCCTTTTATTCATGCAGACAGTGAGTTGCTGACTGAGAAATCTGTGTAGGGAAATGAGCTCAGCTGGGTTAGGGAGATTCTCACATGCTTTTTTTAATGATCTCAAAATCAGTATTTTAAAAGATGTTACCATACGTTAATGGAATAACATTGCCAAACACTTTTTGCCTGACAGGCAATCCCAGGCTGAGGCAGGGAGAGTGCCTGACTATTCACATGGTTATTTATTTGACTACCTGCCTTCAGACAGCACATTTTTAGGGCAGCTTTTCAAATGAAAGGTCCATTGACTGGCTGGAATCATTAAAGCAATGTGCTTTTTCCTTGGGAGATAAAGCCCAAGACCCGGTGCCTTTATGATATCGCTGTTTCAGCCAGAGAAATTAAAAACTATCCCCACAGAATATAATCAGAAGAGACATCCAGAAGATTTTCTCATCCACCTGACTTCACCCTATGGTAGTTAAGGGTTGTAATGGGATTGGAGTCACAATGGTCTCAGGTTAGACAGTCTGAAATCTGCAGTTTCTGTTTCAGTTCTGAAGGCAGCTTTCGTGCCTAAAGCTTGTGCGTATTTCTTCAACAACATTAGACATTCTGTAAAAATTTCACCTTCTGTTTTTAAAGGATGAAGCTTATCAGTATAAAACAAAGCAACTTTTTTTCCTGAGATTCTTTCCTTAGAGAGGAAAAGTTGCACAGACCCTATATGTCTCTCACAGATACCTCTGTTTTCTAATGGCATTCTGTTTAACCTTTCAACACGCTCTTCGATATTAGCCTGCTTGTCATTTTTTTGATAAATTGCACCCTGAATTTACTACATGCTGTATTTACATCTGTGCTGTTTTTCAACATCAGTTTTGCTATTTTTGGAGTTTTATCAATAGTGATGTGGGCGGTTGTGTTTGGTTGGGGTTTTTTTTTTGTGAAGCTCTTTTATTATACAAAATAATCCACAAAACACTGTCTGTACTTCTTTTGATGTCACTGGCATCTGGTTCTTAATCTCTTAAGTCTTTCTTTCCAGACATCTCTTGGATGACGGGACTATTTTTATTCAGAGATACTAAATGCTGGTTATTATCATGGGAATGGTAGGTGATCACTCTCACAGTACTATCCAGACTCCCTGCTGCTCTGGAGCTGCTGAAGTTTCCACTCAGAGAGAGGCATACTTTAGAAGAAGTGCCTGAGCTGTTCATGTACTTATTCTATAACTTGGCACCCACCTGGAAAGACAACTGTGTTTCCTTATGTTACCTCAGTTATGCTCTTTTCTGTAGGAAAACAAAAAACTGGCTGTCTCAAAAATAGGCTGCTGCATTTCATTGTCCTGACTCACCAGGAAGGTTGTCATAGTTGGAAATTTGCAGAGATGCAGTAAGCATTTGGGTGGATGTTGAGTTTATAATCGCCAATGTCCACAATGATGCTATTGCTCTATAATGTTCTTTTAAAAGTAAATGGCAACACAGCTGGTGATTTTCTTCATAATGCTTTAAAACTCTTCATCATTCCATTAGAGAATGATGCTCACAAGAAAAAAAAAAAGTAACTACTGTTAAGCCACACTGAAAACCCATCCACCTTCTCTAACAGCATAAAGCATTTCTCTTCTTGTGTCACTTGGCTGAGTATTGAGTTCTAGGCTTTTTCCTTCAGTCCTCGATGTCTTATCCAGGCTCCTGGAGACAGTCCAGTTCTTTCTGTTAAAATACTGCAGTTGCTGTTGTGCTGCAGTGCATGTATTGACAGGGGATGCTGAAATGCCAGGCTCTGCTTCTGGTTGACTTTTGCTGACTGCCTTAACGATCCACCACTTTGGTGCATTACATAGAAATGCTTCTCTTTGTATAGTGCTTTTCACAGAATGCCTTTTTGTCGTGTTTGAAGTTTGGACTTAAAAGAGAAAAATAAATTTAAAGCTTCCTTTACACTAGGAAGACTAGAAAATGGTCACTGCATATTAAAACTGCTAAAAGAAAACAATGGAGAAAATCTAGAGAAAGTAAGCAAAATATCGTGTAAAACCTTCCTTAATGAACAATGGAATTTATTTCTGATAAAAGGAACTTCAGGCCAAACCTAAATAATCTATTCTGTTGCAAATGCCTAACTAATTCCTGGTTTATCCTTGAGGTAAAATCTTTGGTTTTTGCAAAGTGGAAATGGAAATCTCTGATGACTTCGCATGTTTCTGTCACAACTGGGAAAGAACACTCCTGGTTTGTTGGCTGGGGTTTTGTTTGCTTGCTTGTTTTGTTTGGGGTTGTTTGTTTGTGGGGTTTGGCTTTTTTGAGGGGACAGGGGGCAAGGGTGGGAGGAGATGGAAGTGGGAGGGGTTTTTTAGCTTAAAATATGTTTTACGCCACTTCCTAGCTTTGGAATCAGACTGTTCAGGGCTATTTTCATTTTAAAGACACCTCCCCCCAGCTCATCGGAAGAACAGAGAGAAGCGCGAGGGGAAAAAAAATCCTTTTACACGCGGAGACGGCATCAGCATCAGTATAATGATCTTCAGTTTAGCAAAAAGAAAACTAATAGCAAAGTGGTATTTGGGTGCATCAGGGGAACAAACAGCGCTGTTACCACCGCACAAAGATGAATGGTATATTGCTAAGCAGACATTTCCATTCAGCACTGTACTTTTCCACACCTGCGTAGTTCAGAGCAGGAGGATAGTCCCAGTTAGGGAGCTGTGCCGTGCGCCTCGCGTTGGGAAACCTCGCTCGGGACTCAGCTGAGCCGCCGTCGCCCGCAGCCCCGGCTCCCCAGCTGTCCCAAAGCCGGTGCACGCTCGGGCACGGCAGAGGCCTTTTGTTCTGCAGCTCGCAGCTCCTCTGCATTCCTCCCACGTACGGGCTCGTATCTCATCGCCTGGTGCTGCTCTCGACTGCCGAAAGGTAGATCCACCTCCGGCGGGCCGACCGCGGGGCACGGACCCTTTCATTCCACCGACAAATGAGCAGTGTTAGTTAATGCAGAAAACTTAGAAGTCTCGGGTTTGAAAACAAAAGAAGCCCCTTTCATTCCTGTCAGGCCAGGTGGCACTGTCTGGCCCGGGGATGGTTCCGTGCGCCTCAAGTTGGTGTTTGCACCGCTGATGAAACGAGCAGCTCCCGGCCGGGACAGCGGCAGAACACGAGGGCAGGGACCGGCTGTAACGTAACCTGCGGAGCGAGGGGAGACCTGCAAGGAGGCATTTAGGGTTAGCGGAGCGACAGGCACCGCGGACAGTGCGAGAGGAGAATTTCTCTCCACAAACGGGGCGCCGGGCGGAGCCAGGCAGGGGCAGATGCTCCTGCCCGCCGGCGGCTGCCGGACCCCCAGCCCCTAAAGAGGGCGCAAGTGACCCAGAGGTGGTCAAGTTCACGGGCAGCGGGGCCGCTCGGACGGCAGCCGCCGCACGCCCCCGGGCCGTGAGGGGCCCGGCCCCGCAAGCCCTCGGGGCCGCCCGGCTCG
>VZSE01006774.1:480363-686972 GCA_013398275.1 Promerops cafer
GAGGGACGAAAGTTGGTTTATTTAAGAATTTTGTTATTTTCCGCTTTGTATCGTGCGTTCGGTGAAGGGGGACGGGAGACAGCGGCTGGCGAGCGCGTCGTGGCTGAGCGGCGCCGGGAGCTGCCCGGTGCCCGCGGGTCCCCGCTGCCGGGAGCGGGACCCCAGGTCCCCTCTCCCGTCAGGGGTCGCGGGCCTTCGTCTTCCCAGCTTTTCGTTTTCGGAAACGTCAGGGACATCGCGGTCTGGAAGGGCACCCGCCACCGCCGGCGGTAGCTCCGCGCCGGCTCGCCCGAGTTGTCCGGAGCGGCGAGGGCGGCTGCCCGGCCTGGGCCGTCCCTGCCCGCGGCGCTGCCGCCTGGTCCTGCCGTGTCCCGGTGTTCGGGCGGCCGAGGAGCTCCGGGTGGAGCCGCTGGCTGGGCACGGGTGTCCGCAGGGACGCAGGCTGCGGAGCGCCGCGCAGGGGTGCAGGGATCACCTCGGATCCGCACTCCCGGGTACCTAATGCGACTCAGCTTTTCGGTTTCCCTCGTTCTAGGGATGGACCTTTACCGGGGCAGCAGATGCTGGGTCTCAGGGAATTCCCACGTAGATCAGCTACTGATTCACACAAAGATGGGGCTGGGCTGGGCTGTGGAAACTTCATGCGGTGTCAGCTGTGTGCACAGACCCTCATGGATGCTTTGTGCAGCTTGGTGAAATTTGTCCAGCATGGTGAAAAAAAATCATTTTAGTCTGGCTGTCTGTCTCACTTTTTCCCCTTTCTGCCTGAGAAATGATGTGGGAATTGCACTTGCAGTGTGTTTTTGGAGGGATCTGACAGCCGCGCAGAGGAGTGAGGCTGGTAAGAGGGAGTGACACCTTGTAGTGGGCCAACAGCTGTAGCTGGCAGACTGGCCACACTCCTCAGCAGGCGAGTCTTCCCAGCCGTACCTGTTATTGCCTACTGCCAGCTCGCAAGAGTCCTGGCTACAGGCATATAGCTGTAGCTGATAAGGGAATTGCAGTCTAGTGAAAAGAAAAAGGATCTATTCAGAGTGACTCTTTCTTTTCCCTGTTTGTGGCTCCCATAGTTCCCATATGTGTATGTGGCACTTAGAGACGTAGTTTAGTGGTGGACTTGACAGTGCTGGGTTAGTAGCTGGACTCGGTCTCAGAGGTCTTTTCTAACCTAAATGATTCTGTGAAAAGTGATTTTTTTTCCTTAAAGTTTTTGGAGAGTTTTTCATCAAATGGTAGAGGCTTGGTGCACTGATAGAATTAGGAATCAGTAGATCTGCTGCTCTGTGGTGAAGCCAAGTTCTGTTTGGTGTTTTTCTATCAGCTGCCTGCTCCTCCAGAGTTGGTATAATTTGCTTGATGAATGTGTTCTTGTGTGGTGCCCATCTGTGTTAATACCTGCCAACTTCTTGGAAAAATTAGCATATTTATTCTCTTTCCTGCTGTGTCTGCCCCATGCTTACTGGTTTCACAAGGAGTGCTCAGTCCTTAGCAGACCCAGAGAAGGCTTTATTTCTGGTCTTGAAGGCACCGTGCAGAATTATGGATTGTAACATAGCTTCACCAATTTAATAGAAGTGTGATATTTTAACTGGTGGAGTTCCACAGATAACATAGTTTGCACACATATTCAGAAAATTTGGCCAAGACTTATCATTTCCCCTTGTTTCAGATGAATTGTACTGCTGGAACACAAACTTAGCATGCAGCATGTGAGAGATTAGGCTAAATATTCTTCTGTGAATTTTTGAATGTCGAAATATTGTCTTTTAAGAATTCTCAATATGCTCTATACTTAACTGTTGGAGATTATGGCTTTATGCTCATTGTATTGTGAGGCTATAAATAGGCTGAGATTTTAGTACAGTTCAAAGGATTTAGCATGAGCTCCAAGGAGAGAATGCGATGCTGTGAAATCACCAGGAGGATAACATGCACCCATTTTCTGTGTGACACATATTTAGGTTGTTAGTGTGAGTGGAGTAGATCTGGAAATAAATAGATCACAACCTTTATTGTGCCTTTTTGATCATAACTGATTCTGATTTTTTTTTTTTTTTTTTTTTTTTTTTTTTTTTTTTTTTTTTTTGGTGGGCTGTTTCCATAGCAGAAGCTGCTGGGAAGCTCTCGAGCCCTACTCTAGTCCTGCACAGTGTCCCCGTTTGGGTTACACATGGTTTGTAAGGCTCAGACAGCTGCTCTCCCTGTCAATGTGATATACATCGGGTAGTGGATCATTTTTAGGAATTAAGTCTTTTTTGTAAGATGTGCTTGTAACCCTTCTTGTGCGTCAGAATTCACTGGAGCCAGATCCTGGGCAGAGTGTATGTCAGGACAGGAGGTATTAAGAGCTTTCAAAATCTTAGTTAATGTCCTTTTTGTTGTTGGAGGGTGCTCTACATTCTAGCTGGTCTCCACTGAGGCATTTCTTTGGATGGCTGCAGGAGGGAGCTGTCTCTCATCTCTGGCTTGCCAGTGTTACTGTTGGTAGCTTACCATGCTCTCTAGCAGAGGCACTTTGCAATCAGAATTAGATGAAAAATTCCCACCCAAACCTTTTGGAAAGAAAATAAGGTTTTCAGTAAGTCCTCAACAAGAAGTGTCAGGTCCTTACTGTCGGTTTTTTGAGCCCCAGAGTTCTCCTGGTGAATTTCAGAAGGCTGCTTACAAAGCTTTCTCATCAGGTGAGAGAAAGTGAAGGTGAAAGATACTAGAAGGCCACCAGATGATGAGTCCAACCCCCCCTGGGTTAAGATAAATCTTTATCTGTTAGAAGGGATTTTCCATTTTAGGAGATCTGAATATAGAACTCTTATTAGAAGTGTGAGACTCAAATTTCTGCTGATAGCTTTTTTTGGGGGGGGATAAAAAATAAGAAAATTACATAGTTAACAGAAGCCTTTTTTAAAAACAGACAAGCGAAAACCCCAAACAACACAAACACACCCAATGCCTGAAGCTGGGAAGATGAGCTTAGCCTTATCTTTGCAAAAGAGTATTATGTATCCCTTGTGCTGTATCTCAAATACCAACACATTCATACTGGAAGGAAATCAGGTGGTTTTTACTCTTTTTTCTCCTTTTGGCTGTGTACCCATTCTTTTTTGGGAAGCCAGCTGTAAATGTGCTGTTTGGTTATTGCACCTTTGCATTGTCTGAGTTTTGTTAGAGATTCCAGAAGAGCTGGGAACCCACCCTCCCAAGTTAGGCTCCCCAACCAGTTGTTGTTGAGGGAAGGTGAATTGTGCAGCTCTCCAGTGCTCAGGAGTACTGTGAAGAAAACTTTGGGGATGATCCTGGCTGTTGTGGCTTATCTGGGGCTATGTTTGTTCCTGAGGGAAGAAATGGTAGTGGGGACTTTGGTGTGTTTTCCCATTGCCTGTCTAGCCTTTTCTGAAAAAAAAACCATGCTGCAGTGTTTGCTCTAGCTGGAGATATAGCAATATATAGCTGATTTTCCCTGTCTCTTTTGCTCAAAATGTTTTTCCCCTTCACTCTCCTGCCATGTGCTATCTAGATAACTGAGTGCAAGCTGATTATTGCTCCATGCTCCTGGAACTTCTGTCTGCATGAAATAGGTCAGTCTTGGGGTTTTATGTGACAGCCCATCATAGTTTTATCTGCTGCATTTCCCCTGGAATCAGTTTGCTCACTAGTCTTTAGCCTGCCTACACTTTCACAGATGTTTGCTTTGTTCTGTAGGCTTCCCAGCTGCAGGGAGCGGGGGACTGTGAGTCACAGCTGGACTGTGAGTCACCCAGTGGAGGCAGGAGCTGCTCTGCTGGGCTGGGGGTCACACTGGTGGGGTGTTAGGATCCCCCAAGGTGTAAAATTCCTTGTAGAGGCAGGATAAGTAATACTATCTTTATCTTACCTCAGACAGGTTTGTGAAACTAACTTATTCTAAACCTGATTCCCTTCTCACCCCTCCCACTTGCGTATTTTTTTCTCCTTTTTCCATCTCCCGTTTTAGACTTGTACTGCTGTCCTCTGGATGCTATTGAAGGTTAGATCTCACAGGTCAGACTTGCCTCATGTCCATGATCATCTCAGTTACATATGCAGCACGGTGTGACTTAGAGCTGATGTCTGCCTTTGCTCAAATATCAGAACAACTCAGACCACAGGAGGTTTCTTTCCTTATATCTGAAGACAAGTTCACCATTGGTTTTGATGGCAGATTCTGTTTGAAAATCAATGCAGCAGTCTCCCATCTTGCAATTGATCCTCGCTTTCTCTCTTGCTTACAAAGGAGAATGAGATCTGCAAGGCAGTTGGGTGTGTGGCATTCCTTTGATGGACCCTGTATACTGGTTTTAAATTATTCTGTTTGGGATACAGAGAAATGGAGTTGATTTGACAGCCACAAGAAGCTGGTCCTCATTTAATTGCATGCAATGAAATCCATCCCCAGGAAACCCTGCCGTGTGCTGTATCTATTTGCTGATATCCCTATAAAAGCTTTTCATAGATTTCCATGGAAAACTGTCATCAGTGTGAGCAGACCTACTCTGGTCAGTCTTCTCAAAGGGACTGGTAGTCTGGAACTGCTTTAAGTTGAGAGTTAAACTGTTCTTTGTATTTTGTGAAAATCTTGCTGGTTAGTGAATATTAAACTTATTAGAAGAGCAGCTTTTTCTATTGCAGTGCAAATGAGCGTAGGTTTTTGCAGCAACTTCTTGCTGAACTGAAGAAATAAGAATCTGTGTCTGAATGTGTTCAAGCAAAAATTACCTGGGTAATTATGTCACAGTCATGTCTTATTACATTATAATTTCTCAGAGTATTTATTATTCCACTGTTACATTTTCTACCATGTAGGTTTTTATAAGCTTTTTTTGTTACTATGTATTAATATTGGGGAAGTATGTGCTAACTTTGACAACACTGACACTGTTCACAGATGTAAAGTGTCATGGCTTAGCTTAAGTAACTTTTTCAGAGATAAAGTCAGTGTGCACAGAAACTTTGTCTTGAACTTAGCAAAACAGCACATAAAGCCAAAATGCCCAGTGCTTTTTATGAACAAATTTATACAATCGATTGGGTGCAACTAGTATCTCATTTTTATTTCATATTCAGAAATATGAGCATCTTTCTGAATTCTAAAGTTGTTTTCATTACTTTTCAGAAATGGCAGGTAGTTTATCTTGTACTGTACCATGTAATTAACTCTAAAAGTGGTTCAGACAATTGGAAGAAATGAGATTCATGTTACTTTTTCCAAAGCCAGCACTACTGTATTTTGTTTGACTCTGTTGCCAGATGTACTATATCAAATCCTGCCTGACAAAGCTGCTGCACTTGTCCTTGTGTGAATGTCATTCTAGCACAGTTTTTTTCCTCTCAAGCCTTTTGGGCTGATGCATATGTATTATGTATCAACTCTAAGTTGATCCTGAGGGAGTTAAGGACTGGGATGGGGGACACAATGATTTGAATCTGATGGCTTTTCTCTCTGATTGTTTGTGCTGTTCAAAGCAAACGTTGGAGTTCTGTGTGTGACATGCTGAAGTGTCAACACACATAAAATGAAGCATAAATGCATGGATGAAGGGCCCAGTTGAAATCACTGAAAAGAGAAGGAGTTTTCCCCTTCACATTAAAGGAATGGAATTAAGTTCAGGAATGATGAACTTGTGTAGACCTGGCTTGTCCAGGATAAAGATGAAGAGATGTCTGTGGTGGGTTACTTAGATTCAGCAGCCACCTACTATCTTACAAGGATAACATTTCAAAGCGTGTTTGTGTGTTGTTGGATGTTCCTGTTCCCTGTAGCCCATTCATGTAGGATCTTTGTGGATGAGGTATTTGTCCTCACAGTCGCAATTCTGACTGAGTTAATTCCTCATTATTTGTGTTTCAGTACCCAGGTAATAGATAGCATCCTTTTGTTACGGGCAGAATGCTTGCATGTGACAAAGTGGTTTTTCTGGCACAAGCCTCGTGCTCTTAACTAGAAGGTGAGACCACCAGAGACTACTGCGAACCAGTGAAAGAATTCAGTTCCTAATTACCTCTGGTTAATGCCTTCAGACACAGGGATTTTCTTGGATTTCAATTTTGTGAATGTAATCAGCAGAGGATGCAGCATGTTCCCCCTTTCCTGTAATTGTTTGGCACCTGAAACTAAGGTTTCATGGATAAACCAAAATTTTACTGCATACACACCTGGACTCTGGGTCGCTTCTCTTGTGTAACATTATTGTCCTCCCCTTTTTATTTAATGCTGATCAGTGAATGTGGTTTGTTTTCTTGCCCTCTCCACATGTTCCTTCATAAGGAGTTAGCTGTTGGGGGAATTGTCTGGAGTAGATCCATTTCCTTCTGTGAAGCTGACATTGTAGGTTTCCATATGAATGGCCCGTGTTAGATTTCAGCTCCCTCCCCACTGTCCTCTGGGGCTGCCACAACACCTGTAGCATCACTAGGAATTACCTAATGGAAAGCAACCTGTGCTTTCCAGGTGATGAGGATTATTCCTTATGGATAAGTGCTCCTCAACCGATGAGGAGGGTGCTGACTGTCCCGTGGCAGTGTGCATCCTCTGCCCTTTCTGTGATGTCCAATCCCTTCAGGCTGGTGGGGAGCCCCTTGGACAGAACATGGGGACTGCAGGTATGTCTGTGGGACATGTACTGTACTGGCTCCACTCCAGGAACTCAGAGATTGCCACAGTGGATGACAGGACTCTCATTTCTGTGATATCCTAACAGCACTTTGGATAGCAGCATGGTATAAGGAGGTGCAGCACAAGCATTTGTTAATTTGCAGCAAGGAAGCTTTGTGTCCATGGGAGTCAAGGGAGGCTTCCCTGTATAAAAATTCACTGCCTTATGCATTTAACATTTAAATATCCAGGGTTTTTGGAATTGTTTTAAAATAGTAATGCTTTTTTTGGTTGCTTTTTGCACTGTGCCCGGTGTTGGCGATGAAAGCGGATGACAGCTTTCCTTTTGGCCATATTAATTTTACACATTAGAGATGAGGTCCTGAATGAGGCATTAACATTTAGGTTACAAGCATCAGAAGGGGATGTTATTTAAAAGAAATAAAATTAGATGCCTGCCACTGGAACATTTGAAGGAAAATGTTCATTAGAACACACTGACTGACATTGAGGCTAGATTTGGAAACTTAGTATTTCATGTCTTTTCCCCTGACAAATTTGAATCTGTGCATTAAAGAAGCTGAGTATGAGCACTTAAAAAATGCTGACTGGAAAAAAAAGGCTATGCACACAAATGTGTGTGAGCGTGCACAGGCACTCACCCATCTTCCAACCCTCTACAAAATCTGTACTTGGTGGCCCAGGTAATCCAAATTCAGTGATTTCTGAAGTGCAAACCTTTTTCTCCTAACAAGGCTGCTGTGGGGAGTATGAAATTCTTTCATATTATAAGAAATCCCAGAAGTGCCCCATGCTCCACGTTGGTGCCTTTATTTTACTAAGTGAAATGAGTAGTAAGTGTGGTTTCTCATTTCCACTACTCTTTCTCAACTTAGACATTTGGACACATCCAGGTTGAGAGAGGAATGATTTTATTAATTCTTTGTAGGCTGTAGAAGAGCAAGGATTTTTATAGTTTGTCAGTATATCAGTTTAAACAGTAAGAGTGCCTCTTCAAGGTAGCCTTTGACTTGTTTGTGCCAGGCTGTAGACACTGAGG
Organism: Promerops cafer; assembly: GCA_013398275.1. NCBI lineage: Eukaryota > Metazoa > Chordata > Aves > Passeriformes > Nectariniidae > Promerops > Promerops cafer. Next base: position 488,031 of record VZSE01006774.1, read on the forward strand.
GATGACTTTGCTGCATTACTATCAATCACTGCTGAGATGGCTTCACACTCCCATGAAAAAACGTAAAAGAAGGTGCTGGGGGAAATGGCAAATACAAACGATGCAGTTGAGGAGAATTTCTCACAGCACTGTGACTCTGGGGCTTTGGGAGATGGTAACTCTATCCAGCAAATGCCACGGAGGTAGGTGGACTGCAGCCTGCGAGAACAGGTGCGAAATGCTCGCGTCCTGGAAATGCTGTCTGCTCTTTGTTTGGCAGGGAGAGGTAGCCTTGGTTTCAGGGATGTGAGTAAAGTGATCCATGTGTGGTTTTGCAGGATCAGGCTCCCCTTTCTTCTCCAGGAGGTAAAAGAGCAGGATCTCATCCTCAGCTGTGCTCAATCTGCAAAGGAGCTGCTGCTGCTGCTTTGAGCATTGGCTCAGGCTAAAAGATGTCCTCCTTAGTCATCTTAATATCAAAAGATTTTCTTTTAATGTTATTTGGCTGAGTGGTAGGAGATGTAGATTTTAATTGCAGAGTCCACATATAAAATCCACCAGGAATAAAAGGCTTTGTTGGGTTTCAATCCACTTCTCAAATACATCGTACTCTGTAAAAAGCAGAGAACTGTCGGATTCTTTTATTTTTTTCTTTTATTCATTTTTAAGACAGGGACATTAAAGATAACATTTTGTAGCTGGTAAAAAGGTGGGCTTCAGGACCCTTAGAGTAATGCCTTCTGAATTAATTTAATAAATGACATTGTAGCTAGTCATTTTCATGCTTTTTTGGCTAATAAATGATTGTATAAAGGAATCAAAAACTTTAAAATGGATAGCTTGTAGGGATTTTTGAATTAGGCAAGGTAGACCTGTGATTAATAAGGTGACTGTAATTGGATCTCACGGATGATCTTTACTGTAATACCTTGTCTTAAAACAAAGAGCTTTAGGTAGTTAAAATCCTTTTAAAGACTATTTGCATTATAGTGCTTTAAAGCTGATTGGTATGCAGGCAGAACAAAAATGTCTGTAATGTCTGAAGTGACCTGACACGGAATAGCACATTCTGCACCCACGCTGGTGGGTACCAGGAGCCGAATATGCCCTTCTAGTAATCTGTATTTTTATAGCCTGTGTTGGAAGTGGTAGCAGAAAATTTATAGTAACTGAGGAGGAGGGCCCTAACACTTTTTAAACACTTGATGATTAATAAAATGTGTCAGTTGGGGTCATAAATACAAAATGGTAAAGCCTGTCTTGATTATGTATTTAGGTCTTGACTTCTAAAATACATTTGAGTTTCCAGATGGTGATAAGCATTTTATCTTTAGAATTAAGCACGTGTATGTGTGCACGTAATTATGAAGTTGAAGTAATTGCTAATCATTGGGGCAACACACCAGAGAGTGACGAAGTGCAAGGGTGACTGGGCACTCCCAGGCATTGCTGTGTCCCACTCGCTGGTTTTATTAATTGTTACAGGCTCAGTCAGCTGGACACTGCAGAGTTCCTGCCACCGTGGCACTGGCAGTCCTGCCAGGTCATCTCTGCTTCTTCACATTCCTTCTCGTCCCAGATCAGTTTCCCTTGTCCTTTGTGGCAAGGCTAGGAAAGCTCAGAGAGGGTGAACATGGCTCCCTGCTAGGCTGTTGGGTTTGGGGTTTTGTTTTGGGCAAGCCATAAAATTTTACTTTCTTGTTTTTTTTTTTTTTTTTTTCCTCTGCACTGAGTACACTGAGTGGTTTGAATTTGCTGTTGGGTGGATGGCACGAGGTCTGCATGATGGACTGGAGGAGACCATGGTTGCTTTTCAGTTGATTTTAGTGAGTACTTGGTCAGGTCTACTGTGCTAGAGCAGAGGATTTTGGATTGCACAAAGGGCATACATTCCCCTTGGAGGTAGAAGTATAGGATTGCAGACTTGGGTGGAGCCCTCAACTGTTTCTCCCCTGTAAATCTGGGTCAGTTGACTAGGTTAGATCAATTCTGGATCGAAGGTACTGTAATGAAGAGCAGAATTTGTCCCTCTGTCTCTTCCTACAGACCAATATACAGTAGAACAACAGCTTTGCTTGTCTGTTTCCCCACTTATTTGTCCTTCCTACAGTCAAGAGAATGGAAATTTTTTTTTTCTATAGAGATGCATGCTTGAAGTATTGAGAGGGGTGCTGCCTATTTTCAACAGCTTCAGCAGAAATGACATTGACAGAGAAGCTATATGTAAGCATCAGCATGCAGATCACCAACAGGATGGAAGCTTTCTTGTCCTGCTGTAGAGCTTCTCTGTCTCATGCAGAAAAGGCTATTAATATTTCTGGTGCAGCAGCAAAAATGTAATTGCATTAAAGAAAAAACTGGGAAAAAAGTTGGGGCTTCTAGAGCTATTAACTATTTTGAGATAAAACTTGTTTGAGATACTAAATTAGCTGAAATAGATGATAGAAGACAGACGTGATTTAATTAAAATTGTCTTCGTATTTGGCTGTCTTGGGCCAGCTTGTGATTTTTTGGTGGTTTGTTTTTTGTATCGTTTTTTCTTTCTCTCCTTCCCAGAACACATCAGTGTTGCTGTTGAGTCTTCCCCCTTCTGTGCCTGCTTCCTGAACACTTTTTCTTAAAACCTGCCAGAGTAGAGAGAGGAGAATATTTGCAGAGGATGCAAAACAGAAATATACACAGGGCTATTGTGTCTAAATTGTTAGTAATGCATGAAGTCCATATATCAGTATAATGTCAGTGCCTTACAACCTCATCCATCTCCAGAATGCTATAGCCAGTGTGGTAACACGCTGCTGTGAGAACTCTTTGTGCAGCTAGAAATGCATCTCATTCCCCCCAGTGTGCCTGGGCACCAAGGGAAACAGGCCATAATTCTTGTATGTCCCAACTAGCTGGGTTTTCTTCCCACTGCCAGTCTTTACAGAGGCTTTCCCCCACTTCATTTTAGTTTTTTTTTACTCTTCAGACCTTTTGCTTGTTTCTGCATTCATTGGGATGTGACCAAGAGATTTATTTCATGCTCCCATTCCAGCTCTGAGGGGATCTCTTGTCATCAGATTGTACCTCAGCCACTCTTACCTTGCCAGAATGGTTTATGCCTGCTGTGCTTTGCCAGCATTTTGGGAGCCTGGAAACACTACTGAATGTCAAGTCATGTGTGTTGTATATTGGTTAATGGTGAGCCTGTGCTTTCCTGCTGTCTGTTGCAGCTGACAGCTTTCACTGGGAGCAAGTTAGGAGCAGTGTTTCTGTAAATCTTTGACAATTTGGGCCCACATCTACTTCTGGGGCAGTAGTACTTAATTTAATCAGAAGGCCTCAAAATGATCCACAAAGTAGGTCCATGCTTTCTTTTTCACTCTATAGCTAGGGACACTGAGGCATGGTCAGGAAGGGTATTTGTGCTGGGATTTGTTTAATGGTTTCCCACCAGTCTAGTGGCACATTCAGGAATAAAACTGGAGGGGTGGGGTGGATTTCTTGAGCTTATATGATCTGAGGTTTGCAGACCCCTATAGGTTTGGAATAGACCACAGTGCAAAGTAGATATGAGGCACAACCCAATTCCCAGCACTCAGCCCCAGTAACACCTCTGCAGCCCTCTCCAGGTGTGCTCTCTGCTTGAGGAGGACTGTTGTGGACACTCTTGTGTCCTTTGGAGTGCTCCTGACAGGAAAATGCTCCTGGTGCAGGTACATGGGGCTGTGAGAGCTCCTTTTGAAAGCTCCTATACAAAGTGTTGCCTCCATGAGACCAGGCTGAGGTGGAGGCCACACCTGTGCTTGGGGGTCTGTTTTCTGGAATAGCAAGCCTGACTTACTCTAGACAGTGTTGTGCTTCGACAGCTTTTGCCAGTGAAAGTTTTACTGGATCAGTATAGGTGGAAAAAAGGCCTGCCTCTTCCTTTTTCATTTTCTTTTACCTCTGTGTCCAGGTCTGCTAGAGGTTCTGCCAGCAAATCTAAGTTTACTAAAAAAAGGACAAAAAAAAATAGCACATAAAATGAAACTGTATCCTTTCTATGGTTTTGCTATGTCAGCAAAGCTTTTACATGTTGATCAAGGCTGATGTGCATGATGCATCCTGGGTTTTTATTCATGCACCAATGTTTAACAGAGCTGTAAATTAAAATACTGCCTCTCTGTAAAGTGTGTTGTCCCTGCACTTTTCTCATTCTTCTCTTATTGCAGTTTTAAAGTCAAAGTCAGGAAGGAATCATCAGCTGTCTCTCTAGGGGGCTGCAGCTGCTGGCTGATGCTCTCCCAGATCCTTCCCTTTTAGAGCTCCATGCTTTCTGTGGTGCCTATGGGACACTGTTGATGTTCATTCCTTGAAAAAGAAAACCTTGGTACAGCATTTCATGAATGTGTTTGCTCAGAGCGGCCTCAGATTTAAATCTAGCATCTTTTTCAGTTCCTGTGAAGTTCTGGGGCATTGGAAGTAATGCTTCATGCAGTGCAAGGTGGGGAAATGGAAGCTACTTAAGATGTTTGAAAGGGTATTTTTTTTACCTCAGTCTTAGAAACAAAACATTTCCCATCTGTCTTGCTGAACATGTGTGATTGTTTCCCACAAGTGCACAGGACTAAGAACTGTAGTGAGGCATTTTGAAGAGATGGACTTCTTGTCATCACTGCAAGGCACGTAGGAATGCTTTTCTTCCTGCCTTTTCTCTCCCCTGCTGACCTCTAAGTTTCTGCGTCCCCCTCATAGTCTAACAAGCATAGTAAAAAATAAATCTGCATCTGAAGTTCTGGTGTTTGTTTGCCTCTTGCTCACCTGTCCGATTAATTTTGCTTTGAATTATGAAAAATGTTGCTCTGTCACAAGTTGTGGCTGGTAGTAGATTGCTTGCACTCCACATCTGTTCAAATGTTCAGGAGAGGGACCACTTCAAAATTTCAATTATAGCCTAAAAATACACGTGGTGTCTTTTTTTCACATTTGACTCCCTTGCTGGAAATAGCAGGGTTCTGTCATGTTTGTCATGTTTTCTAGCTGCAGGCAGTTTTAAGCACAACGTAGTTACATAGCAAACTGGAAAAATGTGCACCCATCTTCCTCAAGTGAGGGCATGTGGGAATGGTGCTATGGCCACATCAAATACTGCACACTTGGAAATTACAGGAGCTGGGTTTTGAGCAGACATGCTTAATTTATGTAATAGCCCTTTCAGTTCCCATCTGCTCCTGTGCCCTTTGGCAAATGGGTTTGCAGTTTTCTAACACGTGAAAATGTTGTCAAGTTCAGGGAATAAGACTCGGACTTTATTTAATTGCTTCTTTCTTTGTTTGTTGTAATTTGGCCCTTAGGGAGAAGAGGTTGATCCCAGGAAGCAGGGAAGCTTTGTCTTCCCAGGCTGCCAAAAATCTGAGTACAGCTCAAGGTTGAGAGGTCAAAGTTACAAGTTGAGCACTTGTGCCCCAAATGCATCTCACTTTCTCATATGCAAGGCAGCTGCAAGGGGGTCGTGCTGTAAATGAACATGATCTGAGAACCCCACATTTCTGCACTCATGGCCAAAGTGTGATGGACTTCTTGTGAAGGGCGTTGGTCCAGAACAGAGGGTGCAAAGATGAGTTCCTGTTCAAGTGGACCGAAGCAGTTGGCTGTCAGGAGGGAGGGGTTGGTTCCTGCCTTGCTTTTATCTCTGTTCTTGCTCTTCTGCAGTGCCAGGGCACACTCCACCTCTGTGGCTCAGCTGAAGCATGGTTCTGTGGCAGGCACAGTGCAGACCAGAACTTGAGGGCAGGAGTCTGATGGGCCTGACACGCAGTGATGTGTGTTATAGAGCTTCTCTGAGCTTGTACGGTTCAACATAGGTAGGGGGTATCACCAGCCCAATGGAAAAGCAAATTACTGCTGGAAACAATTGCTGGCTACCAAAACTGGTAATTCTGACAGATTTATTCAAACTCCTGTGAGCCTGTGCATGACCTCAATTACCGCCTCACTTCTGCAATTTCTCTGAAATGAGTTTGTGTCAGATACAGGCTTCCTAGGAGCTCCAAGGTATGGGTGGAGAGAACACTAACCCTTTAATTACTGCTGCAGTAAGGATATGTACACCCATGTCTGCAGCATGGTAAGCCAAGCACAGGTTGTCCGTAGCTTCCCACTTGTGTTCTTCCCTGCATGTCTTGAAATGCCTTATACGAGCACTGTGAGCTTGTGCTTGGTAACTTGGGCCTGTGGCCTCCTTCCTGGGACAGGCAGTGTCCTGCTTTGTAGGGCACTAGGCTGGGCTGCCCCTGTGAGCAGCGTGCTCTCATGACATCTGTGCTGGGATGAGCTGTGCCCCAGCACTGTTCTTGTGTGGGTCATCTGCTGTGTTGGGAGACCAGGTTGTAGTAAACTGGCCAAATCCGTAAAACTAACTTCCTTCCTAGCATATGCCCATAACTTCAGGAAGTGGTTGGAGGAGCTGGGAGTTCAACCTAGTAAGCTTCAGGCTCACTACTGAATGATCATGTCTTTGGACAATGTCAGGGAACAAGGGCAAGCAGGGTGGGAAGGAAGGGATGGTCCTGGTGACAGAGGTGCAACTCTAGGAAGGTTGGTCAGGGCAATTGAGATCTCTCGGTTCCCTCAGAGTCCTGGCAGTAGGCTTGCCAGCTCATTTTTATGATCTACTAACTTACCAGCTCCTGAAGAAGCTCTTCTGACAGCCCTCACAGATGGCCTTGTGCTGCAGAGGAGCCCAGAGACAAGTGGTAGGCAGTGAGAAGAATTTACTGCGCCAGTTGTTCCGCCACCGTGGTTGTAAGAGTTTTGTGTTTTGTGTAATGGGTTGCAGTTAACCTTGGCTCTTAGACTTTCTCAGTTTTGGATATTAAACACAAGGATACCTTCATGGCAGAAAGCAAAGGCATAATGTAGGAGGAACAATCCCTGCTAGGGGAATCTGTTTCCTCAGGAATATTTATTCAAAGGAAAACCAGTAACTTTCTGCTAAATGGATACACATAACCTGGCACACCTTCACAGAGGGGCAGGACTGGCTTTCCAAGTGTGTGATCCCTGGCAGAGCTGGCTGGTGACATGCAAGAATGTTGAAGGTCATGGCTTTTGTTGCTTCCTCTCTTCTGCCTGCTGGCCCTTTTGTCTCACTCTGGTGGTGCTGGCATGCAAACTACTCCGTGCTATTCCCTGCTGGGCCATTCTTTACGCTTCATGTTGGTGTGCCTCTTGAGCTGGAACTGGTGGTGAAGCAGCCAAGAGCTGATCAAAGCACATGTCTAATTGGATTTTTAGATCTTGCTTTAAAAATGTGGGATTTTCAAATACTCCCATTAGTGGGCATTAGTACTGAGGAGAAATATGTCACCAGGTAGGGTTTTTTTGAGTCAGAATTTCAGTATAATTAAAAAGAGATTACTGAACTTAATATTGTTAAAAGAAATGCTTTCATGAAATAAAGAACGCCACTGGAACCTCTGGGTGCACGTAGGATGTGCGCTGAGCCACTGCCTGCAGCTTGATTTTAAGGCAAGAAAAGCATTTTTTGTAAGTATGGAAAAAGGGAGCTGCTGCACACTGGGGCTTCTTACTGTTTGCTCTGCAGAAGGTAATTGTACTTCTGAAGGAGTGAGCAGAAGAAACATATGTGGATTCAGCTAAGAAGTGTCAGCCTAACTAGCAACAGATTCTGCAGTTTGCATTGGAATAATAAACTGATAAGTAAAAATTTAATTATTAATTTACATTTTTATCATTTTGCCATGTATCCTAGTTAATTTGCAAATGATTATTCTTTTGCAAAGTGTTGCCATGCTTTTCATTCTGACAGTCACCACCTTAGGGCTGGGTTATCAGTGCTAACACATACTTCAAATTAAATTGGGAGGTAACAGAGAGAGCAGTTTATCTTCAGCAGTAAGGACAAGTTCCCCTAATTCTCAATCATGTGTCACTCAATTCCATTACGACAGGAATATATTAGTCCTTTCTTGTGAGCAATTTAGTATGCCACTTTCTACTGCTAAGGCTTGCATTTTTACGATGCATTGCTGATTAATATTGTTAGGGTTTGTGTTTTACTACTGGTTGTTCTTAGCTGGGATTTCTGTCTTGTACTTGACTGGTTTCCTTTTCCTGAAACATGTTATTCAGGGGCAATACCTCTGGAGGAGGAAGGTATTTCCACCTGTGCACATCACTGACTGGGAAGCACAAGTAATTAGTTGACAGGATGGCCAAGAATGCCTAGAAGCCATAGGAGAGTTTCTTGGGATTTTTCTAGCAAGACTGGCAGGGATTTGTTTGGTATTTTTATTTTCATCTTTCCATCCTTGCTGTAGAACTGCAGTGGCATAAGCAGTTGTGCTGCCTGGCTTTCCCAGGGGCTGCTACAGTGCTGGAAGTATGGGCATTGCCAGTTCCTCTTGAAGGAAAGCAAGAAGAGAAAACAGATACAACATTGACATGAAAAACAAATCAATCTTGTTTTATCTTCATATATCGTCAGCACAAAAAAAAAGTCTCCTGATTTACGTTAGTCTGGAAGAGACAGATTTCATGGCATCCAAGAGCTCAGTCTTGAGCTTGGCAATTCTGGTGAAGCCAAACTGTAAATGGAAAGTTTGTCAAGTGATCTGGCTGTAAAAATTTAGATTTGAGGAAGGAACATTTAAATTTATGTCAATTTATACAATGTTAATCTCTGCAGAGGGGATATTAATTGCAAGACTGACAATTTGGGTCATGTTTGAAATTGATTCAGAGATTGGTCCTTGATAACTTTGGATCAGTTTCCAAAGCTGACTTGAGAGTTGGGATTGAGGATCAAAGCCTAAATGTCACTTTGTTTCAAGCTTGAGTGTCAGACTGAGACATCTTGTTTTAAAGTGGGGTTTTGTTGCATACTTTAACTTCAAGTGAAAAATTCACCATTGTACTGAAAATCTTCAGTCTTTGAGGCTTAAAAGACTTATTGAAGATGAAGGTGAAGCTGCTTGTGTACTTGTAAGCATTATAAGAAGAGACCTCAGTAAAAATAAAAAAAGTGCATGTGGCATGGAGAATTCTGGCAAAAGAGAATTGTTGCAAGGGAGTTAAAAGATGGATGTTTGAAGGCAGTGGCTTTACCTGTGTTTGAAGTTGTAGCATTTGTGAGTAGGGATGTGCTGCCCTCTCTCAGGGAGGGAGGCTGGGCAGGGTTTGGTAGCCTTCAGAGGACAGCAGCTTTGGTGGGAGATAGTCACTTGTAGCTGCTGCTGCTGCATCATTGTGTACAACTAATGTGCTTACGGCTAACAGAGTGATGAAAAGCCAATCCAGGGAAGGTTTTCAGAAACATGCTTACAGATGTGCCTGTAGCAGTAAGTTACACCTTTAGATCACCCTTACAGGCACAGTTTTCAAAATGAAGTCATTGGCATAGCTGAAGTGGAGGGAAAACACTCATCCCATAGAATCATCTTCCTGCCTTTCCTCACCTGGGAGGTGAGGATGAACAGCACCGGGCTGCCAGGAGGTCACAGGTGGAGGGCGTAGGGAAATGCTGTGGAAAAAAAATCGAGGGTAAAACAATTGCATGTGCATTTGGAGGGGGAGTCTGTTCATTTGTTGAACTCATTCTGTATTTCTTATATTAGGCTTCTGTATGTCACCTGATGTGTGTCACCTGCATACAGTTGTCTTTGCCCTGCTCTGTCCGCTCCAGCCCCACTGCTCTGGCATCTCTGGCACTTGATCAGGCAGTTCATCAGAATCATGTTTTTTGGAGGGGTGTGTGTGCCTCTGTGTGTCTCAGGTGGTTTGTAGGGAGTGTGATGCCTTGGCCCAGGAGGTCAGTGTGGTGTGAGAGCTGCTGGGGAGGTGCAAACAGGCAGCGAGGTCGGGGTAGGTGACACCGTGCACAGTCACAGCCAGGTGAGCTGTCAGGGTGGCCCTACCTCGGCTCCATCAGAGCTGGAGGAGTTTCAGCAAGAAGCAGATTTACTGTCGTCTCTAATAAGTTTATTCCTTCCATTTTCCCTTTCCAGAAAGTGGATCTGGACTGGACTGTAACAGAGCCAGTTAAAGATTGGTAGAGGGAAGATGCACGTCTGTTTAGAAATTGCAAAGAATGCAGCATTTGGCAATAACGGCTGTTTCTTTTTTGGCAGGATCCAAAGAGCTCAGAAAGCATTTTCTCTTCATTAGCCATCCAAATTTTATGATCGCTCCTGAGTTTTGGAAGCATTCTAGACAAGGATGAGATGATGTAATTACACAAATCCAAGATTTCCTGTTTTTTTTTATGAAGCTTTGAATATGGACTGGGTGCTGAAAATGTTCTGGTTCTAGGTCACCTCTACATCTCCCTCGGGCACAGAGAGCACTGAAAGCCAAGAGGATCTGTGTTGGTCTAAGCTGCTTTAGGGTCTGCTGTCAAGCAAAGGCTTCCTGGGAATGCTCTGTGATATGGACACAAATGAGATGAGAAAGGGTTTTTTTTCTTTTATTTTCATTTAACTTTTTTATTCCAAGCTCAGTGTAAGCTCTCTGACCTCCAACATGCTCCTAACAACATAGTTTTTGGTGGTGCTAGGAAAACTTTATGCTGTTTCAAACTGTCTCTTGTGGCTTTGAAAAAGCCCCAGAGTCTTAATTAAACATTTTTGATCAGGCATGACTCCACAGTAAGTAAAATCCTTTGCCTTTGGTGTTTTGTTTTATTTAATCACTGGACTATTTCTCTGTATAGAACACTGCAGCACTCTCATACAACTTCCCTTGTTAGCATCCCATTAAACATTATTTTAACTGACCTTTTTCTCTTTATTTAACTTTTCAGTGACCTATTCCTTCCTTTCCTTTTTCCTATCTCCTGCTGCAAAATTGCTTGTTTTCCAAGTTTACTTGCTTAAGGAAGTTGAAGCTCTTGAGTTCTGTCTGCTTTGCCCAATTGAGATGAAATTGTGTCCCTCAGATGGCTCCCAGTGAAGCAGAGAAAATAAGGTTTGTGACTCCCCATTTTTCAGAAGGGAGCCCATGGCATTGAGCTGTGGGCATTGGTGTCCCCTCTGGCTTGTGAAGCTGTTCTACTTGGCCAAGGGGGTCAGCCAAAGTGACTTTATATCCTGGTGGTTATGCCTGCTCCTTCCAGCACCTTTAATTGCTGTCCTCAGTGAACAGTTTAATATTTTCTTGCTTTCATAGCTACTTTGTCTTAGAGAAATTCAGCAAAATGAGAGAGGAAAAAACTTGAAAGCTCTTTGTGTGTGTGTGTGTAAAATTGTGGAAAAACTATTTAACAAGAAATCAAAAGAAAAGTTCCTCATGATTTTGTCACTGATCTACAACAGTCTTTTTTATAGCATGGTTTTATAGGATCACTATCAGCTGGCTGACCTTCAGCATCTGAAATTGCCAGTTCTCCATGGGAAAGTTCAAAGTGCTTGGCAGCTCAGTTTTGGGCTCTGCCTTCAGCTTTCCCACTTAGTGTCATTAGAATTCAGAGAATTTAATGTGTAAAATATTTCCAAAATACTAATGAGTCCTTAGACTGCTCATGTGTATTATTTATTTGATACAAAATCCACCCTTCTGGAGTGACAACCAGCCCTCCTCGCCAGGGACCCCTGTTTATTCATCTAGCTATATGTATATATGTGTATATATATTTATATATGTGTGTGTATATATATATATGTATATATATATGCCTTAAAGATCACCTGCTGAGTCATCCAGGTCCATGCTGAGCACTTCTCACTTATTTGCATACTTTGCTTGTAAGTTCTGCCACCTGGTATGGCTGTGGTTATGTTAGGATCTAGACACAGTGGGAAATCTGTGAGCAAAGTGAGACCTTATTTGAATGCAATATCTGGAGAAAGCATGCAAACCTGAATTCAGAAGTCATCTGTAAGACAACCACTAAAGTGCAAGATGGTCCCTGCATGTTTTGTAGCAGATGGGACAGAAGTTGTGCATGGGCTCATAGGGTAGCATTTGTCCTGGTGTCTGAACCTTCTCAGCACTGTCTGATGATACACCTAGGAGGCTGTATAAATAGTGGTTTAAACTGCTGAATACTCCTAGGATTACTGGGTAAGGGCCTCATGCCAGAGGCATTTGCCTGTATTAATATTTTTTGCACTTCTATGCAGTGCCACCCTGTATATTTGGTTGAATTGGTTGCTAAGGAACTTGAAACCTCGTCTAATTTGATGTGAAATAAATGGTACTGAATGATGTTGAGATGAAGAACTAGAATGTAATCCATGTTCATTTTATTAGTGAATTGTGCATGTGAATTCTATATCTAATATAAGGCATCAACACTAAATTAGATTTGGCATGTGCTTTATGTTGGCTGAGGGGATGCAGGGCTTTAATGCTAATTTGTGACAATGGGTATGAAGCACTGGTTGGCAAATGAGTGTTCCCTTTATAAACATGTTTTTCCAACATGCTGTGCTTTTTCTGCATTGCTTCATGCAATGATGTTTAGGAGGTTATTTGAATATAGGTTAGTGCTAATTGGCTGCAAGCTTAATTCGTGTTGTCTCTGTTATATTTGGGAATTTCCTCTTCTGTCCTTTCTCTACTTCTGTTCCTGGATATGTGATCACAGCGATGAATTTTAAGTCATCCTTTTTATCCCTCATGTTTCTTAGGAATTATGTGACTTTAGGTTGGTTGTTTTTGGGGTTTTTTTGGTGTAATTTGGCTATATCTGAGTTCAGTTGTTGGCGACTGTATCAACACAACGTGGGATCTACAGCCTATAATGTGTCCTACCACAGGGAGAAGCTGTGTGGTGAAAAGCACAATCTTTGGCTGTGTGAGTTGAGCAAATGAAGTGGCTGAGATAAAGTCGTGTAGGTGAAGAGCAAGGTGAGTTCAAAGGTGTGTCAACCAGGTATGCACCCTGAAAGCATTGAATGGTTAAAGAAAAATCCCCAAGCCAACCCTGCTCGTGGTAGGCAGTGTGTAATAAAGCACATGACAGATTTCATCAGGGTTTGCTGTAGAACACCAGAAGGGCAATGAAACACCAGTAATAATTAACATCTTCAAGGCTGAATTTCAATGTGAAGCATACACCATTAAAATGAATGAATGCTTGAGGGGATGCCTAAGAGAAACCTGGGTTTGTCAAGCAAAGGTTCATTCTTACAGATATGCTGTATATCTCTTGGTAAGTTGATACCAGATGTCTAGGTGAATCAATGCCCTGATAGTAGTATTTGAAAGAGGTTTAAATTCTGATTTTTAAAAATAATTGACCAGTATTTAAATAAAGAACTAAATTTAGTTAAGCATAACAAAAGAGGTGACTTTTTTCCCCTCCCCTTAGTTAATTATTAATAACTTCCCTAACAGTTCCCAACTCAGCTCTTCCATTGGATGGAGGGAAACAAAGAAGGAATTTGAGTTGCATACCTGCAAGTTGCTGATTGTATTGAGTGGGGTGGGAGGTTACCTGGCTTTGTGTCCAGTTTTCAATTAGTGGCAGAGAATTGTTTGCAGAAGTCAAGTACTTAGCCATGGCTCAAGCAAAGTGGGTTCTTCACTTTATTCAAAACCTGCATGTATTGTTTGCATCGAGAGAGGTGCCTCCTTGGGAAGTGGAGTCCCAAAGTACCACACCTCCTGTATTGACACCATAAAATTTTGGACTTTCCACAGTTTTAGAGGGGAGGGTTTTTTCCAAAGCTTGGCATCTGGCTGCAACAGGAACTTTCTGCTCCAACTTTCTGAGGTCAAAGGCACTCAGTAAAGCAGCTGTACTAGGACTCCCCTGTGGGCCCCCAAGCTTAGATCATCACAAGAATGATGACAGCTGCCTCCACAATATCCTTGTTTGAAATGCACAGAGCTCCTTGCTATAAAGTGCCCAGATCTTTCCTTCAGTGCTAGCTGAAGGTGCTTTGCTCTGGTGAGAGGAGACTGCTGCTTGCAAACATACTGACAAGAATGACACAAAATGAGGGAGACCTGATTAGTTTTAAAAAGGATGGACAAATACACATACTTTGTGTATGAATAAACTAGCCACCAGAAGAATTTTTACAGAGAAGGAAGAAAAATAAAATAAACTTTAAATACTTTATAAAAAATGTCTTTGAATATGGCTACCTGCAGCTGTAAGAAACAAAGGTCTGTCCTGAACATGACTCCCTAGAGTAACTAACCTGAGTCATGCCTTAATGCACCCAGGCCCTGTGGCAGTCATAATTGCTTTGGTCCACCTGGGAAATATATGGGGGTTACTTGAAAGAAACCACTGAATTTTGGATCTCGACTGTTTTGTTTCACAGTCTATGTGCTTGAAGAGAAAACACTATTAGATACTTCAGTTCCAGACTCCAAAGGCTGATTTAGACCTGTATGCCACAAAACACATAATACACAAAGTAGTGATAATTGCACCTATTCTTGGGTCTTTCCCATGATGTTATGGGATTTTCGTTGTTTTTCTGGGTGAGTTTTGGGGTTTTTTTTGAGGAATTTACCTATTTTGCTTGTTCTGAAAGTCTAAAGTGTGACAAGATGATGGTACAAGTCAATGGTGATGTTGCTAATGACTTTCTTAAGCCAAATCACAGATCCTCTTGGGAATCTTGTGGACTGCAAGGCAGAATGTGGGCATAGACTAAAGCACATCCTGAAAATGTGGAAAAATATAAAAAAATTCTTGTTCTGACAGCAGGTTTTCACTCTAAATCTCTCCTGTCATGTCAAACCGCCATCATTCCCTGATAAATCAGTTAAATGAACATTTGGCTGCATTTGTGGCTAAACCCAGCTCAATCTACCGAGTATTGTTGAGCATTCCAGTGCTGTGCTGCTGAGTCCTTTCTTGTGGCCTGGTCCAGTTAAAGTTGATCCCACTTCTCCTTGTCCAGCAGCCTGACCCAAGGGCCATCACTAATAACACTGCATTGTTCTTCCCACTAGGATGTGCCCATGAGACATTAGCTGCTGTGTAAAAGCATTATTCTGTTAAAATTGGTTGTTGAGTTGAACAAGGTAACCTGTAACATTAACCACTTTTTTCAGAAGTGGGGAAAATCTAAGAAAGCCAGTTTGATTCAGTATTTTTGTTGAATCTAATTGAAGGGACCTGATCTAAAAGAAGACACTACTCTTTGATAGATCCTCCTTCTGGGAAAGTGTTTTGGAGCAGGAACCACCATCTCTTCCTGCCTTGAAGCTACTTAGATCAGTGCTTCTCTGCCTGGTGGCTGGGACTTCTACAAATAGATAATTACCTTTTGAGTGTGTGTCTGTGTGTTACCTTGACCTTGCAGCTGTCTCTCTGATCACAGACTAGAACAAAAACTTGTTCTTTAAAGCTGGTGGCAATTCTCACTATCTGTATGTAGCAGTAACAGAAAACTGCTTAGTGTCACTGTTGTGCCAAAATAAGGCCAGGCTAGAATGACAGAACTTGGGAAAGGTCAGACTCGTGAAACCATGACAAATAGTAGATAAAGCTTGTTGTGATTTGTCTTTTTTCCAAGGTTGCTGTTCTTCTCTTTATTTTTTTGCTAGTAATTTAGACCAAGCGTGCTTTTAGGTATAGTACTGCAAATTGCTTGTGTTTTAAACAAAGCATTGCTGGTTACTTTTGGTTGTGGGAGTGCATGGCTTTGAAACCATTTAGGCGTTTTACTTTACCAAAGTAAATTAATTTGAAAAACTCCAGGTGAAGAGTTGCTCTGTATAAGACAAAGGCAGCCTAATTGTTTTTATGTTGCTTTTGTCAGGCTTTGTTAGGTTGCCACTTGTTTCTTGTTGGGAACTAGCAAGATGTCTTTTCTTAACTTAGCAACTCCACTGCGAGTATTTTGGCCCTTCCACTGAAAACTTAGATTTCTTCCATCAAGATTTCAAATTCACAGTTGCTTTTCATGTTGAACTTGATTGCTGTGTAATTTCACTTGTGGGCTCTGGAAGCTGTTATGGGCCTCCAGGCTGGAGTGAGATGTGATGGCAGGATCTGGCCTCCTTTGCTGCAGGCTCTGTGGCTGGAGGAGACTCCAGACTGCAGAGGGGTTTGTCATTTATCATCACAAAGCTAGAGCATCTAAGCAGACTGACTCATCCCCTTGCTAGTGACTCACTTTGTCTTCTCTTTCCTGGGTAGAAAAATAACTCCTTTGTTTCTAACGGGAATGCAAAGTGACAGTCAGACCATAGATACCACTTTGTGTCAGTAAAAGGCAGATACACATTTAGAGGTATTTTCATTGCAGGAGCCTTGGTATCCTAGGAAATGCATGCTCATGTGGTTTGAGGCAAGGACTGAGTCAAAATGTATTGTTTCACCTGTTGGGACTGGGAGGGATGTTCTAGCAAAGAAACTAAGTAGCTTGTTCACGATTGTGTTGGGTTCAGTGAAGAGTCAGACAGTGAGTACATCTCCCTTGATTCATCTCTGGTCCTGTATACCATCAGCCATCACACCTCTTGGGGTATTTCAGTTAAGTTTGTTGTTTCTCCTGTGCACTATGCCAGTAGAAGTGGATTTCTCTTTCTGTATCTCTGATGGTCGGAAGAGACTTCCTGTGTCAGTTCTATTTGGTTTACTTAGTCATTTTAGTTAAAGGACAAGACTTTTCTCATAGGAGCTCCTATACTAGTCCTCTACTTCATTTATCTAGATCTGCCTCCACTGGTTTTTCAGTGTGACTTTGCAGCTGCAGCCTCCTCTCCTCTGTGCTCAAATGTTGTATTCTCATGTAACGTGCACACCGAGGAGCTGATTCACCAGTGTCTTACTGTGCATTTACACAGAGGCCTCTGGTAGGGTTAATGAAGTTCAGTTTTGTGTCAGATGAAGTAATGCTGTCCTATATTTTCACAGAAGTTTTCTGTCCTGATTTTAAATTCCATTTTCGTGTGCATTTTTGTCTGTTAAATGAAACTCTCAGGCCCGTACCACAGCTGATTCTCTCTGGAAGAGCTGCTGCAGTCCTCTTGCATTTCCCTCTAACATGAGCTTCCTGGCTCCTGTGTACTGTGAGCACATGGGTGGCCACCCCCTCTCCTGGAAAGGCTGTGCCTCATGAGCCCATGGCAAGTGCTGGGTCCATAACCTGGCTGGGGAGATGAGAGGGGTGGGATGGGAGCAGGCAGCTGACAGAAGCCACTACAATTACACAGACCAGTTAAAGTAGCTTTTAAAGCTACTTTTTAAAAAGTAGTTTAGCTTTTGACCAGAAATAGATGAATAATTCTGTAGGAGGAGGGTGCTAAAAGTTCAGTTCTTTCACAATAAATCTGTTTCTTTCAGATAGCTCTAAAATAAAATCTGCTATTCCCGCTGACTCTGCAGTCAGGTCTGCATATATTAGCCCCTCCCACTTACAGCTTACTAAGTTCTTTTATATTTAATACTTACATTGAGGCAACAGTGAATGACAGAAACTTACTCCTCTGAAATTCTAAGTGTGTATGTGCTTAAATGTGGAAAAGGTCACATTGAGTGGCACCTGGCATGTCGATAGCAGCTTGGTAGGTCTGTGCCCCAGGCTCTGTGTGCATCACTGGGGCTTGCGGGCTGTGTGTGGGATGATGGATGTAAACATAATTTGTGAGGCTTCTGCTCGCTTGCTGGTGCTGTAATTCACGTTTTTCCTTGTGACTCTGGAATGGCATTGCTATTGCTGGTCTTCATTTTGAGCTGCTGGATACTATTTCATACTAGAATTACCATGGGCAGGGCTGCAGGGTGGGTCTGGCTGGGGCTCAGGGAAAGATGCAGCCACGTCTGGTTTCCCAGCTTTACGCTCAGACACTTGTGGCAGAGGAAGGAGTAGTGGTGTGGGCAGCTCTTTTCTGCTCAGTTGTTTTATGATGAGTCTCGTTTTCCATGGCCACTCATGAAGTCATCAGGGTAGTTCTGCATCTGACCACAAGGAGTGTGAGGGAAGCCTCATCTTGCATCTGTCTGGGGAGGCATTTTGTGAGGTAGAACAGCATACCCTAAATATTTTACAGAAGAATAGAGAGTACTTTAAACAGGAATAAATAATACAGGTGCTGTCCAGGCTCTCTTCAGCTAGTCAAGACAGCAGATCCAGACTTTCCTGTTTCATCAAAACTACTGTTGTGAAGAATTGTAGGAAGGCTGGATTCAGGTTGTGAAGGATGGTGTGATCAGGAACTGAAACAAAAGTGTGTCTGAACCATAACAGTATTTTGTCAAGACACTTTTCCTGGCCTGGCATTGCATTGCAGGGCTTTAGTGTTTAGACTGAACTGCCTCAAACTGTTCTTCAGCTCCTTTGTAACCTGAACAGCACTTCTCCTCCACACATACGTGACCTTCAGAAGTCCAAGTGTCTGTGCAATAAAGATAGATGACTTTGTTGCAATAGCTTTTTTTGTTTGCTTTGCCTAAATTGAATTGTCTTGAAATCAATAGCTGATTTATTTGAAGTTCACACTGTGTCGTTGACTTATTGACACTTTTCTAAGTGCACAGTTTATTAAACGTTAGAGTAGTCCTCACAGAATCTGCTGGTTTAAGTTTTGGATTTACTTGCATTAAAACTTCCTTTCATTTCCAAAACTTTTTAGAAAGTTGCTAACAGCCTTCAGCCCACAAAATTTATATAAAGAAGTTTTTGTTGACTCTGAATTTGTTAAACCTACATTAGTGTGAGATGTTACTTGTTTCTGAGACAGCTCTTGTAAATTTGGTTTAAAATGGTGTTCAGAAACATGAGACAAGAGACTCTCTTTAACTTGCAAAAAGATGATTCAAGATACTCATTTCATGTCTAGTGAATGATTGTCAGAGATTGCTTAGAGTTCATCTAAGGAGCCTCTCCCAAGTAGCAAGTATGGAAATGTGACATATGAAGGAAACATTTTTTTAAGAAGGGTTTAAGCATTCATTTTTTTATTTCAGGATTTCAGCCCCAGGATTTGAGGTTCTCTTCTTTTTTTCTTCCTTCTCTCTTCCAAATATTCAGATTTGATGTTGGTGGCTAAATTGGGACTAGATAATTGAAAAAGTCCATTATTCATGGAACCTCATTTTAATGAGGTTCTTTTGTAAATCTGTGTTCCTTAAGCGACTGCCCCAAATTCTGCTTCTTGACACTTTCCTTCTTCTAAATGAGCCTAGGGGATTTCAGAACATTTTAGCATATTCTGGTCTTGATAAGTAGCATTTACTGTCTTGTTGCAATGAGCTGGGAGAGCTGAAGAGTAGCAAAAAAGCAGCTCGATCCTTTCAGATAGCATCAGTGGTAAAAAGTTGAGGATGATCCTTAGACATCCTGGCTCATGGGTGTGTATTGTAACTATTGAGGAAAAGCATACACTCACCAGGTACTGAAATTAAAAAAAAAAAAAAAATAAAAATTTCTTAGCACTGCATCACTCTTGAAGACCCTCAGAGTGTGAAAGTATTGGCATATTTGTTCTGAGCAATCCTTTTCAGTCAGCCCCATGGGACACCACATGAACATGTAGGGTGGAAGCAGAAGATTAAATCCTAGTTAATGATAAATCTAGAATTTGTATGTTATCTGGTTTTTGTGTGTGTGTATTGGGTTTTGTTCTTCAGTTGCTGCTTAGCCCAAAAGGAGGCCAAAGTGTGTGTCTGCTGTTCTGTGTCCTTTATTCTGCCTCCAGTGCAAACAATCCCATGATGACAACTGACAGAGGTGCCTCAAGATGCTGGTCCACTATCTAATTTTCATTTTTTCTGCTTATGGTGTAGATGGAGGAAGGGGGAAAATGACGTTACATTTAAGACCAAACCATGTTTTATCACTTCTTTCACAGAAGTGAGGCTCGTGGCCCTTTGTCATGGTCCATGGGGTGGGAAGCCTGAGTCGCCTTCCAAATTCCTGGCTCTGCATGGCTGGCTCCTGTGGCTCCCTGGCAGGTGTGGCATGAGGAGCATCTGGGCTGTGCAGGGGCTCCTGCCACCCACCTGAGCTCATCTGCACCCCAGGGTGGTGGCAGCAGGCCTGTGACTGAGAGCAGCTGCCTCTGGGAGGAGGGAAGCTGGAGGTGGAGGCAGGATCCAGTCATCTGCCAATGGGGCAGCTGCAAGATTTATCTGATGCTGCTGCAGTCTGAATCCCTGGTCACTGGGAGGAAGAGGGAGAGGGAAGGACTGAATTTAGTTTACCTGGCCTCAAGTGTGTAACAGGAGGAAGCTGGAGAGAAAACAAATGAAAGGGCAGAATTTCTTCCTGAAATCTAATCTAAACTCACTCTCCGTCAGTTTAAAGCCATTGCCCCTTGTCCCATCACCACATGTCCTTGTAAAAGGACAAGCTTGCTTGCAGGTCCCCTTTAGGTACTGGAAAGTGCTGTAAGTTCTCCTGGGATCCTTCTGTTCTCCAGGCTGAACAATCTCAGCTCTCTCAGCCTGCCCTCACAGCAGAGGTGCTCCAGCCCTCTGATCATCTTTATGGCCCTCTGGACTTGTTCCAACAGGTCCATGTCCTTATTCTGGGGCCCCCAGAGCTGGATGCAGCACTGCAGGTGGGGTCTCACCAGGGCAGAGCAGAGTGGCAGAATCCCCTCTCTCACCCTGCTGCCCACGCTGCTTTTGGTGCACCCCAGGACACGTTTGGCTGTCTGGCTGTAAGTGCACATTGCAGCTCATGTTGAGCTTCTCATCCACCAACACCCCCAAGTCCTTCTCAGGGCTGCTCTTGATCCATTTTCCAGCCAGCCTGCATTTGTGCTTGGGATTGCCCTGACCTTTATGCTTTAATGACAATTATTTGTCACGCTTCTAGTTTTGTACTGCTAGCACGCAGCACTGAGATCTCCTGCAAGGCTCAGATGGATATCTTAATTAAAAAAAAAAAAAAAAAATCTGCTGGACTGTGTATAAATACATTTAGAAGTAATTTAAGGAACTTGGAAAGCTGCTCATCTCTGTGAGGGTATTTTCTGTTTCAAAGAGATCGCTGCTACTTATGGCAAGACATCTGTTATCTGAGCAGCCCTGCAAGGCACTGAACAATAGACATGTTCTTTGGCAGGTCTTTATAGTCACCAGCATCCAGGAATAGCACATGGAAGGTCTCCACTCAATAGCAGTTATGATGATGTGTGCAAGCAGGTGTGTACTTTAAATCTCTGTCATATGGAGTCTAAGACCTTAACTGGTACAGTTTCTAGCTCAGGACTACTCTGTTTGTAGTCAGATCCTGGTACACCACTGGAGAGAGAACTTTAGTCCCTTCTATTCAGATGTCTAAAAGGCTCTTGGAGCAGCAGGATGCACTCACCCGATAGCAGCGCCGGCACGGGGACGCTTGCTGATGCAGCTGTGGATTTTGTGCTCAGAGCACTGCCCCTTAACGTCCTCCTTTCATCTTCCCTGTCAGCATTCCCTCAGTGAAATGTTGAATTTCTGCTTTATAATGAAGGCTAAGACATGTGGCAACCTTTTCCTTGTGGGGAGCATTGGTAGTCTCTCTCCTCTGCTGCTTATGTTCCCAGGAGTTCCTGAACTAGATGACTCGGAGATTCCTATGTCATGTTTGGTTCAAAGTTGCTCTAAAGTTAACAGGAATTGAAACATGCATAGCTAGGGCTATGTCTGCACAGAAATAATGTCTTATGCAGAAGAAGCTTATAGTTTAGAAGGTTGGGTTTTTTCCCAATGCCTGTCTTCAGAGTTGGTAAGAACTGGCAATTTCCATCCCATAGGAAACTTTGATCTTTGAGGGGAAAAACCTGAGACTGCATCAATGCAAACAAGTCAGAGACTTGGAGCATTGAATAGTTTTCCCTGGTGCTGCTGATTTCTTTGCAAGTATCCTCTGTGTGTCTGGAGGTTCCAAGACCTGGGGCTTTGAGTCCAGGCTGGGTGTGCACAGGGAGGAAAGAACCATGTGTCGTTTGAAACCTAGTATCTGTGATTTTCTCATTCCCTGCACAGCTGATTTTGTTGGGGTTTTGGAGAAGGAATAGTCATGTGATAACATACCCAGCACTAAGAGGCAATAGCAATACCATGCCTGGAGTCTTTTCTAGAGACTGGTGAGGTCCCACTGGTGAGGAAAAGACCATAGCTGAGTATATTCTTGTTTAGGAGCAAGGCATCTGGGGAGAGAGCCAGAAATAGGGATGAAACTTCAGTTCATTTGAGCTGATGTCATTTGTGATCAGGCTTTCAATAACAAATCTGGCCAGAACAGGCAAGATGCTGTACAGATGGTCTAAGGGAATGGACAAATAGAAGAAGTGAAAGCTAACATAAACTGACAATTATTTTTTTGTGCCTGCAGTTCGGGAGAGTATCCTGTTTGAGAGTGGACTTGCTTCTGCGTGCATTTTCCTTAGTAAATGGAATATTTTACAGCTCAAATCTGGTCTAGACAGTTTAGCCACAAAATTTTAACATTCTTTTGAGATCATTAAAAGAAAGTTCCAGCCACATTTGAACAAATGGCTTTTCATTGAGTGCTCACCCTCACTTTTAGCCATAGGACTGAAACTAAAAGGTTCTTTTTCTCCCCGGTGACGTCGGTACCAAGGAGGAAAAGAATTGTCCTGTGGACTAAATGTGGGGGAACAGGAGGAAATAGTTTGATAGCTGTGTGTTTATTAATTCTCAACCCATCAGCAAGCTGCAGGAATTGAGGTTACTGCTCACTTTGCTTGGGGGCAGAATCTGCCCCTGTGAGTTCCTGTATAAATCTCCAGTAGTCCCAATTGCCTCAACGCTGAAACCAGTTTAGAAGTGCCTGTCCAAGAGCAGGTGTGGGATAAAGAATGCCTGTCTCAATTTCAGTAATTGTATGTCTTAATCCTTAGCGAAGGTAAGAATGAAAACATGGAAATTGAGTTAAAAAACATCAGCACACCACTGTCACAAGAACCCCCTGAGGCAAATAAAACCCCCTGCCTGTTAGCCTTATATACTTTCTATTGCTTGTAGTGAGGTGGTTGGTACGACTGAAAATAAGCATCCATTTAAGTGCTTGCAGAATTGGTGCCTAGAAAAGGGTGCAGAAAACAAGAATACTCAGAAAACAAGAATATGAAGTTAAATTTGACTCCTTGTCTTCCCAGCCTCTGTTCTCTATATTGGAATTTGCATCAAGGACTGCAAGATAGAGCCTGTCTTTGCCCTGAATTGTAAATCCTTCTTGAACACTCTTCAGTGTCAGGCCTTAAAAAAAAAAAAAAGAAGAAAGCCAAAAAACCCTGCCCCATCCTGTCTGATATACATAGAATTGAAGTTCCAAAGATAGTTTTAAGATGAAAGGTTAGTCTGTAGAGGGTTTTACAATATCTTTTTGTTCATTCAGTTTCCATGAACATTATGAAAACCATTCTTGAAAAACAAACCGACAACACTGCTATTTTTTTAGTGTTTTGGTTTTTTATTCAGAAAGTTGTTCCATATTGTTCAGGCCCAGATCCACATAAAATCACATTAAGTTAGGCACCTGCTGGCAAAGTAGTTCAGTGTGTGCTGGTGATAGGGCTTCCTTCCTCATCACTGCTGGGGAGTTATTGCTGTCATTATCAGTAGGGCAGCAGGGACCCAATGGTCTTCAAAATCAGGCTGCTTTTACTTTACAAAGTAGAAAAAATATATGCTGGAAGTGCTAGCTGGTACTGAAGTCCTGTAGTGTGCAGTGGATATTTGTATGTATTGCGCTGCAGAGATTTGACAGGTTTTTAAAACTTTCACATGGTTTTTACTGTTGCTGCTGTCACCATACAAAGCAAAGCTGGAGAGGATTTGTTCCTGCTGCAGTTACCACCTGTATTTCTGCATGAGCTTTTACTGGGTCTGTAGCTGAGTCTGTAAAGAGTGGGTAGGGACTAATTAGAAGGATGGGGACAAACTTCTTAGCAGGGCCAGTAGTGACTGGACAAGGGATTAAACTCAAAAAAGTTTGACTTGGATTAGATTCAAGGAAGAGGTTTTTTGCAATGTGGGTGATAAAACACTGAAAAAGGTTGCCCAGAGAGATGCTGGATGCCTCATCCCTGGGAGCATTCAAGTCAGTTTGGACAGAATTCTGAGGATCCTGATCTGGTTGAAGATGTCCTTTGTCACTGTGGAGAAGTTGGACTAGATAACCTTTAAAGGTCACTTCCAATCTCCAAACCATTTTATGATGTTACGAGTGACACTTGAGACTTACGCATTTGTCCACTTAAGCTATTTTATCTATTTTAGTAGTGATGAGATACTTCTGTTCCTGTGCAAACATGTGTTTTGTTTCCAAATTTTGTGGGCCAGATTCATTTGCCAGGGAGGTATTTCACAGCCACTGATCAAAGGCTGGGCATGGACATGTCCAAACTCAGACAGCAGAAGGAAACTAAACAGTTTGATGTGAAGTGACAGGAGTACTTGTGCTCAATGAATGAAGAGGGACAAGTCCACGTAGAGCATCTGTTGCTCTGTGGGTTTTGCAGAGATTGTGGAATCCCCTGGTCATACAGAGTTAAGGGATGAGCAGCCTTCCCTGAAAAGATACCAGACCATTAGAAGATCCTTTTAAGGAGGCAGTTGGGAAGAGATGCACACAATGCGTGAAACTTCCTGTCTTTTGGGAGTGGTAGAGGTTTTGCCATCTGACAGAGACTGGGCTCAAGTTAATGAACTCAGGGGAGGGTCCCTGTGTGGGTCCAGTGCTGTATGGGCAGGCAGGTTAGATGGTCACTGTGGTCCGTGTTCCAGGTAATGTCTAATTTGTGGGAGCTGTCAGTCGCTGGGAAAGCTCCTAACAATGCTTCTCAAGGCATGTACACTGCCATCAGAAAGACCCTGGCATGTCCCCACTTACTGGCTGCAGCCAGCTGAAGTTTATGCTTCTTTTATTTTGGGAGCCACCTGTCTCTGAAGGAGAGTGGGTTCCTTTGTTGCTTCATACAGGTAATAAGTAACAGCAGGTGATGAAAGAATTGCTTTGTTGTAACTGTCATTGTCAGAAAATTGGTCACAAAAAGGTAATCTACTCTTTCATATTTTACTAGTTAGCTAATTAACCAATTAACTTTCATATTTACTGATTAACCGTGTTACTTTCATCCTGACACTGTCTTTCTTTTTAAAAAATATTTCTTTCTTGTCTGGAATAAAATTTTCAGAACCAGACAGCAGTATTGATGCTCAAAGCATGGGAAAGTGGAGAGCTTATATGAAATGTTCTGACTATATCACTGGCTTTGCTTCACACATCAAAGCAATTCATCCTTTAAAAAAAAAAGGAAAAAGATAATTAGGAAAGCATGCAAAGTACAAGAGAAGCATTGTTTAATTAAGAACAAGATTTTCAGACCACTCTGTATGAGGAATTAACTCCAGAGAATTTAGGAAAACATGTTTTTATAATGAGAACTTAAACTAAACATATTGGCTTCTCCGCAAAAAAGAAAACATTGGATTGTAGGGTATATAACTGCCTCCACAAGGAGAACATCTCTGTTCCTGGGAGGATTCTTTACTTCCTGTGGTTCCATGTTAGTCACCAAAACTCAATCAAGAGGGGAAAAAAGGATATTTTTACCAGTGAATGCAGTGAAGCAATGGAACTGATTATCATCGATGTGATAAATCCTCAGTTGCCCACAGTGTTTATTTAAATTGGATGGGATTCTATATAATGTGATCCATGTTAGATGAAAGTTGTTGAGCAAAGACAGCTGTAGTGAAAGTGGAGGCTTGTTTTACGCAGAAGATCAAACCCAATAAGCATCAACCCATTTTACTTTTGCTGGAAACAGAGATCTGTCAAAAACTGGGCAAAGGCTGCAGCCCGTGTTTGTTTCCTGATTGAAGCTTCCAGGGACTATATAAGACCTCTGTGATTTGGTTCTATTTTTGTTCCATAGCTGAAAGCCAAATGCGATTTTATGGGTTTGCAAATCTTGTGGGTTTTTGGCTACTTCTGTTCTATCTGACACTAAAGGAGAAAGACTCTGAGTTGTCTGTTTGAAATGTTTTTAGCTATGAGATCACTGTAAAGCTGAGAGCAACCAGGTTATTATTCATTAAAATCATATGGAAAAACTTCCAGCTTCTGTGGAGCGAGTTGTGGTCAGAGTCACAGATGGAGAATACATTTGCACCACATCTTTTTAATTTATTCTCCATTTCCAGGAGTCTCAGTATTAATTAGCAAATGTTTTGGGATGCTTGTATCACAAGGCTGGAGGACAAGTAACCTTGTCACTGTGGCTTCAATGTGAAGAGGAACTGCAGTACTGCTGTGTGTTCCTTAATGAGAGCTGGGTTGCCCAGGTCCTCAAAGTTGAGCACCCATTCCTCAAAATCAGTGAGTGACAGCTGCCACTCTGCCTTGGAAGGGCTCAACTTTTATCTCTCCCTACATCAGCTGCCTTCCGTGCGTGGCAGATGAGATGTGCTACAGAACTCCCCTGTAGGACACAGAGGGTGTGCCCTGGGATGCTTTCCTGAGAGGTCCTGCCTCACTGGGGGATGTTCTCCAGCAAAGCAGGTCCCTGGTTCTGTGCTGGAGCGTCTGGTTGAAGCTCCTGTATAAACAATTAGCTGGAAGTCAGCCTCCTGCACTGCCACAACCAATGCAGAATTTGCTTTTGCAAGATTGAACTCTAATGTTGTGCTACCCATCAAAACAAGGACACTGTAAAATCAGAGAGGGAAGCACGCTGTCCTTCGATGCCACTTGGATGATTTACACTATCAATTTTGTGGAACTGCACTTATTCCTCTTATAAACAGGGTAAGGTAATAGTCACGGAAATTTTAGGAATAAACAAGTGCTCTGTGAAGTTGAAATGATTTTGATTCCCTGTGGCAGATAAAGGATTTTCATGTGGGATATTAATATTTATTGAGATTGGTAGCAATAGAATTGATTTTGGTGACTAAACCT
This sequence comes from Promerops cafer, assembly GCA_013398275.1. Taxonomy (NCBI): domain Eukaryota; kingdom Metazoa; phylum Chordata; class Aves; order Passeriformes; family Nectariniidae; genus Promerops; species Promerops cafer. The sequence continues at coordinate 514,826 of VZSE01006774.1, forward strand.
TGTAGCTTTGTAACCATTACAGGTATAATTTGCTAGCTGTGTAAATACATGATATCAGTGTATACACAAAATGATAGCCCAGTTAGATAAAAATACCCAACTGTTCCTAGGCTTCTACTGTTTATTCAGTGCACAGTTCTACCCGTTTTGCTGTTGCAGAGCAGTTACCAAAATGGCCCTATCTTATTCCAGTGGAAACTATTAGAAAAAATGTGTGTGACCTTTAACAGCAGCAAAATCTGTTCTACTGCTAACACTTTCAAGTAACCTTTCTCAGGATAATGTACTATGGTTATACTTTGTCTGTCTTGACATTTAGTAGAACTTTAATCTCACCTTTTGAATCTACTATTTATTAAAAAAACCTAAAAAACAAAAACAAAAAAAAATGTGCCTGAAATTGTGAATTTAATTGTTTAAATGGTTGTATTTTTTGGATAATGGTGCCATGAAGATGGGGGAAGAAATAAAAAATGACAGCCTTTAAATACATTCTTTTCTAACAAAGGTACATGTTCCTGACCATCCACTTAGAAGTTTAGTACATCTAGTATCTTAGGCTTGTTGATGTGTAGGATCTACAGTATATACAGCAGTGAGCTTTAGGTTCAGAAACTTTTATCAGTTTAATTCCATTGTATATCTCTTTCATGTGTCCATGTTTTATCTTTTAATTAGTCTAAATTAAGATCATGCAACTGACTTATGGTCCATATTACATCCACTTGATTTAAAATGTTTAACCTCAGACACCTCTTCATGATATATCGATTAGCTTTTTCATAAAGGTGGGTCTTTAGTGACTTCAGCATGTGAGCCCTCTTGAAAAATAATTGAAGATATTCTTCGGAGTCCTCTAGACCTTTTCAAAACTCACCCAAATTATTATAAATTTCATAGACAGATATGGTGTATTGGAATAGCTCCTGTGCTCCCAGAGACTGGAGAGCTGCTCAGAAGAAAAGGTCCCCTTGAGAATATTTATTCTGGTGCAGTAGCCAAATCTTAGGGAGAATAATTTTTAAATCAAGTTCACCCTACAAAGAGTTTTTCTGTGGTTTTAACCAAAAACTGTGCTTTGTTGTTCCTTTACTTAATTTCAGTCCAGAAAGACAAGTTTGTTGCTGTGTGCAGGAGGCATTTCTGGGCTGCTGAGCCAAAAGCAGAATCTGTGTAACTTACTGCATGCACCCTGTTCTTCTATGTCCTCTAGTTTTTCTGATGGGTTCATAGCTCAATTTCTGGCAGCAGCAGCTGGAATAGAAATCTCCTCCCCTTTTCTTTTCTGTATTGTCTTTCAGCTCTCTGGGGCAGTGGGTTCGCAGAATTCGGGCTGAGGGACGTGTACAAAGAGCAGTCATATGTTGAAGAGTAAGGGAAATGTGGAATGAATTGGCAACCTAAGAGGTCATTTTTTTTTTGTTTACATTTTTTTTCTCCCCTTTGTGCGCTGTATAATAAAATACTGCCTGGAGAACAGGAGGCTTGGAGGGTAAATTGGCTGAGATGAAAACTGGATTGTAACAACAGTGATTTTGTTTTTCTTCAACCTTATCTTGACAGGGTGGTTTCTGAGTATTAAATTTCCAAAGATTGCATATGGAGTTGCACATATGTTCTCCATTAACTGGCAAGGTAAAGCTTTTCCAACTGAGTCCTGTGCAATCTGCCATGGGTTTTGTTGGATTTGGAGGTCCCAGGAACTGTGTAACAGATTCTTGAGTGCTGTCTGCTGGCACCTTTGTCTGCTGGCTAATTAGAGATGTACAGACAGGGAACAGAGGCCAAAACCACAGAAGGGAGGCCCCTGCATGGCTCAAGTCTGAGCTGGGGCTGCACATCCCACATCTGCAATAGGGAGCTGCAGTGTGGCAGGAGCGGGCAGGGAGGGCAATGGCCTTGCCATGGGCATCTCTCCTTGTGGCTGTGCCTTCTTGCCAGCCTGCTCTCATGGGGGGACACCAAATGGGAGCTGGGGCTGGATGATGTTCCACAATGTTCAAGGGCAATATCTCTGTCCATTTCTAGTTCCACGGGTCTCTGGTTTTGGAGAACCTCATCCTCAGTTATAGCAATTCAAAGGTGAGGGTAGATACCAAATCCATAGGGTGAGAAAACATGATGCTCAGACTGAAGCAGAAAGCATCTGTGTGGTACCCCTCCATGTCCAGGGCTTGCTTTGCAGTTAAAACTGCTTTGCTCTTCTTTCTACTCTAAGTTTCATGTTCTTTGAAAACAAAGCCAAGGTACTGTTTTTAAGGATCCAGATTACATCGGTGTTGAAAGTCGGATACTTCAAAACCCTGTTCTCTTTTATAGTCTGGTACCCTGCTCAGATTATACCTCTTAAAAGTGTTTGGTCAGGGGATATGCTGAGTTAGAAAGGACCCATCAGGATTGTTGAGTCCAACTCCTGACCCTGCACAGGACACCCACCCCCCAAGTCACACCATGTGCCTGAGAGTTCAAGTCCTCTTGAACTCAGACAGGGTTGGTGATGTGACCACTTCCCTGGGAAGCCTGTACCACCCTCTGAGTGAAAAATCTTTTCCTTTTGATTTCACCCAGTGCATGGTAAAGTCATGTGGCCACAAAGCATCTTGGATTTAAAGCCCACCAAATGAAGCAGGGCTCTAACAGGGCATCTCTCCAGCTGTGACCCTCCCAGCTTCTGGTGAACCCCAGCCTCTGCACTGGCAGGGTGGGAGGAGAGCCAGAAAAGGCCTTGGCTCTCTGTAAGCACTGCTCAGCAATAAGGAAAACATCCCAGTGTTACTAACAGTGTTTTCAATAAAATCCAAAACATAGCCACTGTGAAGAAAATAAACTGTTCTAGTGGAAACCAGTGCAGTGTGGCTGGGGATGCAGTCTGAGCCAAGCATGGGTGTGGAGGACACGGCCTGGCTCAGTGCTGGTGCTGCCTGCCTTGGTGCAGCTGCTCTCTGCCCCGACTGGAGCAGCTCACAGGTCAGCCTCACCTTTTAAAGACAGATTTGTGCTTTTGTTCCAGATGTAGACTATTCAGAAAGGACTATCCATGAAGTTTTGCTGGTGATGGAATCCTCTACGATCCCTTCAACTTGCTTTTGCAAAACCTGACATCTTGTCTCACTTTTGTGTTGACATGCCATTGGGCGCAGATATAGGTGCGTTTAAACTTATAGATTTTTTTCTGAACATTTATGTTATTGAAGCCTCTTAGCATAGAGTTTCTTCAGCAGCCACAGCATAAATTTAAAAGAAATGCCAGGAAGGCATCATCTTTGACAGCCACTCAAGAGCTTAATGCTCTTAATGTGTTTTGCTGCTTGTCTGAGTGAACAAGTACAAGCATCGCTGGGCCCTGTAAGTGCAAAAATAGGTGCAGGGTTTATTGCCTTTAATCTGCTTTCTCTGGAAATCACAGTTTTTCTTTCAAACATCCTAGTGAGATGCTGGTGGAACCAAAGGAGCTGTTTGGGATGTTGTGAAGAGGGAATGGTCTCACAAAGCCAGAGAGGATAAACTGGATCAAAGGCACCTGTACTAGAGATCTCTTTCTGTGTATATAGTTCATGTCAGTCTAGTGGAGAAAACTGCAGTTTTCTGTAGTGCCTGATCACGTGTAGGTGACAGTTCAGGGTACCTTTTTATAGACTGTTTACTCACTGTGATCTTGAGAGCAAAATTGCTTGAGGCTCCTTGCTGATGTGAGTCTTCCCTTGCTTGTTTCTCAGAGAATAGTGAGAGGTAAGCATTTTCTTTCAAACTAGTTGGTTTTGCTTCCTAGTGCTGTCCTATGGTCCTTTCTTTTCCTGTTGAACCCTTTACCAAGACACTGTAAGTGCCGTGGTGCTTAGGGTGTCCTCTGTCACCCTTGTATTGGGCATTTATCCTATGCTACTCTGCCTTTCTCCCAAGGTACTGCAGGGGGCAATGGCTAAGGAAAGGTGTGAATAACCCAGGTATAAGATCCAAAACAGCTCTTAATAGAAGTACAGGAGAGAAAAGCATAGAGAAAAGTGATGTAAAAATTTCTTAATAATTCCTGCATTTCTAGAAAGAGGGATGGAAGATTTCTGAAGAAACTAATGCAGAAAAACTGGAAAGACTTGTCACAGGAAAATGGCTGTGATAGTGAATATACTTGTTATTTTGCTGTATTGGAAGAAGGAACAGAAAAATCTGCTCACAATTTTGTTTAACGTTGTGTTTGTTTCCATAGTACTCCTAATGTCAAAAAAATATGAGCATATTTAAGACCATAAAACATGTACATTTTGAACAAAACCAAGACACACAACAGAATACTACTGGAATATGTTGAATAAGCACTCAATTATCTGAAGTGGGTCTTGTGAATGTTTATCCATTTCCTTATTTTTGTGGTGTTGAGGAAATCCGCCTTTTGGTTTACGTAGCTAATTCTGTGATGTCCTATGGAAACATCCTCTGTAGAATTACCAGTCCTTTTCAGCTGTAAAAACTCCTACTCTGTGCCCCAGTTAGGAGCTGTAAGAAGCCTCTTTTCAGACAGCTGCAGGGTAACTTTGCTCCCTGACAAAGGCAGCAGCAGAACAAACCTCTTTCAAGAGTACAAGTTTAATTATAAATTTTAAGAAGTGTCTTTTCTTTCTAGAAAAAAGCCGTTTTTACTTGGAAAAGCAGAGTGTGCCTGTTGTTGATTTGCTGACTTCATGCTAAGCTGCAAGGTAGCTGTGAAGGATTTTTTGGGGGAATCTACATCTCTTTTGCCATCTGTGTTTGGCAAGATAATTCTTTATCTGTCGCGTGCTACGTGCCTGTGCTGCATTTTAGGAAAATATGGCTCTGAACCTACCTGAGAGACCAGTCATGCTTGCCAAGCCACAAAATGGGTGACAGATGAATAATGAAATAAAAGCCTGGGCAACACCACCCGTTGTCTGAGAGACAGAGCTGAAGCAATCAGGTGGGCACATAGGGGGAAGCTTTGTTATCCAGGGGCTGCTTTGCCAGGGCAGCAGTAGCTGGTGAGGAAGATGCTTAATTTATATTTAAGGAAAAGAGCATTGTATATCTGCCAGATGCACAGTGGAAGCATGCCATCAGCTGCCATCATTCAACGTCATAGCAGGGTGCTGTGTGTGGTAAATCATGTCAAAGGAGGCTTTCTTGCCCTGGGGAAAGTGGCATCCACAATGTGTTAACCAGTCTTTTCCTGACACTGTCTATACAAGACATTTAAAAGCTCAGGTGAAGAGTGACTTCCTTCTCTTTTTTGGGAAAAAAAAATAGCACCTAGTGATTGTCATCTTCACTGACTGCATTTTTTTATAACTGCCCTGACCTGTCAAAAATACCCTCTCTGCCAAAACAAGCAGTAAAAGGCACCAGGCACTTTGGCAAAAGGTACCCTCAGGTACCTTTGTGAATGGAGACTGTAGCCCTACAACATGTATGTAGTTTAATAAGGCAAAATAGTTCAGTTATAGAAAACCCACCTATGACTTTTCTGCCTTTTCTAACTGATAGTTTCAGGATATCTTGTTTTATGTCTCATCTTTCACCTCAAACAAGTACTTTAGCTAAGGGAAAAAAAAATCTTATTTTTCTTTTATTTGAACTATCTGGAGTTATTGACTCTTAAAATTTTATTCATCCAGTATCCAAGCACAGTAAAAAGCCAGAACAAAGTGACTTTAGTATTCCAGCCCTCATGTTGTAGCAAAAATATCAAAGTCACAGGAAGGAGAGTATTCTAGTTATTTGTGTGATGTCCTCATATCCCTGAAGCCTCTGTTGCAGCACTTCACAGCTGCAAAGAACTGTGTTTGGAAAGTTTGGAAATTGCTGGTTTTTGCAGAGAAGTAGCAAATCCCTGAAGTGAAACTATGTTCAACCTCTTTTCTAAGTGATGTTTTCAAAATCATTATAATTCATCTAATTAACTAGCATATTCTTTTTATGCTTTTGTGTCAGCAAGTGCAGCATCCAAATTGGCAGGCATGTGGGAATAAAGTCAATTTTAATTTTTCACCCAGAGGATAAAGTCAGCCTCAGAGTCTCATTGGGAAAGGTTGCTAAGATTGACTCTGTTTCATGGACCAAACAGCAATTTATTTCCTTACACTTTTCCTTATGCACCCCAAATTAAAATCTCTGCTGCAGAAACACAGTAAGCACAGTAAACAGTAATGAGTCCTGCTTCCTTTAACCCCAAAAGTAAGGTTAACAGGGCCTGGGAAATTGCTTGAACCAGATGGTGAAGGTTAAATTGCAGAAGCATGTACAAAGTGATGAGAAAATCTTTTTTGAGAAATTAAATCCTTTCTGTGTAATGTCTTCCCTTTCCCTGAGCAAACAGTGGCTGTGTGTCCTGCAGCTGTACTTTCAAATCACAGCCATAGCTGGGTGTTAACCATTTCCTCAAAACTGGAGTATCCCTCATTTTAAAAACAGAGCAAATTTGAAATAAAAGTACTTGTATGTGCATGTTAACATCTGTGTTGTTCCGCCCATTTAGGAGGCCCTCGGTGCTGCTTTGATTCTTTCAGAAAAAAAAATCCACACAAAAGCAACCTAAAAAAGTGATTAGTCTGGCTTTACGTGGCATTTGATTAGTTCTGTAATAAATATTTATATTTTTCTCCAATACACTCATACCATCTTTACATTGTATTAACTGGGGAGACAATCAATATTTCATTTTATGCAATATGTAAGCAAAACATGAAGTTAATGAAGTTTACATCCTTGCCAGATAGCCGTCAGGGATTAGTGTTCGTATTTTAGTCAGTGTAATGAATTGGTACCTTGTAGAACTGATTGGTTTCTAACAAATTTGCTGCAGTTTAAGCAGCTCTTTATGGTGGAGGGACGTGGTTAACAGTCCTTTAAACACATAAGCACAGGAAACATAATGGTATTTTACATTTGTTATTATTTATCATTGTAAGGTGGGCATTTTTTTTAAATGGATGCATTGTGTGTTCTGAAAATGGTGATTTTTCCAGAGGATGCACACCTCCTCCCCTCCTCTTCCCCTGCACGTGGAAATGGTTGATGGGTATTGCAAAGAGCTCCCCACCCAAAAGCACCACAATGTCAGTCATTAATGTAAGTGGAACAGAGAGGCTAAGCCGTGGTGGCCTTCAGGACAGGGTTTAGTCTGTTAATAGAGTCCCTTGCTGTAATTGCAGCAGGCAAGCTGACCATCAGTGTTTACCCTTCTCTCTCCTGATGAAAGCATCCTGCTGACCACCTGCAGAGATCAGGCAGGGACTGGCAGTGCTCCCTCTTCCCTGCACTGAGTGGCCAGAGGATGCAGTGGGGAAAAACAGGTCCTGTCTTAGGTGCAGGTCCCCTGTGCAGTGCGAGGCCTCCAGATGTGTGGTTTCTGCTTTCTGGCTGGCAAGCTTCCTGTACGTGCAAAAAGGGTTCCCAAAAACCATGGGGCAATGCAGAAATGCTGACCCACACCAGTTGGAGATTTTTGGTTTTCATACAGAAGCCCTTTGCCTCCCTTCCTTGTGTTATTCATGTTGGATGATGAGGTTGGTGTTGGAAAGGTCAGAAGTACAAAAGAGCATCACTGGAGGGAGATAAAAAGAGGGAGAGAACTGAGCTAAGGTGCCAGCTGTGGAAGCTGTAAAGGAAAGGCAGCTTAGCAGAATTTTCAAGCGTGATGAGGGGGAGGGGGCATGCTCTGTGTCCAGCGGGGCTTGGAGACCTGGTTTTGCACTTTTCTTAGGAAAACTACATCAGAAATAGTCTTGATGTGGCCTAATTCTGGGTGTAGCTAGATGGGATTTATTATTAAGAATCTGTGTCTATTACCATTGGCAATTGAGGGAAAGAAAACAGAAGTTTTCACTGTAGTTCTGCCATCAAGGCTGGAAAAGCAATTTCCATTTTAGTGAGTGTCCAGGCATGAAAAGATGAAGCTGTTTCCTTAATTATCGTGTTGTTTCTCATAGGTAGAATACTGTTGTAATTTCAAAATGAGGTTTCTCTGAGCATGCTGGTCAGGGCAAGGCTGCACCCAGGCCATGTGCCTATGCCTGAGGGGTGTGAGCTGTGCTCAAGTTCTGCAAGGGTTCCTTTCATCTGCAAAGAATAACCTGAGAAAGTTGACATAATGGTAAATAAAACTGACCTGGAGGCTGTAGCTAACTTGAATTTTCAAAATTGAAGCCTCCCTTTAAAAGAAGCTGTTCTGGGAAATAAATAGCCACAGAGGAAAGAGGAAATTTAGCTAGAAACTAGGAAGTAGAATTGTGATAAGCAAAGTAGAGAGTCAATGTGACCACAGAGAGAGTTCTTGAGTTGTTAATTAACATTATTGGAGGTGGGTAGTCTGGGGCCAGGACTGGCACAGCCTGATTTGAGAGAGATCTGGGCAGAGCTCTTTGAAAGAGACTTGAATAAATGAACGTATGAGCAAGAGTGTGTAATGAATTAGTATGTGCACGGTGTGCAGGGTGTTTTTATCCTAGAAGCAGAAGAGATCTCTTGATTAAAAGGAGAAAAAAATTCCATTCTTTGGTCTGACCAGGGATGGACTTCCTTCTGTCAAAGTGAAATTAAATTGTATAAAGAAATTGTTTGAAGTTAAAAGTGCAAGCAAAATGGTTTACTATGGTTCCTCACAGTGACTTCCCTTGTCAAGTATGTAAAGGTTGGTTATGGTAATGATGCAATTGCCACTGGAAGACCGTGGTGGATGTTAGGACATAATTTTCTCTTTTGTGTTCAGCCAAGCACCAGATGTTTAATTGGATACTTTCTGTAGAAACATAAATGGGGCCACAGCAAGCTGTGAGATGCTTAGATGGATTAATTATCTTCTGTAGCAAATTTTATATTCCTCTTCCAAGTTTTGCCCTTGCTATGTATTCTTGTGTAGGTTTCCTGCCCTGAATTATGGCGTGGAGATGATGTGAGTCTACATCTTCCACTTGATTTTTTCCTTCTCAGAAAGCTTTTTTTTCAAAGGTCATTTTGATTGCTAAAGCTTTCACCTTTATTTCTGCTTTTTAGCCTCTGCCCTGCTCTATGCTATCGGGTTTCCCAGACTGCTTCTGGCTTTGTACTCTGGCAGCGTCGCTCCGCCTGCATCCGCCGCCTGTCCTCTTTTCATCAGTGAATCCAGCCTGTGCTTCCTCCAGTGTTTTGTCCCAACATGTCTTGTCATTCCTCCTTAATGACAGCTGCTTTTTTTCATGTTTCTTTTTACTTCTGGCTCCATTCAGTGCTTGTGATCCAGCCAATCTGAGAGCACTTGCCCTTTCTTTGATCCCTGTGTGTTCCCGGGATCCTTACCTATCTTTGCTGCGTGGGATCTCAATTCATGCCCTTCATTTTGCTGCCTAAAGACTTCTTCACCAGTTGCCACAGTCCTGGCTCCCAGCTGTAGCTGTAGCTTGATGCATCAGCTAGCTGGTTTTCCTCTCTCCTCTTTTCCCTGTTTACCTTTGACCTTCCATAGTTCTGGCAGTGTAAGTCAAGAAAGGGATCTCTTGTGTCTCCTCTGTCTTTATCACAGACTCCCGTTGTAGTAGTTGAAGTTACAGTCCAGATTTGCAAACTGCAGTATCTTAAATGTCATAATTGTTGATTTTTTAAAAATAAAACTACTGTAGAGACTATTTCTTCTGTTAGTACTTTGCATCTTTTGTGATCTGATTTTTGATGTTACTTCTATCTTATATTCAGTTCATGTGCTAAGGGCAGTGTGCTGTATCTTTCCATTTCACAGCTTCTGCTATTCCAGTGTCAGATTTTAACAAGATTAAATTAGAAAAAAATCAAATATTTTAATCCAGGTAGGTTTTTTTGGTGTAGGTTTAGAAGATTGGTATGTAATTTTAAAGTTCCAGTTTTTTGTGCTGTCGTTTGTTTTATTTTTATTGCACAGAGAAAGAAATGACAGTATTTGTCTAGTTATGCCCTGAATCAGGAGAGGAGACAGAACTCCACCCATTGAACATCTTTTTAAATATATAGTTAAAAGCTGTAGTCAGTTCCAGTTTAGACCTTCTGCATGTCCCAGCTGGGTTGCACAGGCTGCAGGAGAATGTGCTGCTAAAAAAATTAAATTAATAGTTTTCACTTTTTTTAGTCTAAATTAGGGAGGAATTAGTCCAAGATTCAGATTTTCTATATATGCTTTTGAATTGTAAGGATGCCTTTAATCATTTCTGCATAAATATGGTTGGTTGTGTATGGCCTCTATCTAGCTGGGTTTGGACAGTATATGTGGTCGGTGTGGCCTGTATTAAATACAACCACAGTGAAATCACTCCCTTTTTTTTGAGTCTTGGATCAAGACTCCATGTGGGAACAAGCCCAAACCCTTCCCTGCTGTGATGGAAGTGCAGCTACCTTGTGGCTCAGTCTCCAGTTTGATGGCCAGAGCTGGCTGTGACGTGGGTTGCTGGCTCCAGATCCTTCCCTGTTCACCCCAAAAACCCAAGTCAGAGTGCTTCTGTGGGGGTTTCAGTGCTGGCAGCTTCCCTGTGCTGTCCAGATACTGTTCCACCACTCCTTGCTCCATGGATTTGCTTGCTCCAGTGTTTTCAAGGTCTCCCTCAGCACAGAGGGTTTTGCTCTAATGCTTTTAGCATTCACTTGTACATGTGCAGCCCCACTTGCTTGTGATGCTCTGTCCTTTTAAAAAATATAATTTATATCATCCACATGTGGCTGAGTTATTTAGGGAAGCTGTAGTTAGACATTTTACAACACATTCCTGTGAGGCTTTACTTCTGTCAGGTTTTCAGTGCTATTTGGGGGTCTTTGTGCTATTCTCAGTGGCTTTTCATTTACTACGGGAATCCTGTTTTGGGAATAACCAGATGTTTCAGCAGTTTGTGGGATTTAAAAAAAAAACGTGTTATCTTTTTTTGTATCGTATGTCTTCCCTGCAATTGTGGTTTCATAGTCTTTCAAATAAATTATATATGGAGTTATATAAGTTATGTTTTTAGAAAAGGATACATTTTGTCTGCTGTCTGTAGTATATTATCCTATATTAATAATAATGAGTCAGTAACAATTTTGATGGCATCTGTGTAACTAATATTTAACTTCAAATAGCTCAATATGTTTTGTTTTGTTTTAAACATTTTGTTCTTATATGATGACTGTTTCATTTTTTCTGGTTTTGCTTTGTCCAGAAAACTTAAGCACAATGACTGCTTGCTTCCAGTAATGAAAGGTAAGTGTAGGAGTGGAGGCAGCAGGCAGTGGTTGCTGTTATTTTAAGCAGCATGTAGTTCTTTCTGTTAGGTTTGAGTACATTTTTGCCTGGGTGAATAGGAACCTAAGTCAGAATTTTCAGTTTTGTCAGGAGCATTTGGTTTTCAAATGGGAACCAAAATTTAGGGTGTTACTGTTTTATTTGTAATTAAGACTTTGGGACCAAAATCTCAGCTGCTTTAGATTCATGCAGTGTTGTCAAAATCAGTGGATTTGCTGAGATTTGTATCAGCTGTACGTGTGCCTCTGTGTCTTTTGATAGCACTGGAAATCATTAAAAAGAACAAGGGAAAAGCTTTGTCCTTTTTTTTTTTTTAATCACAGACACCATCACTTTTCTTTCCTCAATTGGAAAGGAACCTCTGTTGGCTGAGTCCTATTACGTGCCCATTGAGTGATCTCAGAGGGTTCCTCTCTTCCTCACGCAGAGACTTTAATCATCCTGCCAGGGGTGATACTTCCTTGCTCTGCTTAATGAGTTGTTCAGGAGAGACTCAGCAGAGGAACTGGTGGAAGAGTGGAGCACTTGCACAGATTGATCGCTCAAGCTCTGCTCAATAAGGGTTGATTAAATAAACCTTTTTTATCCATCAGCTTGCTGACCCCACACTGTCTTTTTCTCCTCACCTCGTGGGACAATGTGTAACTTAGATTGAAATTCAGTGAGAAGGGCAAAGGAGTGGAAACCCACCGGGACTTAGTACTTGTGCTAAGCTTATGTGTAGGTGGGGGCTGGAAAAGACATGAATTAGGGCAAATTTAGAGGTAATTTCCATGGCAGGCTTATGCAGTAGATACATGTAACCAACACTGCTTGACAAATACTGCTCATAGTGATAATGCTGTGATATCTGTGTGTTATCAGTATGACATCAATCTCTTTATCTGTATCCCTGATACATGAGTCTGTAGAGGGGAAAAGAGGATTAAAAATTGGTGGATGTTTCATTGCAACATTGAAACTCTTGAAAGGGTTTTTTTTACCCAGGCTTGTTGTCCTAAAACTGGTCCTCTGAGAGGTTCTATGAATGTGGCTGAAAAGCAAGCTAGTCTTGCTATTCAAGCTTCCTTGATAAAGATACATCCCTTGTCTCTGCTTAATTCTTATCACACATATTACTGATGTAATGGGCATGGTCACAGTGCTCGCAGCATTTTGGTAGCTGGGGTTTCAGTGAAGGTCAGAAAACAAGCACAGCTTTCCCTTTAAATCCCCCAGTGTGGCAGTTGTCATCCCGTGGCAGTGCTTTTCACCTTGCCTGTCTCTCTTTACAGCGAGCCCACTGACCCATGGAGTCATTGTGTAGGTATTGCTGGCAGTAATTTATCCTGTCACACACGCAGTGAGGAATTCATCATCAGAAACGCGGCCTCTTACAGATTTGTGAAGTGTCAGTTTGACAGAATTACTCAGAATTACTGACAGCTGGCCTCCTTCCAACAGACCAGTAGTTGCTTAGCTGTGAAAAATGGCAGAAGATGGACAAATATATTGGAACAAGAAAATCTCTACAACACGGAAGTGGTGCTAATGTGATATAATTCATAACTGGTTGCTGTTACAAAGAGTCACCTTCAAGCATTCGAGTCTATTCTTCTTTCTTCTCTGGCAAGTGATTTACTTTGTGACAGGTAGCTCAGCAAATCAGATTGTTTCTTACCTTGTTTGGTCTTTGTCCCTCTTCTTTTGCCCATATTTTGAGAGCAGGATGGAGCTGACCAGGCTAAGTGCATTTTACAAATACTTCTGTCAGGTTACAGAAAGGCAGCTATTAAACATTAATTTCTAGTCAGGCTGAAGTGGGATTTTAAATATTTAAAGGAGTAATTTATGTAAAGGGAATTCCTACCACTTCCTAAAATGATGATTTCTCATAATTTGGGTTTTGATATCCATAGGCAATTAATCTAAAATTTCTATTGCTTTAGTTTTGCTCCCTTTGCATTAGCTCTTTATATAAAAATGTGTTCTCAATACATGCCAGCAGGCCTGTATTTTAAGCTAATTATGATTGTCATCCTTATCATACTTGATTACTTTTTTCCAAGGACAGAAATTGTTGGGCAAGTGGCATGGGGGTGGGAATTGGAGCCCAGAGCCATCAAATGTAACGATGACAGAACTGGGACGCGTTACCTGATCACTAAAATGATTCAGACCACATGCAGATGAATTGTTTCCCTTGTTAATTCATGCAAACGTGGCCTGGAGGTTAAAGGAATTGATCTTGAGATCAGGAGGTCTCTTCTTTATTTCCAGCTCTGTCACCAGTTTGTTTTCTGACCTTCAGCAAGTCATGACTGTATCAGTGTACTTATATTGATTTTCGGCTCATATGCATGATGTGAAGCAAGGGCTTCAGTATACTGATGAATTTGAGCTGAAGTGGTACCCCTCAAGGTTACACAAGAAGACTGTGAGGGAACCAAAAGTAGAAGCCAGAAGTAAACTCCAGGGGGAGGTATGAGTTGAGGGGCACCTTTGCTTCCTGGGCAAGAATTTTGGCCCAAGACTTGAGTCTTGCCCATGGACTTTGAGAAGTGCATATCTAGATTTGACAACAGGACACAAGGTATATGATGATGATGATGTGAAGGAAGATTATGATGGGATTAGGCACTTCTCAAATTGGATTGGTTAACTCTTGCTAAATAAGTAAGTTGTTCTTTAGGAATATTAAATGGAGACAAATAATGATCATAGAGTTGTAGAATATCCTGAGCTGGTATATTAAGGTTGGCTTTTTTTCCAGTAGGGAACCTGAAGTCTGAGCATTTTTTGCTGAAGCTGTTCTTGAATGCTCTATTTCAGGCATGGTATGTTTTATCAGCTGTGTGTGTTCTTTTCTTTTTCAATAGCTGCTATTTTGCAGTTTAGTAACTCAAAAATTCTTTGGGTCAAGAGAATAGTCATTGAAGTCACTTATAGTGGAGGGAAGGAAGGTGAGAGGCAGCCAGTGCTGAGTGGTGTGAGTAGCTGTTGGTGTATAAATCTGAGAATCTGAGAAAGACAACAGATTTGCTGCTCTTGCTGCTTCCTGAAAAGAGTCATAGTTTTTCTCTTTGCTTCATAGTGGTGTTCAGATTTTACACATTGAAAATAAATCCTGTCTACCAATGACTAGTTTGCTTATGTCTTCCAAATAGATACACTCCTTAATATCATCTCTTGCCCTAGTGGCATTGTTAGGTCTAACCTGGGTCTTCCTCCATGTTCTTCTGGCCCAGCCCCACACTGTTGCAGTAAGGGAAGTATTTTTCTCCCCACTGCTGAGAGCAGAGTGGTCAAACTTGGCTTGTGGCCGTGCTCTTCCTGCCTCGGACTTCTCCATCACTCTCTGCTTTCCTCTGGAAGGGCTCTGCAGTGTGGGCAGTGGCAGTGGGAGCCAGCTGGGTGTCTGTGTGACCCAGTCTCTGCTCCCACTCACCCAGGGCTGTGGTTGGGACCTCTGGCAAGGAGCCACACGGCTCCTCTGTGTACCTCCCTTCAGCTGGGCGCTCCTTCTCACTGCGGAGCACGGGCAGCAGCTCGCGTCAAGAGAGGCAGGTGATCTGTAACTGTGCTTTTATTTTTATCCAGTGTAGCCAAGGCATTGGTTGTGTAACTCAAAAGAACAACCTAATAATAAACCCGTGCTTGCATTCAAAATTCAGGCTGAGTGTCCCTGCTTTGCAGTCGCTTCTTGCTGCTGCTCTCTTTTGAAGCGGTTTGGATAGACAAGGGTTGGTCGTGCATTTGGCTCCAGCTGGCAGTGTGGTACTAGCTCATATTTTAGGAAACAGCCATAATCAGGAAAGCTGTTGTGTTCAGCACTGGATTGTGTAATTTGTATTTTTCATAACCTTCTGGGTGTGACTCCATGTAAATTCAGTGCCTGTGCAGTGACAGGAGTCAAATTATAGAATTGGGTAAGAAAGTGTACAAATCTTTCCTGTAATGGCTGTCATTGCAAAGAGAAAGATGGTAGAATATGGTTAGGTTTTTTAAGAAACTTGGGGGGTTTTTTGGAAGCTTTTTTCATTTCTTTTTATCTGTGCCAAATGGGCACAGCTTTTTATTAGTCTTATTTTCACTTTATCACTTTCCTCACATTTTTTTCAGGAGAAATGCTATGGGAAGAGGAAAGGGGTGGTTTAGTGAGGAAGAAGTTTTTGCTCTTGCTGTGTTCTACACTTCTCAAGTCAAGCAGTAACGCTGGTTGCTGTGATGCTGTATCTGTTAGAAATAGATGGCATCATTTGTGACCAGTGGGGGCAGCCTGCAGTTCATCCTGCTCATCTCCTCTCAGTGTGCTTTGGGGGAGCAAGATGTCTTTAAATGCTTGTTGAGGTAGTAGCCCAGAGACAGTGATTTTACCAAGTGACAAGTGGTAGGGCTGGCTGTCACCCTGTGTGTGTTTAGCTTGGCACCTGGCCTTGATGACTGCTTTTAATGGCTACTTTTTGCTGGGAAGCTGAAAATCCTCCTTTGGCTTTTATCATTTCCATCTGACATATGGTAGTTGATGTGCCCAGTAAAAGGCCTTTTGTATTTCAGACAATCCCTCCCCTCCTTTAATCCTGTCCTAAGCTTTGTTGTGAGGAGGAGAAATGGCATTGCTGGGAGGGAGCTTCTGGGAAGGAGATTGCAGAGCTCGTGTGACTGGTGTGACCGTGTTGTGTCTGGGTGGTGGGGAAGAAGAATGCTGCTTGGGTTTGGAAGAAACGTTTTGGTCACTTGTTTCTCAATACTAAAGACTATCTGATTATCTTAATCTCGAGTTTAAAGGGGGGGGGGGAAGAAGCTTGTGTTTTGTTTTGTCTGCGGTGAGCAAACAGATGCTGTTTGAAAAACATGGGAGAAAGGAAATGAAGTCTTGTGGTTTATTTCTTCAGTGTTGTCCTACGGATAAAAATTCACGATGGAGCTTGTTGACTCTGTGATTAGACAAATAGCATTGGGAAACCCCTGGTGCTGGAAACCCTTAGTCATGTGCCTGGCTTAACTCTGTCTTTTGGCTGTACAAAGAAAAGGAGAGAAACCCTAAATATTTGGATGGGGCTTGCTGTGCTTGTGTTTCACTTCCCCTTTTCTCTCCCTCTACTGTGAGTTTTAGTAGGGATTGACTTAAGGACAGGGATGACTTGACCACCAGCTGTTTTTTGGGGAGAGCAAGTCGGGATGAGCTTCAACCTTCCACCAGCCCTGAGCACCATCCAAAGGGTGTGCTGAAGATTCAGCTCCCACATGGCCATGAGGAAGCTTCTCTGAAGCTTCTTTGCGTGGAAAATGGTGGGAATGTAACTGGAGCATTTCCACCCTTTTCCACACAAAGAAGCATTGATGCAGAGAACTACCTCTGACAGGGAGGTTGTGAAGCAAAGCAGGTTTGGAAAGAGATGGTTGCTGTTGCATTGTCCAAATGGGAACTGGTTTTTAGCTGTAGCTGTGATGGGGTAGACATTTGGAAAGTTGGATGATGCCATCAGATGTTTTAAAGAAAGCCAGTGGAAGCTTATGGAAGAGTTCACACCAAATCCTCAAGCACGTATTATTTCTGAGACCTTGAACTTTAGCCTCAGGCAGTCTATTTGAATTTCAGTACTTGCTAGCATTACTGTTTACAAGGGCATGGAGTGACAAGACAAGGGGTAATGGCTCTAAACTGAAAGAGAGTACATTCAGATTAAATATAAGGAAGAAATACTTAACTGTGAGGGTGGTGAGGAGCTGGAACAGGTTGCCCAGAGAAACTTGGGATGTCCCATCCATGAAGTGTTCAAGGCCAGGTTGAATGGAGCTTCGAGCAACCTGGTCTAGTGGAAACTGTCCTTGCCTGTGGTGAGGGGGTTGGAACTAGATGATCTTAAAGGTCACTTCCAACCCAAACCATTCCATGATTCTGTAATGACTGGTATGGCAAGATGGCATAGGCAGGGAGAGCCTCCTGCTTAAAGGGACATTCTGCAGTAAGGCCCCCCCTTGGTGCTGGGGCTGGGCTGATGGAGAGTGTAGGCTTTAGGGCTGTTGTCCTCTCTGATAAGGGAAGTAGCATAGTTGCAAGAGAAACAATGAAATTGTCTTACCATGGTGATCAGAGTATACAGCAAACCACCCTGTGTTTTAATTTCCTCATAGGATAAGTAGGACACAAATGAACATCTGCAGGGCATGGAATTAATCCTGTTCATGTGGGGAGGATCTAAATGAAATCACTTGTTACCTTCACCCTGCACTCTTTACTTATATTGCAATTATCTTGGGGTCATCAGAAGCACTTATTTTTCAGTTTTACTCATATCCTCATCTACAGCCTTTGTATCCCTCATTATTTTGTGGGCAGTGTAAAACAGTAACAAAAAAAAGAGCTAAATTCTTGAGCAAAATTAGTTGGTGCTACTGGTGTGAATTTGATTTTTTAAAGTATGCACATTCAGCTGTCCTTTGAAATTAGCACACATTTTGTGGTAGCCACAAACACAATACTACAAATGCAGTTTCTGCAAGTTTAATGGCAGTGGGGTTATCAACTTGTGGTGTTCTCATTTTCTTTTCTATTTGGGGTTCCCATTACAAAAAAACATTCATAGCTGAGGTAGAGGTAATAGGCAGTCTTAATTTCTAAGGCCATTTGAATTCAACCTGCAATTTTTTTCCAACACTGATTTTAGCTGGAGCATAGCCTTGATGGGAAGAGTAAAATTCTCACACACCCTATCAGAAAGTAGCATTTAAAGCCTTGGACTTTCCATACTCACAGCCTTTAATTGTCTGAGGGATGACTGCTCCTTACCTGAACATTTGGGAGAGAGAACTGAAAGTGAATATGTGAATAGGAAAGGAAAGGCTACTGTTTGTTGAGAAATGAGAAAGCACTCGGCAACATCGCCACCAAACATCTTGGCTGGTTATGCCTTTATGTGCCTGTGACAATGCTCCTGGCCTTGAACTCTGTCACCTTTCTTGACTGTTTTAACTGCAGGAAAAACGAAGTTAAAACTATGAGTAAGACCAGTCATGCCTCCTCACCTTCCTGCACTGTATCTCTTGGCCTCGTAATTTGCCTGCCCCTCAAACCTCTTGTTCATTATTTTTGGTTTCAGCTGATGCGGCGCCCCTGGGTAGGTGGGGTCTCCTGGGAGTAGAGGAGGGGAATGTGTGGAGTGACAGCACTGAGCTGGGAATGGAGCCCTAAGGTAATGGAAGAAGTCTCAGGGATGGGAGTAAAACCTGAAAACCTAGGGGGACACATGGGAGAGGGCTGTTTTCTGTTTCCTCTTGAGCAGCTGAAGCAAAGTACCTGTGCCTTCAGCACCTCTTGTCCTCACCACCCCTTGCTCTCTGTTGGGCAGGACAGGTTCCTGGCATGGTGGGCAGATTAGGAAGTTGGGATTTTTCTTGACTTTTTGCTTTAGAGAGTGGAAGAAGGGAGCTGGATTGTGGTGGAAAGACTAGGAAAGATGAGGGAAGAGAAATGGTTAGCTGGGAAACAGACTGGTAGATGCATGTAGGGGCAGCAGCAGAGTGCCAAAGGGAATCATTTGGTGAGGGGAGAAAAGAAAAGGTCAGAGAGGAATAAAGAGAGGATAAAGATTCCAAAAAATAGAATAGGTTTTGACAGGAAAATATTATGTCAAGAGCTTGATTAAATAGAGTAGTTGAAAAGTCATGTGTTCTGGAGAAAAAAGGTTATTAAATAAGAGACTACTATTAGATGAAAAATTCTCATTGCCATTTTCTCTGAATATTACGTGAGCTTTCATTCTGGGAGCCCTGTAATGAAATAGAGAGAAGCAAAATACAGAGAACGGAAAGGAGAAACCAAAATAAACTGCTATTTCATTGTTGGATTTGAAAAGTAGAACATAATGCAGCGTGTTACAACTTTTGAAAATTGTTTACAAAATAAAAAAAACAAAACAACCCAGCATCTGGCAGTGGGTTAAACACTGGTTTGCTGTGTCAACATCAATAATGCAAGTATGTACTTACTCATGTATGGGTGTAATCTAGTCACTCATATCATACCTGCATGGGTAGCCCCACGTAAACACACAAATGGTGTCCTTCCCAGCTGAATAAAATGATTTCACTGCTTTGCCTGCTGAGGACTCAAGCAGTCAATCTCAGTAAATCTTCCTTTCACCTTTCACAGTTCAGGTGCAATTCGCAACCACGCAGAAGAACAGAGATCTGTTTGAGTTCATGGAGCCGAGATGATTTATCTCAGCTTGGAAAGGGATAATATGTGACAACCCCTTATTGTAAATTTGAAATCAAATCAGCTGGTTTTTTCCTTTACTTGTTGTGTTCTGTTATTTAACACAGCTTTTACATATAATCCTTGGTAAAGGCTGATTAATATTTAATGAAGACAAATGGAGTTTTCAGAATAAAGTGTAAGAATTGCCCCAAAAGCAGCAGCCATCTGAGATAAGAGTGATCAGGAGGGAACAATCTGCCATTCAGCTCTGTGGCTGGAGAAAGCATCACTTAGACTGTAATTTTTATTCTGCTCTATATTTTTAAGCTGAAAGTGTAAAGTACTTTCAATTAAAATGCAGTTTCAATGTTTCAGCTTTCAGGAACTTGTGATAAAATTAACCCGTGCGTAGTTGAGAGCAAAGCAAGACTGGAATACATCACAGAACCCTTCTCTGCAGCCTTGGAAGGTTAAAGGCAGGCTATAAGCCTAAATATGTTTTCAGAAATAAATCTTTTAAAATTAATTCTCCAAGCTGGTGACCCTCTTTGTTTTAATGATACAGTATTTGAATGTCAGAATTATTCCTATACAGGTGATATGGGAATGAACAACCCAAAAGTTAAATTGGCAAGTGAATGCATGTCAGTTTGGCACACATATTACTGATTTTAAAAACTTGGAACAGTTTGTAAAAATAGCTGCAACTGGGAAATGATCACTAAGCAGGTATTTTTCCCATGGGATCCCTGAGGAACCAGATTTGGGCGGATGCTTGTTAAACATTCTAATTTATCATCCAAAACAAAACATACCCCTTTATTGATCAAATTTACAGAGGATGCAGAAGTTAGGGCAGTGGTAAATGGTGAGGAAGAGAACTGCAAATCACCAATGCAGAATTGTGAATACCCAGTGACTAGGGTGGCAGCCCAGCTTTAGTCCTTTAGCAGCAGTGAATGCATAGAGGAATAAAATTTAGGTGATGCTTACTTAGTAGAGGAGCCTTTTTTGTTGTAAGTGAGGTCTGGAAAGGGTTTGAGGGTGATGGTTCACCAGGGGGTCTGCCTGCTGCCTGGAACACAGGAGAGCACGTGAGGGTGGAGGACAGGGCCAGCAAGGGGAGGTGGCATTTGCTCATCCTGTGGGTCCTGCCACAGCTTTTGCTGTGGTGCTGTGTGATGTGGGGCACCCTGGTGTCAGCAAGCTGCAGTGTTAGCTCTGAGTGTGTTCAGAAGGAAGGAAGGAGTGATGAAGTGCCCAGAAAACTTGTCACAGAATAAAGGGAAGCCAGAAGGTGCCTTGATCATAAGTTACGTGCACAGAGGGGAGGAGACAGATGTACCACAAGATCAAGTGGCTGGAAGGTGCAGATAGGTCACATCAGCTTAGCAAAAGGGTATGGCTGGGGAGGAAAATTTGACATCAAATCAATTTCTCAAGGTGTATTTTCTGTTCCTGGCAAATTTAGAAACGAGTTGTCTTTCTGAAAGATGAACTATTGCTTAGTTGGGAATTATTTTAGGAAAATCTTCTGAAAAGAGTGCTTTCCTTTGTTTCCTCTCCTGCTCTTTGTGTCCTTCTCTGCATGAGACATCACAATGGCAAGAACAGCATTTGTTCCCTGCAGAAGAACTTTTTGAGTCCATGTCTCTGTCAAGCAGTTTTGTTGCATGTCTCCTTCAGAATGATACCGTCAGAGAGATCCTGGATTTTAGCTACTTTATTGGTCACCAGCTTGCAAGACTAACAGAGTTTCTCAATGCAGTTGGCAGGCTGTTTTGCTGAAAGCAAAGCTTAGTATTTTGCGTCTTAATTATTAAATACTGTTATTACCAGTAGAAGTTACATAGGTGTCCAGTATTCTGGAGCCTTAGAAACTGCATGTTGAAGTGCTGTGTGATTCCTTCATTCCCATCTAATGCAGAGGAAAGCCACTGCATAGTGGCCTCATGCTATTTGTGCCTGTTGCTTTTATATGGATATAGTATAGCCAATATTATTTGGAGGAAGCATCCCAGTCAATTTAAAATGTTTAGTCTATCCTATTTGTTAGCAATACCAGAGTATGTATCTTTTGCCACTGCTGCCTGTTGTGGTTCCTCTTTGAATGCTCTCACTGGATGTAAAATCACAGAAAAATCATTCCTTGTTCACTCCTTTTTCCTCTGGGACGTGCCTTCAGGAGGTGGAGTTGGTGTGCTTGGCTCATCCACTTGTGTATGTGTGAGGCATGGCTGCATTTCCTCACTGTAGACAAAAGTCCATCAAAAGGTTTTAATTAAAGCCATTGAAATGATGGGGGCAATGGAAGGAGACAGATGAAGGGAGGAGGACCACATAAAGATAAGCAGGCACTGAGACCTGGTGCATTCGCCACGCTGAATGGTTTTCTTGTGTTTTGAAAATTTCTCCTCAGAGAAAGACAGATCCAGAGTGCTCCGTGCCTCACCCGGAGCTGGCTGTAAAGCTGGGCTCTATAATGGAAACACAGATTATGCTAATTGAGATGAAGTTTTATAGTGCCTAGTGCGTATTTTACTCTTCTGTGTGGTGAAGTGCAGTCTGGGTCTGAGGGAGCTGACAATGTCCTATTCATATGTAAAATGTCGTGAAGGATCTGTGCTTTGGGATGTTTCAAAAGTGCCACGTGAGGGGATTCCTACATCTGAAAGCAATATTATCCATGTACACCCACTGCTAACGGAGAGAGGAGCGTGTTAAAGCAGCTTCCCAGCCTCCCTGTACGCATGTGTGGATCCTGCTGGAAGAAGGCAGGAGTGGTGGAGAGCTTCTGTGGTCATGTGGGGCAGGACATGGGGCCAGCATTGCTCTCCAGACCCGGAGCCGTGCTGATCCCGGTCAGCTGAGGCAGTAAACAGCTGCTGAAAAAGTAAAAGATCTTGCAAAGAAACCCATTGCGTCTCTGTGCCTTGGGATTACTTGGAGTTTAGAAGTATTAAACAGAATAAACTCTTGGAATAAGACAGTAAGCCCAGCTGTGTATTAATTATTAGTTCGGACAGCTTTCAAATCACAGAATCAGGCCTTTGCTGTCTGTGATACTTTCTTCCTTTTAATATCAGCATTTGGCCTTCACATTGCAGAGGAAGTAGCATCTTTAATTTGTGAGAGCTCATCTGCTTATCCAACAAGCTGCAGTCATAATCCTCTTTGCCATAATGAATGACTGCTCTGGAAGCGATTACTGCAGGATTTCATACTTTCTTTTCTGCTTATCAAATTCTTTAGTGCTTCTTTTTTGTAAAGAAAATTGTTGTTCATAAATCACAGTAAAGTATCAGGGGGCTATGACTGCACTAAAAATACCAGGGGCACTGCTTCAGGTGGTAAATCTTGGTCCATCTGGACATGTTGCTAGGACAGGAATGACCCGAGTCCCTTGGTTTCTGTTTGCCAGGTCAGGTGTGCATATGTGTGCATGCACTGCTTCTGCCTCAAGTTCAGAGACCACAAGTTTGAGCCTTTCATTGCTCCAGGTTAAAAAGACTCCTGCAGCTCTCTTTTCTATTCTGCTTGGCTTGTGAGAAGACTTGCTGTGCGTTTCAGTATATCCATTGCAAATATGATTTTGTGTTTCATCTTCTGTGCACATCTGTTGAAGAATAGCAAAGAAACAGTAGCTCAAATAGACTGCAGCTGCAGCAGCCGTCGTTTTCATTTTGACTGTGATTTAAGATAAATGCTTTTAAAATTACAGCTTTCTAAAGAAACCTTCCTCCTTTTAAAGGCTTTTTTTCTCCCTCTTTTTTTTTTGTGAGCTCATAAATCAATTTTGTTTCAGTAGACTGGTACTTAGTGTGATGGAAGTAGTGGGAAATTTAGAAAAAGAAATCCAACTTCTTATTTTTTTTAGGACAATGCAAATGTACAGCTTTTTTTCCCTGGACCTACATTTACACAGTTTTCTTTTGAACTTACATCAGAGAGATGGGATATAGCCAACTATCTACAAGCTTGAAAACTAGGCTGATAAGAAGAACAGAGTAGAGCATTTAGCTCTTTGCTATAAAGACAACCCAGCAGAAGATGTGCCTGCTGATGTTGTTACAGTGAGTATCAAGAAACTGGAGGAAGGCATGTTTAGAAACCTGTAAGCCTCATTAGAAATCTTCCTAGCTTCCCAGATTATTCAGTCTAATTTGCAAAACGCATGCCTGACTTGTACTGGAAAAGTAGGAAAAAGTGTAATGCCCAGAAAGAGATTTTCTTTGCATTTGATGTACTGGACCCACAGTGTCCCTTCATGCAAATTCATAATGCACATGTTTGTTTGTGAAATATATATAGTTCGAGTCATAATTCCTAAGCTTCTAACTTCATTTGTAGAAAGTTGCATTTGAGATGGAAATAAAAAAAGGAAACAAATTCCTAAGTTGGTGTAGATGGTAATTTTTTTAAAAATTTATTTATGAGCATTTAGAAGTAGTTCAGCAAGAAAAGAAATATATACTGTTTTGTTCAATATTCTGTGACATCTGGCTTTGCTAATTGATGACATAAATTACAGCGTTCTCAGAGGTGAGCAGACAGCTGAGATGGTCAGTGATCCATCCAGAATGGACCTGCGAAATACTGTGATGCCCCCAGATCTGCATTTCATGCCAGAGGAAACAAGATTGTATCAGAAAAGTTCTGACCAAGTCTAATACAGTTTGTAGTTTGCACCCACAAAAACTTGCAGCGTTTAAAGAAGCCTGTGTGTTTGAGATAAACAAAATAGAGCTCTCCTCATGGGAGTAGTAAAGCCTGTGGAAAAGTCTCTTGATTTAGGTTTGTGGATAAGTTCTTGAGACTTCTAAAGAAAAGCTGTATAGATTAACATTTTTTAAAAATTACTGGAAAAAAGTTTCTCATTGTTCATTAACAGGAAAGATGTTGTGCTAATTTATGCCACATGCAATGTCCGTAGGGTGACCAAGGATCTAAGCCTCTGCATAATTTCACCCAAGGATATTAACTTCCCCACTGTGCCCAATTAAATCCATCCCCATGCTAATCTGAGAACAAACAGGATAAAATACAAATTTATTTCTGGAAAACTGTCTAAAGCAAAAAGGAATTAAATATCTCTCTATTCTTTGGAGGGCATTTACAACTTTTGTAATTGGTGCTTAGAGCCAAGAAACAAATGTTGAGATTCATTTCCTTAGTGTGCCAGCATTTATTTAATGTAACCTCAACCATTTAGGGTTGCTGGTCAGTGGAAAGGAGAGGAGCCACCTCCTGAGCCCCTTGGGGTGGCCCATCTCTGCAGGTGTGGCTCTCTGTTAACTGTAGGAGCTTAAATGAGTACTTTATAGAAATCTCATTTCCTAACATGAATTCAGTCTGTACCAACTAATAGGTTTGGTGGAAGTTTTTAAGGTTGACCTGGGAAGTGAGGACTGTTACTTTGCTGGTCCCTGGCCCCATAACTTGCAGCTTTCCTGCTCTTCTCAGCCATAATCATTTCACTGAGGTGTAATCTCTCCTTTATTTTTTACCCTTTGCTTTGTTGTATCCATTTTTGTTTGTTTCTCAAGCTGAGTAAACCCTTGTTTTTGTAGTTACTGTCTGGTGCAAGGTAAAATCTGTTCTCCATTGATGTAAAGAAGAATTGTCACATTCTCTGGGTTTAAGACTTCGGCATACTTATATACAATACCTAATCTGATTTTTACTTTCTAAAAATAGATCTCTCAAGCTCCAGGGAAGAAAGCTGCAGTGTTGACTTAAGAAATCAAAAGAGGCCAGACAAGAGTTTAGTCATAAATCCTTGTACCTGTGGTCTCCAGATGAAGGACCAATAATTTAGTCTAAAATCCTGAGCTGAATGCAGCAAAGCACAAGGCCCCAGATGTCACAAGATGTTGCTATCAATCCACTGATCTTTGTGAACCCCTGCTGAAGGATTACTGTTCATAAATCATTGCCTGGAGAGCTATCTCAAAGTCTCCTTACTCAGGCTTTGTAGCCAGTGCTGGGTGACAGCATTTGCATTCACTCCTCATGTTCCTGGTTGCTGATTAAAAATTAACTCTTTCATACTGTTTGGGATCCTTAGACTGATTATTCTGTAGAAGGGAGCATAGGAATTTTAATGACATTCAAAATGAGTTAGACTTCTTGTTGCTGAGTTTCCTGTTTAGCCTGTGGTTTAAACTTGGCTGAAGTCTTGCGGAGCAAATTGTTGTAATTTATTATGGAAAACGCGTTTTCCTGAAGCAGAACGAGCTGTTTACGAATCACAAGCTTGTTCAGCATGATTCTAGCTAACTGTCTGAAAGGCATGTGGTCAAGATGTTCCAAGTTGAACAACAACAAAAAAAAATGAAATCAGTCCCAAACCTCTGAGGAACTCTGGGAAAGGGCTGCTTCCATGGGTCACTTACTTCAACTCTGCCCTGAGTGTTATCATGCTTCAAGAACATTGGATGTGCAAAATGTTGTTGGATTGAACTTTGCTTGGTTTGTATTCAGATATGACCAGCTTGCCTTGAGCATAATTCTTGCCAGTACAGACAGAGCATTGTTTCATAACACCATTTACAGAAGAATGTTTACAGTTAAGCTGTGGATGTCTCCCTGTGGGTGTTTGGTGTAGTATTGAAATATGTATTCCAATGCTTCATCCTATATACCAAATAGAAGTAATTCTCTGTGCTGCTTTGGGATCGTAGGTGAAATCTATGCATGAAAAACCATGTCCAGGTCTTTAGTTGAGGAGAATCTCTGAAGTTTCAGTATGGGTGTAATTATTTATGTTTGCTTTGATTTAAAAATTCAGGAAGTTTAAAGGTGGTAGCTTGTGTAAACATGGCTAGAGGTGGCAAAGGTGTAAGTAACCATTTTGGTGCTGCTATCTTGCCTCGACCAATTGGCACTGATTTTTCTGTCGAGGTTGGGTAGGGAATGTTTAGGGGAATGGTCAGCCCTAACCTAGTGGGTTACTATGTTAGGTACCTGCTCTTTGCTATCAAGAAGATGCTCCATGGAAAGCATTAATTCTGGCCTGAAATTAGGGGTGGTTGGGCAGGAGGAGAGCAGTGGATGAGCTGGAGAGCAGTGTACTTCAGCCACAAGAAGCAACCATTTTCAGTCTCTCATGCAGCTATCAGACCAAAAATGAAGAGCAATCAGACCTAAAAGAGGTATATATTGGACTTGTTTCTTTTAAAAAAGAGCAGGATCTGATCCTCAACCCCAGTCTCACCGTACTGCTGATGGTGCATACTTTTTTCTCCTCAGTGAGAAAACTTGTGTCCCAATAGGAGGAATGAATTATGTATGTCAGCTTTAAGCAATGCTTTATTAGGGGATTTTGTTCTTTGTACTTTAGACCAGTGTAATGAAAACTTAAATATTAATGTGTCCTCAGAACTTTGCTCAAATATTTGTAATATAAGACTTAATTTAAGAGGCAGTGAACAGAGGTAAAATTTTTACATTTGGCTTTTGTTATCATGCTAGTAATTAGAATAGTCCAAGCAATGTAAATTAAATGTTGCCAAGTAGGGAGGCAGTTGCTAGATAGCAGCTGGGGACCTTTTAATACACAGAAGACTTGGAAACTGGAGCCTAAGACAGTAGAATGGTAGTGATAGAAATGGCTGCAGAATGCATGCACCCGCGTTTGAAATGCCACCTGTTTGTCTCTCTCAGTGCTGAGGAAGAAGTGGCAGCTGTGTTGTGTGTCTCTTCCAGCAGAGTCTCCTCTGGGACTTAATCCCACACAGACTTGTGAGAAATTGTTTTGTTTGCCCTTCTGACACTTTGTGAGAAGGTCACCTTTATGGCTTTCTGTCTCCAAAAATCTTGGTTCCTGTGATTTCTGCCCGACCCCCCTTTCACTTTGTCTAGGTAGTCCCAGTGTTCACATACATTTTAGGCCTGTAATCTCCCAACAGAAGTGCTACCATGTCCCCTGTCTCAGTTTTTTTGTAGCTCCTGACAGGGAGAGGCAGAAATTGTATTGATGTGGCTTCTTATATTCAGTATTTTCTCTAGAGGTCTCCCATTCTGGGATAGGTTAACAAGTGCATGAGAAATGCCTTCTGCCAAGGAGGGGTGACAGATTAAGCTGGGCTCACATGTTTCCATGAGAATGATCTTCAGTGTTCTTGTGCTCAGTGCACTGTAATTCACAGGTCAAATTCCTGCTCTTGGTACTGGTGGGTCTAAATGGAGTGTTCTGGAAGTTGAAGCTGTGCACAGATGCTTCCATTCTGAGATTATTTAAGATCTGCACACTCCTCTCTGTGTATGCATACACAAATGATTGTTGTGTTGATAAGCAGGGCTGTTTATCTTCCTCTTTTGAGAAACTGGAATTTGGTGCCTAGATAGCATCCTCTACAAACTTCCTTATTAGATTCACAACTAGTGGTTCCACACATATTTTAGCAAGATGGGCCAAGCCTGCATTATTGACAAATCGTTCCTGGGATGGAACAAAGGTCTTGTTTTTCAGCTGTTGTATTTAAGTAACACACTCACGATTCATCCAGTTGCTCACACTCCTGGCTAAATTCAGGGGATTCATGTTCTTGCTGCATTTGCAGTATTAGCACTACTCTTGAATCATTAAAGGCACTGAATGCTGCTGATCTTAAAGGTCTTTCACAACCTAGACAATTCTAAATTTCTTTGTCAGCTGCTTCACACTCTTGGTGTGCATGAATGTGATCTTTTGAATGGTTCTTGGAGCCATGCATATGCAGTACTTATCATTAGATTGTAATTAACTGTAATTATGTATGGAGATCAGCCCAAGCCATAAAATGTAGATTTAGATATTTACTATGCTAATAAGATTTGGTGAGGATAAAGGGCTTGATTTTTTAATTTTCACTTCCAGAATGGTGTGACAGATCCTTAGCAAAATCGTTAAAATTAGTAGAGCTGCAGTTACCCTCCATACTACAGTTTTTCTTACTGCAGATTGCTATAGGTGAGGTTCAGGCCCAAAAGGTTTTGTCATTGGCATAATGAAGCACTGCCTCAGAGAAGCTGAGACAGTAGAAAACAGGTTGCAGGAGCCCTGAGAGGTCAGTGTGCCCACAGACATGCCAGGAAGTGTTTTGAACTATATAAAAACATTCCTGGTAGTTATTCACTTGAGGGCAGTTGTACAAGCAGTGCAGGTGGGATTTCTGCTGAGGAAAGACTAGTATTCCCCTTTATTTTGATGCTGCAGTTAAATTCCAGGTACAAGTACTTTCCAGGTGTGCACAGATGTGCTGTGTACAGTTGTGTCAGGGAGTGCTGTTCCTGACATCAATAAACAGGAAACCAAGTGCAGTGTTGCTATGCTAACCCCACAGTCTGATTCTAAAGGCTTTATTGAAAAAAACAAACCAATTAAGTAATACTGGAAATGATAAAATAGGTTGAATCACCTCTATGATTAAGGCTCTACATTAGCATTTAGCTTTTGCTGGGGAGATAGCTTTTCTTACTGTCTATTTACATCTGGAAACAAATATTTCATGTTGTGTAAATAATTTAATCTTTATTGCTCTTACTGCTGCATATAAAGTGTTGATACCTGCTGGCTAAGTGAAGCAGGAAGGGATGGATGCACTTATGCACTGTACTATTTACTGTATTTAATGGAAATGAAAAGTAAAATAACAAGTTATGGAACACCACACTAGAATTGTTATTCTTCTTCATTTTAGAACAAAGCATCAGTGTTGCAGGACCTTATTAATCACATCTAATCACAGCTGGATACATTGAAATGTTCCCCTCTCCCTTTCTGCCTGCTGTGATGTTTTAATGTGCTTTCCCCTTGAGTAGAAAGCTTCATTTTGGAAAGGTTTCTTTATTGAGGAAGGGGCTACAAAATGATTTGGAAAGCTTCTCTGGACACAGTTCTGGTACAAGAGTATGGAGGAGGATGACAGGTAGGGGATGAGATGGACAGGAGCTCTGTAGTTAGAATGGCTGCTGGATGTCTCACATCCTCACTTCAAAATTTTATTCCTAAAACCACTTCCAGGCTTTGGAAGCTGGCATTACTGTGAAATATTTTTAAAGTTTTAACTTTTTAAAACACATTGTAAGTTATCTTTTAAAAAAGCACATTAGCACAGAAATGGAGGAATCGCAATACTTGTCTGCATGACTAAAAATGCTCAGAGTTTAATCAGGTATTTAAATGTAGCAAATAAAATTATTGCCTCTACTAACATTACTGTCCTAATTGTGAAGAAAATTGAAGCCAGTTTGTTTACTGAGTGTGTCTGCCTCCTGCCACAAGACCCGTGGAAATTAGGGAAAAAGCAACCCAGCATGTTATTAAGTAATTACCTCCTTTTGAAAAATAGATATGAAGTGAGGGAAGGAATCAATTATGTTTCCAGATTGGACCGTATGCAGTTTTCTGTGGTTTATATTACTTGATGTATCAACTATGATTGCATATTAGACCTCAGTATTAAAACATTACTGGACTGTGCTCTCTGACTTGGCTTGAAGCCCACAATATCATGTCTGCAAGTGGTGCAGCTCATTGTTCTAGGACACTTCAATGTTTTCTGGTTACAAAACGTGGCAAGAGGTGGTAAAAGCACACCTGACTCAGCTTGACATGATGTTCCCAGCAGGAATATCTCTTTTTCCCTTTTTTGGGGGGGGGTTATGTCTTAATAAAATGTTGATGAGACAGATCTTCCCTCACTGCGATGCTGGATGTGGGTGTCTGACAGCCTGATGCTCCTTCTGTAGTTCCCAGGGGGAGCTGGGGGCAGGAGAGTGTTAGCAGAGGATGATATGGGCCATGTGAGATAAGCACAGCAAGCTCTTGTTTTCCTCCTGACTATAGGAAGTGGTTGGAGCTGAATGTCTTCTTACAGAGTTTTATGGCCACAGGGGTCTAACTTGGAGCTGATGGTCTCCATCCCTGCTGGGGCTCAGGTCAACACCTCTCCTGAAAAATTTGTAATATGAAATGCTCCTTGGTCAGATGTTTGACAAAGCATTTGGTTTGAAAACCAGCTGGTCTTCAATGGCATAACACAGTGCATGTTGTTCTGTGGGTCAGTCAAATTTCCAGTTGTAATATGTAGAGCAAATCTGTGGCAAGAAGGACAGCAGTGTTTGATTGTATGTGAATTGTGTACTGACGACTATCTGTTCCAGGAGAAACAGTGGAGTTAGGTGAAAAGCTTTAAAATCATGCATTTTAATATGAGGTTCCTGTGCACATCTGTGTTTAGGCTGAGAGAGGCTCAGACGTTGCCTCTCAGAGGTGCTGATTATAGGAATCCATGCGACTCCTCCCTGGTGATCAGAAATGCAGGTGTTTGACACTGCTGAAAATTGTGTTGCTTTGTCCCCATGCTTGAATTTTTGTGCACCCAAACTGAGAGTTGTTGCATAACAACTTTTATCAGAGAGCTTTTATTTTCAGTAACTTCCCTGATAGATAAAGGATTTAGCTCTTGGACAATTGCTAGGAAAAGGAAAATCAGGAGTTAAGTGGCAACACTGTCTAGAATCCTATGATCCGTTGGAAAATCTTTTCTTGCTGTAGGTATTGCAGTTGCTTTCTGCTCACCAGTGTTGCTAACCTGTACTAATTTCAATTTCCCCTTGCAGTAATGCGTAGAAATCCATTCGGGATGGACATTTGCTGTCGGAAAGGATCCAGAAGCCCACTCCAGGAACTGTATAATCCCACCCAGGTGAGTGTCTTGTGGCTGTAATTAAGCTTCCCAATCCAGCATACAAATACAGTCTCTTTTGATGATATTTTGGTCTGTTTTTCTTATTTACATGCAACAGCTGCCTTCATTCGGGAGAAACTGATCCTGGAACCTGCAGGGTTTAGCTATAACATTCTACAGTTTGTGTTAAAAGCCTAATTTTTAAAGGCTTTTAGTCACCTTAATGATTTGGACTCCTCCAAAATCTTTTCTTAGGTACCCAAAAGCCTTAAAAGGGTATTTAGCTAGAAGCCAAGGCATTGTGTTGACACAGACTGGCAGGGTGGGGTGAGAGACTGTGACATGATCTGCATGAGACAAGGAGTGCAGTAAGACTGTAAATTGCAATAATAATAATACATAAATATAATTTATGACTTTCAAGGTAGCCAGCTGCCTTTGCTGTCCTGGTCCATGGCTTGTGTGGAGTCTAGACAAACACTGTAGCTCATGTTCTTCCTTACACTGTGTGCTATTCAACACCTGACTGTCTTGATGGGAGCTTAGGACCTCAGAGCAATAACCTCAGTTATTGCTCTTCTTGTGACAAGCAGCATAGGAAAATGACCTGAAATTCATGTTCCTGTTTGCTCCTCTAGATCAATTTATTCCCTACATGTGGGCTGAATTGGCACATTCAGGAGAAGCATTTCCTGTTGGCAGCTGAGAGGAAGTGCTGCCATTGAGAGAAAATGCCAGCTGACTATTAAACATATTTATTAAAGTTTAACAACCGCCTATTATATATTTATCCATCAATGAATACATTGAGTTTTACTAAATTGGCTATTAGGGAAAGTGACTATCCCAGTAAATCTAACTTGTTAGATTTAACAAGGCAGTAAATGTTTTAAATACTATTTGATTATGAAGAGACTCACTATATAGTGTGCAGAACGAAGTCTGAGGGATTTAAAGTATTTACATAAAGAATTGACAGCAACTCAAAGATATGTGATATCTGTTATGTATTGCAGTAAAGCTCCATTTGCTTGTTAATGTTGTTTTTATGAACACAGGCTGACTTTCTAATTCCATTCGAATTCTGGGCATGGCTGGGAACATAAGTTTGTCACACTATTATACCACCCTTTATTGACCATTATGGGAGTCAGCACTGCACAAATGGAAAGCACATGCAGAAGCCCTGAAGAGGGACAATCCAGTGATGCAAAGGAAAACTATTAGAATTTTCAGGTCAAATTTAAAGACTCTCTGCAGGCGTTTAAGAGGAGCAGGTAAGGGAGAAGAGACTGGCTGAGTAATTAGTCTCTCTGGGGTCTGCTGTGTGTCAGTCAAAACCTTTTGCCCTTTAACATTGTTAAAGGCCAAGCTGTAGGAAAGAAACATCCCCATCCACTGAAGGGCCATAATCCCAGAGCCCTTGCAAACTTGGACAACTGAAAAGATTTCCTGAGCTTCCTGAAGCAGGGGACATGGCTGACAGCTCCTTCCTTTCTGTGTACCCTGACCAAGTGAACCATTAGCATCCCTTTCTGGGCTCACCTGTGAGCCAGCCAGAAAGTCAATGTTTGAGGAAGTGCAGCAGTTCTGGCAGCTGATGTTGAACTAAAGAGATGATGGTTTTTTATGCAGAAGAGTTTCCATCAGCTTGCTGATAACCATTTTTATGAAGCTTTTAATTTTTGTTTCTTTCTTTGTTTTTAGTTGGTGCTTGATTTTTTTGGAAGGGGCTTTGCCTGCTGCCCTCAGTGCTAGAGGGACAGACAAATGAGCATATGCAATCTGGGAAAACAGTAACAAGAAAAGGCAGTGAGTAGAGGCTGCCATGGGAAACAACAGACTGAAGATGACACCTAGAATGCTTAATCAGATAGATGGTTCATCTTTTATTTTTCCATTTGTGCCCAAAGAGATGTCTGTCTCATCTTTCTTAAGGTGACAGATTAGAAACTGTTGTATATTTTGGCAGGAGAGTCCTTGTTCCTCAGGATTTCACCTGTACTTGCAAGGGTGGAGGGATGGAGATCAGATCTCTCATGTTTCTTTGCTGAAGCAGTTGCAATCAGCCATTTGTAAAGCCAGCTCAGCAGTCAATATCTAATAAATGTGCAAGAGGAAAAGGCCAGGCTGGGTGGATGGAAGCTCTAGTGGAAGGTGTCCCTGCTCATGGCAGTTGGAACAAGATGATCTTTGAGGTTCCTTCCAGCCCAAACCATTCTTTGATTCTGTGAAGACATTTCTGGCCAAAATCTCTCTCATCTAGGTAAGGAAAACAGTTAGGTCTTTAACCTCTGACTGTCAGAACCTGTTGGATTCCTGATGCTGTGCATCCACGTTTCTCTCCTGGCACAAGTGGCTGTGTGTGCCATCTCAGAACATCTCTGGCACTCAGTTTAGCTGCCTCAGAGCAGTGGCACAGCTGATTGAGCAGATATTTGTAGTTCAAAGTAATACATGTAATTTAAGCACCAAACTTTGGCCACTGAAAGATGCCCTGAAGCTATGGGCTTGGATTACTACAAGCTAGGTGTAGCTGTGATTTTTTTTTAAGGGTAGGAAACTTTAAATTTGAGATGTATTAAGGGCCCATTCTGCCTTGCATTCTGTGTGCTCCTGGCTGCTCCCTGCCTGGGGAGATGAGGGTTTGGCCATTGATTGAAATAGGTGTCAGATAGGGTCAATACTCACTGGGATTTCAGTTGCTGTAGTTTAACATGAATCAGATTTTTCTACTCTGTGTTTAATATCAGGTTGCACTGCCCTCATAAAATCAGATGGAGACAGGTTGATTTAGACCAGCTGAGAGTTTGACTGTGGTTATTTACTATGTTGACATATAACAGCCTCTCTGATCCTGGCCTGTTGTTTCTTTCTATGGAGTTAGTTGAGTTGTTTGCAGATGCCATCATTTGTCTCTTGAATCTTTTTTTGGCCTGGTGAGTGATTGTGAAAAGGAAAAAGAAGAGAAGGAAAAAAAAAAAAATAAAGATTAATAATAGTAAAAAAATGGCAGAAAGAATGATTTGGCTTCAGGAAATTCAAATGTAGCAATGACCTGAAGGTGACTGAATGGGTTGTTTGGTGGTTTGTGGGAGCTGAATGTTAGGATTGCAGTCAGATTTTCAGAGGGCTAATCATAATTGTTCCTATGTTGAGTGGAGAGAGAGAGGACAAATGGGTAGAGATAACACTTGAATTAGGACTTGAGAAAGTGTCCATGACAAAGCCCATGTGGGATTTATGCCTTAGCTGGGTGTCTGGCCTTGTGATTATTGTAAAAGTAAGAACAACACGTTTGCTCTTTTGCCTGTGGCAATAAAGCAGGAAATGGGAAGTGCATTTGTCTGTGGACAAAAGATTTCTTCTCTAGGGCTTTCACTACAAGATTTTTCGTGAGCACTAATATACCATGAGAGAAAGAAAAGTCAATATAACCGAACTGGATTTACACAGAGTAAGTGGATTTCCAGGCTGCAGTCTCCTCATACAGGGCAGGCAATGTGCAGCACATCTCAGACCTTATTATCTGTTGTTTTGCCTTTCTTTTTAGGTGGAGGTTTAGTACTAAGCTGCAGAGATGCCAGTGGCAAATTTTGAGGGCTGGAATGGATTGTTTATTTAATGAGTTTATTAAAAAGTCACATAATTATAAATGGAAAGAGAAAGAGGGTTCAATCACACAACAAATAGCAAAGGAGAGAATCCAGATGTAACTGAACACAGATGAAGGGCCCTGCAGGAATGTGACACAAGCTTGCATTTTATCTTGGGTAGATTTCATGGGGTTTTTATTGCATATGAAACCCCAGGAATTTAAGAACGTGGGTAAACAAATACTTGCAAGACATATTCTTAGAAGACAACATGTACAACTGTGTCTTGTAATTTACATGGCTGTGTACAGCCCCACTGCTCCAAGAATAACAGATAATTGTTGTGGGTCAGCCCATGAGCTGGAGTCACCAGAAGTTCAGAATTGGGTAACACTGCTCACACTTTCATGGTTAACATTGATCTATTTAGTACAGTGAATGTGCTACTGAATTATAGGAAGTTTCAAACCAAAACAGACCAAATGTTAGAGGAATGGGAAATAAATGCATCTTTAAGGTTAGATTTGTGTTGTCTAGTTGTCAAAACTAACATTTAATTCTCATTAAATGCAAGTAGCACCATTGCTTAGTCTAAATGTCTAGACTTCCGAGAGGAGCACAGAAGAGATAAAGTTCTGTATCCATCAGGATCCAAATCCAAGGATGAGTTTGTTTCAGTTTCTAGTTTGACATTGCCTAACTTTAATTCATGAATCAACCGGACTGTTTTGCTAAAGGTCACGCTGTTTGACAATTTCTTTTTGTTGAGGAGAGGTATTTCTGGTGTCTGCTTTTGGTGTAGCTGGAGCCAGGTCTAGTGATTTGCTAAAACTGGCGAGTCAGAGCTGTAGACCATGTGTTTGTTGCCTTTTTGTTATGAAATTGTATTGGACTGGTTTGGTGCAGGCATTCCAAAATGACCCATTTCTTTTATTACTTCTACTTTTTTTTTCCCCTCCTCTCCTTCCCACCAGGAGAAGCGAAGTCAGTGAACTGTTTGCCTTGCAGACAGTGTTTATACATCCTCAGTCTCCTCAGGCCACAAATGCTGCTTTTTGGGAGCTGCCCCGTGATAATCTGTGGCTTAGACTGCCTGGATAGCACCAGCAAATCCCAGCCTAGTTCAGCCCACATCACACACCTGGGTTGTAGTTTTCTATCTTCAATTGATTTCCACTCCCTAGGGTGACCCTGGGGGCTGTACCCATTCCTGGACAGAGGTTTGTGGTGACCTTTGTGGTCTGAGCTCTGTGCACACATCATCCACAACCCTTTGTATCAAAGGTTCCAGTGCCTAGGACCACCTGGTGTTTCTGTCCTTGGTGAGCCTGAGCCTCTGAGCACTCTGCAGTTTGTTTCAGTGTGCCCTGGCTTCTCATTCTCAGAGACACAACCACCAAAGAGCAGGTCATTGAGTAGGATGAGAGGTCCAGTTCACCTGGTGGTTTGTCTTCAGCAGCAAGTGACCAGACTACAAGAAACATAAAAAACTCATGACACTCTTCCAGAGCACACCCTGTGGGTCATGAGCATCCTGAGCCAGACTTGTTTTTGTCAGCTACATCATGCAAGAAAAGCCTGAGATGACTGACAATTACTATATCAGTCAGAAAGGGGAGGAAAAAAGTAGATCTCCAGAGTTACTTGCCAATTCCAGTAAGAAAAGAAAATTACACCAGCGCTGTACACCAGTGCTATCCATTATTTTTTCTCCAGTTTTCACAGATATGTTCTGGGTTTCAGATTTCTTCCATGAGACAGCCATATAGCTGTCCTGGGGAGTGAACTTTCGAATATGAGAAACAGTGCAGTTTATCTAAAGAACAGTATGTTAGAAGTTACTGATGCTTTGCACCCGAGTCATAAATATGTATGGGTCCTTATCAAGGGCAAAGAGTGACCCAAAAGTTCTACCAGTACTGAAAACATATGTTGTGTGACTGATGCTGGTCTTTGTAGGCAAATGTGTGCAGATAACAGCGTGGTAGGTATGGCTCATAATCACAGTATTTGATTGATCATAGATTAAAAACTCCTTCATGGGAAAGGTACAGAATGGAGACAGAAGGAAGAGCAGTCGATGTGCAATGCCAAACTTTAGGCAGCTACTCCTGTTGGTAAACAACTTCATATGTAATTAGCCTCATTTGCTGCAGGAAAATGTCTGCTGATGAAAGAGGAGATAATTGATTTACCCCGTGGATGACTTCTTATGCAGAGACATTACTTATTGTCGTGCTTGGAAGTCATGAAACAGCAGCTGGCCTGGGATGAAATATGACATTAACCTTAGCAGAAAAATTGCACTAGTGAGAATGCTTTGTTATTAATTACTGATTACAAACGATAAGAGCTGGTTTTAGATGCTGAGGAAATGACTTGGGGAGGGGAAGGTTTCAGTTCTGGTGTGCTTCATAGATCATTCATTGTGACATGATGGATACCTTTGTAAGTCAAGAGGAATTAATCAGACAAGTATGTACAGTAACTACCAGCACTCAAGGCTAGAATTATCCCCAGGACATGCTCATTCAAGTTCCTGCAGTGCATTGGGATGAATTTTTGGGCACCTGTGTTTAATAAAAGACTTGTTACCTGCATGAAATGAAAGAAAATACAGTCTCACTCAAAGTAGCTCAGATTTCCCAGATAGAAAAAGAAGTAGCACCTCTCTTTAATTTCTCCAGTCCTTGATTTGTATTTTATTATTTTGAGAGCACATGAGTTTTACTATGAAAGATTTCTGGAGGCATAAAAGTATGAGAGGAAAGGTTTAATAATATAAGAGATACGGCCAAAACCAAGAGGGTTTTGTGTGGTGGGGGTGAAAGAGGATAACACAGCTTTTCAAAACTATCTGTATGCAATGTGTGGGCTCTCTTAGACAAGCACTTGGACAGCTGGCTGGAGAGAAGACCTGGACTCCAGCACTCTGACCTGGTGCCATTCAGTAGCTTTTTGTGTTCAATTGTCTCCAAATCAGACCTCTGGAGACCTGAACCATGTTGGTTCAGTCAAATGCTTGCTCTGAACTCAGTAATACTCAGATGGGACACCTTGCCTGCCTCTTTCTCTGCATGAAATTCCTCATTTTTCCTTCCTATTTTTAAGTTTTGGACCAGAAAAGCTGGGTAATCATACTTCAGAATGCAGGGGGATATGGCAGTTTGGAGGAAGCAAAGGGCAGTGGGAGGATGTCAGTGCTTGCAAATAGCTGTAATGAACACAGATTTCTGCCCCTGGTCCCTGCAGAGCAGAGTGTCTCCTTTCTGCCTGTGCTCCAAGCATCAAAAACCATCCAACTGCTCCAGCACCACTGACTAAGTGGCTGTATCCCAGTGTTTTCAGCCTAGACCTTGTAAACTGTAGCCTCTCTTGCTTGTTTCCAGCATGCTATCAGTGTAGATGTTTCTGTCAATTTATAAACTTGGGAGAAAAGTGAAACTTAATCTATTGAAGATGGATGGCAAAACTCCTAAGGTCTAAAGAGGCCAAACTTTGAGTTAAAAGATCTCATCCAGGGGATCAGAAAGGAGCTGTATTTGTGAGTATTTTTTAATCTGTCTTTTCATCATTCCACACATTCTATTGCTAGAAAATACTGAAGGTCTTACGCGAAAAAGATTTCCCTTTCTTTTCCCTCCCTGGTAGTGACATAATAAATACAGCCAAACCAAAGAGAGCTGGAAAATTTACAGTGCACTGAAATTGATGCGTATTTCTGGTGCCTGGAAAATCCAGGAAGGAGTGTTCCTTTCTTTTCAACCTTAAATCACATCTGAACAGTTTTCTGAGTCTTGTCCAACACAGGGCTAAAAGCAAAACATTACATCCAAGTTTTAGAGGAGCAGTAAAAAATCACAATGTCCCCACAGTCAGATTGCCTGGCTGCACAGCAAATTAGCAACCTCTGTACCTATCAAATTCATGCCTTAATAGAAATCTTTTCTGTTCTCCCTGTAAATGTGGGCTGTGTCTTAGATCATTTCAGACAAGCATCTGGGGATTAGTAAGAGGAAGTGAATATGAATTCAATTAGAGGACAGAAGATGAACGTACAAGCTGGCGTGGGGAATTGACATTGGGAGCCCAAGTAACAATGACATCTCTATAGCTAGCAGAGGAAAGTTTCATCTGTTCAGGGCAGACTTGGCCTTTGCCTTGCATGTATTTTACTTATGAAATAGTGGTTGGAGGAGTTGTATTTACATAGCAATATAGTTAGTGTCATATTTAATGAACTAAGCCT
This sequence comes from Promerops cafer, assembly GCA_013398275.1. NCBI lineage: Eukaryota > Metazoa > Chordata > Aves > Passeriformes > Nectariniidae > Promerops > Promerops cafer. Next base: position 553,749 of record VZSE01006774.1, read on the forward strand.
GACTGACAATAGATGGATGAAAGATCTGGAGAGCAGATGCATAGTAGTAGCTTTCAGTTCATTTTGGTACATTAAATATTCATAAAAAGCTCAGCTGAAGGAGAAAAGAAATGTTTAGTTGAACCAGTAAGGAGAAGCTGAAATTGCTGGTACTTCTCCAAAAGTGTAACATCTTACCTAACATGAATTGAATGAAGGTTCCTGTGGGGAAGGTGAGATATGCAATATTAGGCACTGGTTTCTTTCTGTAAGAGATTGTTGTGCCAGTGACATCTCTTTATAAAGTAATAGCCAAAAGTCACTATTCTGAGCACAGGAGAGGCTTTCTCATTCTTTTATTTCCATAACTTTGGACCTAAAAAAGCATATCCGTGCACTTTCTTATTCTTAAATGCCATGTATTTACAGCCTGGAAACAAATCCTTTCACACTGCATTTTCCAGGCAGGAGCACACTGTCACTATGGGAGTAAGCCCTGGATCTGTAGGCTTTTCCCACCCCTTCCATGACACTCTCATTTGTGTGTGATTTTCTGCTACTCTGAGTCTTCACCTGAAGAACTTGGGCACTCTGCTCAGCTCCCTGCCTGATGCACAGTCAGAAGCCTGCAGAGATGCTTTTGCCTCTGTCCCTGCACAGTTTCTAGCTCAGGTAGGGCTTGGACTCTGGCAGGAGCTCAGGGCTTCTGGGGTAGTGCTAAAAACGACCTCAGTGTGCACATACAGATGCGTGGTTGTGTGTGTTTGGTAGGAAATGTCACACCACAGACAGCTCTGCTCCGACGGAGCGACGGAGGAGCGCGACGCGCGCGGCGAGCACGTCCAGCTCCCAAACAGCCTCGTGGGGCTCAGTTACTCTGTGCAGGGTGCCTCACTGTAGGGATAGGAATGGTCCTGCTGCTTTCTCTGCAGCTGCTGTCTTCTTTATTTCATGTAAATTTGGGTTAATAAACTGTTGCTGAATTTGCAGCTGTGTGCAGGGGGGTAAGGTTGTCTCCTTGCCAAGACCTACTTCTCTGTTCTTCCCATTCCTTCCTTCCATTTCCTCCAGCCCTGAAGTCTCCTTCTCAGCCTCAGTCCTTCTCAGACTTCAGCTCTGCTCAGTCTCCCTCTCCCATTCCTATTTTTTATCTTACAAAAATGAGTATATTTTTACATGAATTACTGTGCAGGTTTATGGTCATGACTTGGTCAGAAAGTGGTGGAGCCACAGAATGAAAGAATGAATAGGAGACACTTCTCCCTCTGAAAATTACACTCTTTTTTATTTTATTTTAGGCAACTAGTGCAAAAACAAGCAAGGTAAAAGAAAAAATTTTATCTGCTGGGTGGTAACAATAACATGAAAGTGTGTCACCAAAGTAATGACAGGCCAGGTGTTTATTAAAATGTAGGGAGCTAGAAAACAAGGAGTGCAAGATCTAGGGTTTCACCTCCAACAACCTCTAAAGAAGTCAGTAAAGAAGGGACACTGAGATGTAAATGCATTGAAGGGGTTTGTTTTCAAAAGGAATGTAACAGATCTCTCCCTGATCCTGCTTGCAATCCCTGAATCACGCAGCCACTGATCTGTCATGGGAAGATGGGTGGCATCTTCAAGCATCATCTTTGTGCCTTGCACGGAGTATCATGTGCTGGTCCTCTTTGAGAGACCCACTTTAATTTTCACTTGGGCTGTTAAGTGAGTTACCATATAAAATATTGACACTGAAGGAAGAAAACTGCCTTTTTACCCAAGTGTAAATGATCTTGAAACAAAATACGTGGGATAAAAGAATGATTTCTTAGGCAGGTTTAATGAATAATTGATTTTTGCTTCTCATGACATTATCGGTGTAATTAAATCTGTGGCTAAAGAAGTAAGACAGAAGGTATCATCCTCTAAGACACTGAATCTCTTTATCCCACCACTGGCAAAGTACTGTCATCCGTTATTAAAGGCTCTCCTGCAGTCAGTGCGGGTTCAAGATCTGCCGTGTCACTAACAAGTCGTTCTTGTGTAAATACCAACGTGATAAAAATCCGTGCATTCAATCTGTTATCCGCATGCAAAAATAACCTAAGGAAGCTTCCTTCCTTGCTAAACCTGCTCCTGTCTTTGGAAGCTGTACATTGAAATGATTCTTGCTTTGTGCAGATTGGCTTTGTGCAGGGTATGTGGATATTGGTGTGTGCTTCCAGTTGACCTGTCACAGACCTGTGGGTGCTCACTAACGTGGGTCACTCACCAGGCCCCACCAGATGGTTGCTGTTGTGATTTCTTTTGTTCTGTTAAAAGCATGTTGAAAAATCAGGCCTGAGGAATAAGAACGGGGGATAGGAAAGTAGTCTGAGTGCAACTGGGCTTGGCCAGTGTGTATATCTTTAGAAAACATATGGGACTGTGGTTTCTTCTCATGGGCTCTGTCTTGGAGAAATGGGGCATGGAGGGTAATTGCAGAGGCCAAACAAGGACACTACTAAAGGCAAGGGCTCAGTCTGCAGTTGCAGACACTGAAAGTGCATTGATTTAGAAATTGAGAGTTATATATCTATTACACTTGTCAGCTACTGTTGCTTTGTTTTGCAAAATTAACTCTGAGAAGCAGTTTTTGACTTTCCTCCAAGTAACGTCGCCTGGACACCGCAGTGGTCTCCTGGAATAACTCACTCCCTTGTGAATCCTCACTGTCACACACATCAGCCTCAGATCTCCTAACAGTGAAGTGCTAGAGTGTGTTTCATTGCAAAGCTACAAGTCCACATGGAATAAGAAAGCTAAATACTATACTGTGTGGTGGGTCAGCGTGTAGGTGATGAAATGGCCTGATGTATTTTGAAAGTCAACAGAGATCTTTTTGCAGATGTCAGAGGAGTCCATTGTGTCGACGTAAGAGGAGTCTCATTCAGTGGCTACTGAAGTCAGCAGAAAGACTCCCCCGTGGCTTAGTTTACCTCAGGGACAGTCCCTTAGTTTCAGAGACTTAGGGAAATGCTGCACTCACATTGTTAGCAGCTCTGATTGTGTTATAAATACTACACTGAGCAGCTGTTCCTGGAGAGCCGCTGTCTGTTCAGCGATACTCAGCGCCGCGTGCTGCAGCCCGCGTCTCCGAGTGTGGCGACACTCGTGCTTTCCTTGAACCACCATTGAATGCCCGTGCAGTAATCCCCCCGCAGCAGAGGCGCTGCAGCAGCGGCCTGGCAAGGTGTGGTTCTTGTTCCTGCTGTGCTGCAGGGTGTTCAGCCCCTGCCCGAGCTGGTGTGCACCACCAGCACACCGTGCATCCTAACACTGGTGCTGCCATTCGTGCTTTCTCTCATCAGAGCATTGTGTCTCTGACACACTTGTAGTGCCTGTAGCAGTTCTGCCTGTTTATCTGTTTCTCAGGGGCACATTGGTGGTGTAATTATTGTCTGCGTAGTGTTTTGATCATAAAAAATGACAAGTGTAATTACTGGTTACAAGGTAAATTGTGCATCTACCAAAACTGCACAGCTGCCATGTGATGTACCACTTAAATTCCTCCCTTACTTGAAGGCAAGCCAAGTATTTGCTCCTTTCTATAATTATCTAAGATGTACCCGTTTGATTTTTCTGACATATATCTTTGTCACTGAAACCTCCACCAATATATACTGAGTCTGAAATGTTCATCTAAATGACTTCAGGGAGAACCAGTGTTTGTGTGGAGGCCTTTATGGGCCAAGGGCAAACTGCTTGCTCATGCACAAATATGAACATGAGTGTGTGCATGCCCCAGCTGCTGCTGAAGTCTGTGAATCAGGGATGTGCTCAGTCCTGCCAACAGATTTTGTACCAGTCTTGAAAAGGGTTGGTTTTGTATGCCCAGTGCTTCGTTATGCATACAAAATACGTGTTAGTAAATGTGTGGTTTGATTCCACGAGATGCACTTGCATGACTGGCTATAGATAGCTTTTCTGTACTCCAGCTGCCGAGCTTTGAGCTGAAACAAGTATTTCTCAATGGGAAGAGTAATTGTTTCAGCTCAGAATTAAGTGGCTAATCATTAGGAATTCAATTGGCATGAAATGCACAACATTAATCATGATGCACTAACGTGTCAATGATGTGGATGTAGGGTGTGTGCTCCACTGAAATTCGCTAATTGATATATCTGGTTTTTATAGGAAAAGGTTAATGTGGGCTCTGCTGTTAAGCAGGATATGGGAGTGTCAGACCTGCAGGGGTTTTAAAGAGACTGCCCTGCTGTTCAGGGCACACATAAGTGAGGGCTGAAACCCTTAGAAAGAGACTTTTTTTTTTTTTTTTCCCTGAAATCTGATATTAAAATTGCCACCAAAGTTGTATCTTGAATAAAGTACTGTCCCTACCTTGAGTATCCCTTATGCCCTGACAGGGGAGTCCCAGCTTGCAGCAGGAGTAGGGGACAGAGGCGCTCGTGCTCTGTATAGATCTGATCCAGTGGGGGGGGGCATTGCCACCTGCCTGACAGCTTTCACCAGCAGCCTCAGCCCCCAGAGGCAAGGGCCAGCTGTGATCTGTGTCCCAACAGGCTGCAGAGGACCTCTGCATCTGAGTCCCAACGCCAGAGAGCCAGAGTCCTGCACCTGGGGCTGTTTCTGCACATTCTTGCTATTGCCTGTATTACCCTGAAATGTTTTTGATCTCTGTTCTGCAACTACTGAAAATATGATACTATAGCATAAAAAATGTTGATGAATATTAAGCTGAATAACATCTGGCTTATTCGAAATAACTTCAGATAAAATGTTGCTGTTTCCCAGTGTTGTGGAAAATTCCCTTCTTGCTAACCAGCAGTTACTGCATGTCTCTGAAAAAAGATTATTCCTTGTGTTCATTTGCTTTTCAGCCGTGTGAACTCCCGTGCTGAGAATTAAAAAAGTCTCTTATGTTTAATGCCCGGGGGCGCAAATGTAACCTGTTCAAATATCATTCTTGAATTATCCTTTGAATCACCTGCCTTCCAACTCCTCTCAGATTCCATAAAATACCCTTCTGACTACCTATCAAAAAAATAGTACATCTGTTCTTTCAGTTCATTTCCCTAAACTGTAATCAAGCACTGTCTGTGCAGTAAAAATGAAAAGGAATGTCGATCTGGAACAGCATTCTTCACTTTTATTATTGGAAAATGCATTAATATTCCCTTATCAAACATATCCATTTAACAAATCATTCCATTTCCTTCCATATTCACCTATTTTTAAAAGAAAAGTGCACAGAAAGCCATTCTTTCCTGATCATAAAGGCCAAGCTTGATTTATTTCTTATTCTTGTAGTTTCATGACGCCTAAAAATAGATTATGGTAAATAGCCTATTGACCTCTCTTTTGTTGAAACATACCTGAAAGATTATAGGCCCTTACTAAATTTGGTCTAAGCTGCCATTTATATTAAGGCCGTGTAGCACAGAGTGTTAATGGGAATTATATTTGGGCTTAGGGTAAAAACCTGTGTGTCTTAGGTTGAAGTCTGTTTCCATCCTGGTTACTGCAATTGGAAAAGTGTGTGATTAATCCAGGTTTCTGGTGGGTAAGTACTGGGAGCAGGCACTCAAGCACTTTAGAAAGTGCTTCCTTTTCTGTCTCACTCAGAGGAAAAGAAACGGAGGGAGCATTTCACCTTGGAGGATTATTTTTTTTTCCAGTTGATGTGGAGGCTTTATGGAGTCCCTTGAGTAGGACCAGGTGCCTTAGTCTGCCAAATCCAAGCAGCATCGTTCTGCATCCCCTCTGCCCACTTTGCACTGGCATAAGGCTTACACCAGGCTCAGGGCAGAGGAGGGTTGGCCTGAAGCAGCCACAATTGGGTGCCTTCTTGTAGGTCCTTGCAAGGCAGCAGCAATAGCCAGATGTGGCTGACTGAGGTTTGCTTTTGGACAGATTCCAGCCGCATCTTTCCAGGCAGGATCTGTCCAGCTGCAGGAAGTGCTGCTCTGTGGTCCAGCTGTCTAAGGTATGAAGAGGAATGGTGACCACCCACCTTCCCAGCAGCAAACAAGGGCTCTCCAGACCCTGTGTGTGCTGGCACTCGGGAAGTGCTGCTGTGCTGCACCACAAAGAGCTAAACAGTCCCAGGGGACCAGAGGATCTCCTTCAGTGATGGCCAAGCACCATTAAAAAGCTGTATATCATGCCTCAGGTCTGTTTAGCTCAGGAGGAAGGGGAAAATTTATTGGTTTTAAGATAATTAGATAATTAGAGATAGTCACTTGGTGTTGGTTTTCCCAAAAGACTGAGATACTACGGGTTTTCTGAGATTCCCAAGTGCCTAGGATGTAGGGACTTGAAAATCTCACTCAGGGACTCTGGAAGGCAGTTAAACCATTCATTAGCATTGGTCTTGGTGGGCACCCAGCAATGTTAAAAGCTAGGCCCAGGATTTAGGGCAGTCAGCAGCACCCAGGGTGGAGAAGGCCTGTACGCAGCTGAGTTGTTTCGCTGGCATGTGAGATGCTTGGTCAGATCAGGGCAGAAGCAAAGAACTCAGCTCCTGCTCAGTCAGAGCCTATAAATATGTTCAATTAAGTGAAGACAACTGTATGTTCATGTTCAAGGCAGTATTCAACTTCATGCAGTGTTTGGCTCCATTAATTATCAGCCTTTGACTGTTCTTGCAAGTGCTGAAATCGCAAGGAAAACATAAGGTCCATTAAGACTTGCTGCTTCCCCAGGCATACAGATAGCACACAGTGTGCAAGCACTAGGATTCCCAGGCTGTTTTTTTTTAGTCTTGAAACATCACATGTGTACTTACTGTAATATGTCTGAAAAAAACAAAACAAAACCAAAAAGCCAATCACACAAAAAGCCACCAGTTGGGAGAAAAATAAGATTTTGGTAAAATTAGGAGGTTTTTTGAGCACTAGCATCTAGTTAAATTTAAAATGTTTTTTTCAATAGGTAAGGAAAATAAAGCCATGGTAGGGGAAGAAAAAAGTCCTGCTGATATGCCCTTTTAGAACAGAGCTAACATCAATAATTCTTGCTCTGTGCATTAAGTTTTAATGTGTAGACAGGCACTCTGTGCATAGCAGGGTGTCTGTGGAGTCATCAGTGAGAGCTAATAAATGCCTGTCATATGAAGAATACATTACAGAGGGAGCCAAGTTAAGTGAATCATTTAGTTACCATTAGTCATTTTTCATTAATATTTTTAACTGTAGTATTATCCACTATGCATTAGGTAGGATAAAGAGGATAATGCCTGTGATGTACTTTATCCTAAAACCAGAGATTTCTTCCAAAATTGCGTGTTTTTGGTGGGGATCAGGATGAGCATTTCAGCTGTGATCTCAACGGTGTCTTTTTTGTTTATTTAAGACTACAGTAACCCAGATGGGAAAGGAAATAATTTCATCACATGGCTTGGCATTAACCAGCACTGGCCATTTACATTAATGGCAATTGAATAGTAATAACTGTGCTGGAAATGGAAATATCCATAAGCATGTTGAATAGTGGTTATTAAAAATAGCACTGGAGAGGAGTTTCCACAATAGCAAATGCATTATTCCAATCTGGTGTGTTCTGTCCTGGGACAGGCATCTGCTCCTGTGATCCTGTTCAGCTGTGACCTTTGAAGCACAACCAGACTGGCACCTCTGGGGACAGAGGTGGGAGAGAGCAGGGGACTGTCCATGACCCTGCAGGTCCTGCTCTGGACATGAGTCACTGCTGGGCAGGACTCCCTTTTCTGACACATTGTTCACTTGAGGGCTGAGTGAAGCTGGGGTCCTGACAGTCAGTCAGCATGGAAGAGTTACAAGGATAACTTACTTATGCTCATGCATTTTTCCCTAGGATAATGTGCTTCTGCCACTTTACACTTTTTTCTTTTTATCTGTTGGTTTTTTTTTTTTTTTTCATTACTATCTATTCTAAACTCATGGATTCTGATTTCTAAATGTAATAATAGCATGATTGGGCATACATGTGAAGATGTATCCTTCCCAAGATGCCAAGCATTTAACAGATAGAGAAAGAGGTGCACACTTGAGGTGTGATATAAAGGCTTGTTAGCATGGATTTAAGATTACTCTCAAATTTGCATCATTCTCGACTTACATCAGTAATGTTCCACTTCTAAAACTACTCTCCAGTAGTCACAGAGGCTCCAAGGAGACAGGGAAGAAATTAAAATAAATTTTAGAAACTCTTACAAATTACTTTGCACAGCTTTTTTTCAACTGTGACAAAATTGAAAGTGAAGTTTGATGGTTCAGTATCTCTGATAGTTAGAAAGGGATGTTGTAATTTTCTTTGGAAGAATGAGACGCTGCCTTTTAAAGCATCAAAAGCTTTGGTCTCTGCTTTTGATGAGTTGTGAAATATCAGCTCCAAAACATGTAATTGTCTTGGAACTAAAATTTGCACATATTCCAACTCAGGCTAATATTGTCCAGTGGGGAATGAATTTGCACTGTAGAGGGAAATACACACCATTTTTATTTGTGAAGTAAATTACTCTTGCTACTATTATCTATGTTAAGTGTCCCAAATTATTTTATTCTCTATGTTCCGAAAGTAATTTACTCATACTTATGGACATGAATTTTTTATTTTCCGAAGGGTGAGAACTGTCAGATGTGGATTTAACCACAAATCAGGTATGTTACAGCATCTGTTGCTGTTCTCCTGGGACAGGCACACAGGCACGAAGAACAGCATCCAGCCATCAGTTCCTTGCAGTGATTTTCTGTGGCTGAAGTAAGGCTGTGTCTGGAGGATCAGAACGTGTGTCCATGGCAAGTGGGACTGCAACCATGATGTTTGCTTCTATGCACCACTGAATGACTCCTGAATTTTAACACTATAGCTGGTGCAGAACTAACCTTTGTCTTTACTGCTTGATTTTAGAGTAAGGTTCACAGGGGTGAGGCAGAGAACTCCAGTCAGGTTCTGTTGTATGAGTACTCTGGCCCTGTGATTAGGACATGGCTATAAATCTGTAGGGGGGGGTAAATTTAAGAGATGCTATCAAGCAGTAGCCGATTTGCATATCAGATGAATGTTAGGAAGAGTGTTTTGGACACATAAATATTCCACCTTTCTGGGCTGTGTCTGTATGCTGACTATCAGCACCAGTGGCTTCTTTAATGAGTAGAAATATTTCACTGTTTCACATTCTCCAGGGCTTAATTTTTATAAGTGAACTGCTGATTCAGTTCTACCTCACAAAATAATGCAGTTTGGCAATAATTCAAGGCTAAAAATGTGAGCTATAACTGCCTGCTCTTTATCAAACAAGCAATTACACAGAACAGTGCATCACTCCATCAAGCAATGTTTAAATTCTTCTAACTGTGTTTTAGAAAGTGATGTCTCCTGCTTTTGCCTTTGTTCCTCAGTGGCTCCCGGTACCCTGGCTGTGGGCAGCCCGCTGCGGTGGCTCACTGTGACAGTGTTTGCTCCTGGCCTCTGCAGGCTTTGAGGGGTCAGGGTTGGGGAGGAAAAGCTAATGTGTTTTTCTTGTTGCTGAGCCTATTGATCCCTCAACCAGACTGAATCATCTGACTGGGTCTCGATCTGCTTTCTGTGTCCTTCTCCTCAATTTGCAGCCACTTGGCACTAAAGGTTTGACTGGAGCATTGCACGAGGTCCTTTGTGCATCATTTGTACTTCCTCAGTCTTACATAGAGAGCTGCAGGGATTTACATAACATCTAGATTTTTGACCTTGAGACTGGGATGGACCGCTTTGTCATCAAAGACCATTTGGGATCTGAAAACTGGAAAAAGTTTCATCTCTTCCTTTTCTCCCGCCCCCTCCCCCTGCTCCAAAATGGAATGAGAAAAAAAAGGGTTCAGTGGCCCAAATAAAATCCACAGGGAGGCTGGTGCAGGCTCTAAAATTTCCAGTTTGGTCTATTTTTGCCCTCATTGCCAGTGTCTCAGAGGTGGAGTGCAGTAGCTTGGCTCAGCTCCTTGTCTTTGGTGTGCCAGTAATTGTCTGGGTCTGAAATACTCTCGACAGGATTGTTTCATGATGGAAAAGGAGAAATAGGGTGTAAGCTGGGCATTTTTTATCAGGACTGATTCTGAAGGGTTGTAAACAGTAAAATCCTGCAGGAAGTCAGATGTTGGAGCTTGGGCTGTATTTTTAATCACTTGGCATTGTGTATAAATAAGCAGGTTTGTGAAGTAGAGTGGTGCTGTATTTGCATGAATGCTTTTCAGAACTAAGGCATGTTTCAAAGGAAGAAAATTGTAATTTTTATCTTCTGTAAAAGCCTCATGGTGGTTTCATTATTTGGGTTGATATACAGTGATCACCATTAAAATATTGAACATTTACTACCAGTTCAAGGCTAAACCCAGAAAAACACAGGATCTCCCTGAATTTGGAATATTTAATTGCCAGCTGAGACACTGTGATCTGATAAGCAGTGATCTCTGTAGATAGCCATATAAATTGATATCGAAGCTCATATGGAAAACATGTCCTTCATAGATAATTCTGTATCTTTTGATAAAAGCCTTGAAAAACACTGGCAGAATACCATTTCTCTTGCTTGGTTGTTTTTCCTTGTTACTGCAGACAGCCTTGTGAACCCAAAATGGAAGTCCTAAAAATTGCATTATGCTGTCAACCCATGTCACAGCAGTACAATAGTTGTTTTATCATTGGCAGCTGCTTCTGTAAGTGATGACTTCTAAGCTATACCCCTACATTTGAGCAGTGTCATGTATTCTAAATCAGTTTAAAATGGAACAGAGATGAGATTCCTGCCTGTTAACATGGGACTAAGAAGGGATTAATAAAACCTAAAAGAATAAGTCTGTTATAGCCACTGCAATCATAAATAAGGTTTATAGTTCCGTCTTCCCACCAAATGGTAAGGAACCTCTAGTACTTGTGTAATAATTTTCAGTGCAGTAATTTTCAGTCTTATATGGGATAGAATTGCATTTACCAGATGTTGTTCCTGCTGTCTGCTTCCTGAACTCTCTCTTTTGACCCCTTCTTTGATGAGTTGACTGCTTGGGAGACACCTGTCCATTACAGCTGTTTAAAAATGCCGTGCTCTCATTCCCAGGTTAGGAGCCCTGGTGACACGTCACGAGCTGGTTAGGTGCAATAACAGGTAAACATTGTGGTGTTAGGAGGGATCAGGTGAAAGCCAACAGTGAAAGCCCTTCTGCCTTCTAGCAACACAGAGCACATTTGAATGTATTCTTCAATACGTCAAAGAGCTGGGCATCACCAGGGTGCTGTTCAGCTGTGAGGCTCTTCAAGCTGTATTGAGTGAGGCTCTCAGTCAGTGTTTTAAGGATTATTGCACCCCTCACCATAATTCCTGGGCTCTGCTGCCTTCTGTGTTGCCCTGGCTTCATGCACTGCTGGGTGCTGAGACCTTCATTCAGCAGAGTTCATAGTCAAGTGTGAGCTTCAAGAGTGAACTTGAATAAATTGCCAAACTGAGGCTTGTATGGGGAGTGCTGTATTACTAAATCTCTGTCCTTTTTACATAAGATATTAGCTGCAGTTGCCAACTGCCAATCTGACAGTGTGGGTGAATGTTGGAGAGGCAGTGATTAGGGAAACTGAACTGTGTGGTTGTTCTTCCTGTGCTCTCTTCATTATTCATAAATTCACAGTTAGTGTCTCTGTAGTTAATAATTCCCTGTGCTTCTGTACAGCCTTCAGTCAGAGGATCTCGAGTACTGTGTGAACATCAATGAATCATCCTCTCACTTTTCTGTGGGCACTTTTAATCCTGGTTCAGTGTTCAGTGTCTTGCCCACTGTCAAGGTGTGCTCTGTGCTGCCCTTGGAGCACTGAGCTTTAGTTTTTTAAGATCATTACTCCAATGTACTAAAAGAAGCCGTCTAACCTTCAAAGAATCAAAGATTGGTTTGGGTTGGAAGGGACCTTAAAGATCATCTAGTTTCAACCCCCTGCCACAGGCAGGGCCACCTTCCACTAGAACAGGTGCATCTACCAACAGCACTTGTTTTTCAGGGTTGGATTCACAATACTGGCAGAAGGAGAGTTACTGGTGGGTTTCCCTTACTTGTTAGTTTGGTGCTTGTAGCTAATGTTTCTCAACCTGAAGGACATAATGTCAGGTCTGTGACTTAGAACCATACAATAGTTAGGGTTGGAAGAGACTTTTAAAAGTTAAATAGTCCAGCCCCCCTGCCATGGGCAGGGACATCTTCAACTAGGTCAGGTTGCTCAGAGCCCAGTACAACCTGGCCCTGAACACTTCCAGAGATGAGGCCTCTCTGGGCAACCTGTTCCATTGTTTCACCACCCTCATTGTAAAAAAATTTCCCTAGTCTAAATCTACCCTCTTTCAGTTTAAATCATTCTCCCCTTGCCCAATCACTCCATGCCCTTGTCAAAAGTCCCTCTCCAGCACTAGAACACTAGCTTTTGCAATTTAGGCATTTTAGATCTAATTTCCACTTGAATAGGTGTTGATTATTTGTACGAAATTACACCACAGAGACCAAACAGGCTACAAGCATATTGCCTGATATCTGAGCAGTGAGTGAGTGTGAGAGAGACAGTACCACAGATTGTCCCACATACTGCTCACTGCTCTTTGGGGTAAAATGGCACTTCATTTTTCTGTTTTGCATGTGGCCAGAATTGTTCCAAATCTGTGCTGGGGAAATAAAATATCTGGTTTGGTTGAAAATGTCACATTTTGCACTGGGCAGTAATTTGCATATTTCTGCAGATGTGTTTCAACAGCTCTGGCTATTTGCTATTAATGTAGTGTTATAAATAAAGCAAGGGGTGTTTGTAACACATAGAGAAGAAAGGTTTTGATCTAAGAGACTGAAATAAATGAAGTCTTACTTAAGAGAGAATGAAAAAATTAGGCCAACTGAGTATCCTTAAATTCATGGAAACCTTCATCTGAATTTGCCTCTGGTCTCCTGATCTGATCAGCATGCTAGCAAGCTTCCTAATGAAGTTATGTCTTATCTAATAAGCTTTCTAGGCTTATTAGGCAATGCCTAAGTTTTAAGATTTGCAGCTAAGAAAGAGAAAGCTGAAACCATTAGAAATCTCTCCAACAAAGTGGGTAAGTTTCTGTAGCACTGAGCAGACTCAGAGCTGGCAGGATTTGAAGTGGTCACAGTATTAAACGCTGAAAAGTGTAGTTTGAAAATGAGCATCATTGCTTAGAGAGGAGCTACAGGGACAGTTTTGGCTGTATAAAGGTTTGATTTTCAACTTCATCTTTAGAGGACTTTCACTTCTCCCTCACATTGGATTTTCTCCATCAGCCTTTGCACAGTGCCCTTTAGTGGGATAGTTTCAGTGCTGCTCTGGCACGAACCTACGCATGCTTTCATCAGGTAAGGTGTTTCTGATGACACGTTCATTGAAATCTATCCCCATTTGCCTGATCTTGATTGCATTCAGTTCAGAAGGTGATGTGTTGCATGATTCATTAAATGCCTGATACACGCTAGGCCTTTTCAAGATTGACAAAATAGGCATAGTGAAAATGTCAGTAATCTTCCCCAGAAATGCCAGTCATTTTCTTATCAGCACGCTTCCATACAGCTATTGTGTTTCAGCTTTTCACTTTGTTCCTACTCAGCTTTCATAATACAAAAAAGTTGCAGTGGTAGCTACAGGTAAGTCTGCTGTTTCCACCCTAGAAATTACAGCATCACAGGATCTTCCATCTTTCCTCTGTCAGTGCAGCAGAGCGCTTGATGCTACTGGGCCAACAGGGTTTTGTATACAAAGAGGTGGAAGAATGGGGCTGTTGAGGTCAAAATCCCTTTTGTAGTGATAGGTGCTGAATTTGCCAAGGGGTTCAGCTGGTACCCTCCACCTCAAAACTGCAGTGTTAACCAGCAGGAACCAGCCCCTGGAGCAGTTTCCATGCAGAAGGCACACATGCAGAAGCTGCACATCATGCTTTGCTGTCTTCTAAGCAGTTCTTTGTGCAAAAGGAAAATTCATTTGTAAGCGTAACAGCTGAAGCAAAATGTATTTGTAACCTATGCAGTGTTCTGAAGGAAACAGCAATAACATTTAATGACAAACATTAATGTAAATTGTACTTGCTCACTGGAGTCCTCCTTTCAAATCATCAGCTTTACATAAATCTGTTACCAAGAGAAACATGCAGGTGGAATAACATGACTGGTAATAGAAGCTCCAAAGGTAGTAGATTTTTACAGCAAAAGCAGACAGTGCCTGGAGGGATATAATTCTTCCTATTGTACATACACGTTATTTCTCTTTAGAACACTGAGTTTATTTTCTAATGGAAACAGAGCTAGTCCCCTTCTGCATGGGCTCTGTAGGCTTGTTAAAGTCAGTGGAAGCATTTCTGGGAAAGCAGAATTGGACCTCTTGTGTTTTCTGCTTCTGTAGAAACTAGATTAATGTGGATTTGCCCAGAGGCAAGTATTAAAGGCACCAATTTTTCCAGAAACAGGACATTAAATATAGACGGTGTTGGTGACACCTGCAAGGTTTGATATTGTATTATCTGTCATCAGCACACGACAGCCTGGATTGTTTAAGGAGGTGGAAACCTTTGACTACAAAGTAAATTTGTTGCTACTGTATTTGTGTCCTGTTCACATTGTTAATGCCTCCAGCAAAGCAGGGAGACGTGTCTGCCAGGCTGGGGTGGCACAGGCACTCCTTCCGTGCTCGCCTTTGGCATCTTTTACAGCCTGCCCTATTTTCCTGCTTTGTTCAGGTTGGTGAGGGGAAAAGCCTGCTAGGTAAGGATAAAGAAATACCTTTTGAGACTGGATTTACCTGAAGCATGGTAATGTTTTCAGTTATTAGCCCAGGCACAGCTCTGGAGCAGGCAGGTTGCATGGAGGGGATGTTGGAGCAGAAGGCTCCTCACTCAGGCTGTAGCTGAAGACAGTGAGGCTGCACCTGGTTGAAGATGGGCAGAGTAAGTTGGTACTATTGAGGCTTGATGTGTTGGGGGGAGAAAAAGACAGCCTGAGCAAGAAAAAAACCCATCTTCCTAGGCAAGGCTCAGTGTAGCTGCTCATTATGGCTGGAGTGCTTTACTTGCCACAGCCACAGTCTCTGGGTTGCTCCAGGGGACTCCCAATTCCTCATTTGTCAGGATTATGGATATCCTGTTTGGAAACACCATTACTGAATGTACTTCCCCTTTGGCTTATTAGGAGCTGCAAAAGCTCTTCCAAATGTGCTCTCCACATAGTCTCTAATTTGTTTGGTCTTTGTGCTGCCCAGATAGCATTCTACATGGTTACATTTGCCAAATTGTTATAAAATTGATAAAAAATACTGGTATTGTGTTGAGAAAATAAATATTTTTTTTCTTTCAGTGTCTTAATCTATTTCAGAAAACATCCTTTTAAGTCAGGATCCCACTTTGTGGGGTTTCACTTAGTCTACCTCTTAATAAAGCTTAGATTAACATACAGATCTCTAGATAGCATTTAGCCTGTATAATGTCACTGTTCTCTTTTGCCTCATCCTATTTCAATTTCTACTCTCTCTCAGCAGCAATCTTCATCTCCTCAACACCTGAAGAGAGAATAGAGAAAATTAGACCTCCCAGCCTAGCCTGTATACATTAACCCTTCTTTAGCACAATCAATCCATGTAAAATAAAGAAAATTATATTAGGCAAACATTGAGAGCTTATTTAGATGGATAATAAAAGTATTAAGAACAAAAGGTCATATATTTAGTCAATTAAATAGACATAACAGTACTGAATATTTCTCCATATGACACTTGATATAGAATTTGACCTCTGTTTTTGTTAATATTTGCCCATCTGCTGCTTCTGAGAAGGTAAGTTCTGTCTTCTAGTTCTGAAATTGAAGAGCATTATCTGTCCACCCCATTATAATAATTGTTATTATTATTGTTAATATTATGCATGTACAATAAGGCTTAAAAGGTGCAAGTTGGGTAAAAATTGTGTTTGGTGAAGAAAAGCTGTGTTGCTCTAATAGATCAGCGATAAAACTCTAGTAGACTGAGACAAGTGGTATTGGAGTCAGCTCTGATATTTCAACTTTAACTCTTCCTCCAAACTTTATATTTGCATGAAATATTTGATGCAAGTCCACATGATGTTTGGTTTCAAATGACAGCTGTTTCCTTTTAATTTATACAAAGATATTGCAAAACCCAGAGGAATTTCTGTAATGAGGTTTTAAAATCCCTCTCCTTTTCCCTCCTGGATCTCCCAATGAGGGTAAGAGTTATTGCCTCTCAGTGTTACTGTGCAAGAAAACCAGATGACAGCTGAGCTGTAGAAAACTTATGATTTAGTCTAAAACACAGACTGGAAGAAGAGGTTGTTTTTAGGTTTCCAGTCATGCATTTAAACACTTGTTTAGGAGCATCCAAAGCTGAGGTTTGCACTCATTCCCTGGCTGCTGGCACCCTCCTGGGCAGGGGAGTGGCAGCAGCCCCTGGAGCCTGACAGCCATCGGGATTCCACGTAGGGACTTAAGTGGGACCAAAATGTGGAAGGCTTGGGCTTGCCCCGTGTCTCTGCTAAACCACACATATATTACAGGAGTTAGTTGGAAACGTGGCCCCTTGTGTGAAGATCTCATCTCCTAAGTAGATGAGGCAGATGAGAGGTTCCCATCCCTGTTTTACAAGTGGGGAAATGAAGTGTAGAGAGATTACATGGCTTGGTGGAGATCACAGGGGAAGCCAAGGAGAGAATAACAATTGAATCAAGGTCTCGGGAAGGCTGTTCTTCACCTTTAATTAGTCTGTCAGAAACATGCCATAGTTTCTTATACAGTGTATCAGTAATTACAGAAGTATGCACAGCAGCCTGTGTTTGGAGGGTTGCCCAGACAGGGAAACAAAACTGTTTGTTGAGCAAGTAATGGGATTTGTATGAAGGCATAATAAATGAAATTTATTTGAAGGTAGCTTAGCAGATACGTGGTGCGGAAAGGCAAGGTGTACTCCGTGCAGTGAGAAAACACAGTAGTTATCTTTCTATTAAATGACAGTGTGAATATCCCTGCGAACTTCTTAACAAATCTGTTCGTGGTTTTCTGTCTCTGGAAACGTAATTAGAGTCGCTGGCAGCAAATACCACATCTGGCAGTGGAGAAGAATGTAGCACCTCTTGTTGCTGTGTTGAGGCAGAAGTGGAGCTTGGTGCCTGTGGCTTTGCTGCACAGTGCTCTGCAGAGGTGTAGATGGTGTCTGTCCTCAGGGCCATGCTCATCTCACCCTTTTGAGGCAAAAAAGAAATAAATTAAAAAGTAAAGAACCATTATAGAACCTGTAGCTTCTGGTAAGGAGCCTGGTAAAAACTTGGACCAACACCTGCTCTTCTCAGCGTAATAGGTATCTGAGTATCTTCTCAACATAATAGGTATCTCTTTCTGTCAGCCCTCCAGAGGGGACTGCCTGACTGTAGCTCTTAATTAGCAGCATCATTTGGCATTCTGAATTTTGTAAAGATGATCCCTTAAAAGCTGAGAGAGACCAGCTGATGGCTTTTTGATGTGTCTGCATAACGATTTTGGTAGATTCAATAGCTGTCTTAATATCTTACATATTACTAATGATGGCTGGAGCTGTGATGGAAGTGACAGATCTGCCCAGCTGATCTGAAGGACACACTGAAGCGTGGTCAGTGGGAGCTAGCCTGTCTTTAACCTGTCCCTTCCCATGTCCCCAGTAAATCTGGCCACAAGGACTACACCACAGTAATAAGGCTGAGCTCAGTACCCACCAGGGCTGGCCTTGGCTTTTCCATCTTTCAGCAGAGCCGTGTTGTAGCTCTGCTCAGTGAAATCTGGAGAAACAGTCTTGCTGGATTTCTATGCAGAGATGATCCCATTCCTAGCTGCAGGTAGATGTTGACTTTGGTGCAGTCTGCTGAGGATTTTCAATACCAATTTCCTGAGAGTTCTCTGAAAGCCATTTTCCCATTCAGTGTCATTTCCACACATGACAGCAGCCTTCTCTGAAGGAACACCCTAAATTACTAGGAAAGTTGACTCATCTGTTGCTTTCCTGAAGAATAATCTTTAATTCATGATCTGTTCACTGTGGGCTGGGTGCTACTTAGCCGTGGATTTGAGAGGGAGCTGGGCTTGTTTAAAGCCTCCAGTATTAAGCCCACCGGGTTTAGCTGAATGCTTCTTGGAGCATAAAAGCTTGGGAGGCTGATAAGGCACACGAGTTCTGTTATTAATCTATTATTTCTTTTAAGACATACTTTTGTATGTGATGCAGTTGTTAAAGAATAAAGAGACAAGCTACGAGCTGGCCCACACCTCTCTAGAGATTGCCAGCACTTCGCAAAATCAGACACTTAAAGGATTAAACAGTTAATATGCAGCTGATGATAAGCAGGGCTTGATTTAAAATCCCATTAATGTCAATAGAAATAATTCTTGTTACCTTCAGGGGTGGACTTTACTGCAAGACAGTGCATGTATTTGAAGTAACCAGACTGGACAGTCCTACACATGGATTGTCTGCTGCTGACAGTGAAAGTGCTGGAGGTTCACTTGGAGAATAGCTCAGTTATTTGGGAGAATGATGGATGCGAGCTGAAGGTCTGGAGGTGAAATTTTATTTTCTCTAAAAGCTCTCAAAGTATTAAAAAATGGTCTCTCTAGTTTGTACTGCCTAACTTCCTGGACTGTTTGTTTTTCAGAAAATAATGTTGGGGAGCGAACATGCAGATGTATTGTTTTGATGCAGATTTTTCCTTGCCAGACCTAGGCAAACTTGTTGTTGATAATACATTCCAGCATTTTAGGAGATTGCACTGCAGTAGGCATACAAGAACTGTTCATGTCATTAAGCCTCCATGAAAAATAACAAATTGGATTAAAAAAAATCAGTTTTTCAAATTCTTACATTGTTGAAATTCTTTAAGAACCCCCATAACTGTTCTAGCGTGTCATAGTTAGGAATCTACTAAGCGAACAAAACTGAATTTTGCATTAATCTAACTAAAAATATTTTAATTGTTTTCCTTCCTACTTTGACATCTGATTAGAACTCTGCAAGGGGTAAAGACAACTCTCATGGTCTCATTCTCTGTGGGATACCTTAGGAGGCAAAGGGAAAAGACAAGGGTGTCTGCAAATGAGCCTAAGTTGGAGTCGGTGCCCTGTAACCGTATCTCCTATGTCTGGCTTGTGTGACTGCAGGGTGAATACCTGCATACAAAGCAGCTGGGAAGTTCAGACCTCAGTCCTAAGCCTAGATTTGGATTCATTAAGTGATTCTCCTTCTATTGTATCTATTGTTTGTACCTAAAGTGCACTGGGACCCACCAGAGTCAAAGTCAGGGGTTTTATGATAATTGCGAGACCACCCCACGGCCATACATGATAGCACTGAAACGAGTGGCTGCTTGTTCATCCCACAGCCTAAAGGAGAAAGCAAAGTCTCCTGGATGAAACCCCAGATCCCTCTTCAACCTGCACAGCCTAACAGGGGTGGAAAAATATCCTTTTTTATTATGTCTGTGCTGAAATATGCTGTTAAAACCAATTTCCCCAGAACCAGCACAGTTTAAGGGTGATTTATGCACTGAAGCAGGTCTGGCATTTAAATCCCTACTTGTTTCTTTATTATACTGTTATCACTCAGGCCACCTCTACATTCAGGGGAAAATGGCTTTCTGACTGAAAATAAATTTTTGCAAAGGTATTTCAGTTTTCATCAGTAATGTTTGGGATTTTGTTAAAAACAAAGAGCCAACTAAAAATCCTCAGCCCAACACAGCAGTCAGACAGCGAAAGACAGAGCTGCATGTTTGCAAGCCTTCATGTTTTCAGCCCTGGAAGGGAAAATATATGCAGCAAGTAAAGCACAGCACCATGATCCATGCAGCAACTTCACATTTGGGTGATGGTAATAGTCAATCACAGAGCTGGTCAATTTATTCTGCCTGGCAGCAGAGAATGGGCTGTAGATATACCCATGGCTGAGATCATTCAGAACAGCTGTAATGTGTGTGGGGAAGAGAAAACTATATTCTGACAAAGCAAATTTCAGCAGGGTATGCCAGGCACCTTCTAAAATGGATTGCTGGGTGTCCAAATCACTCATGCAAAGCCCTGAAAGTTGCCCCTTTGACAAGTGAGAAAAGGTCTGTTAAATAAAATGGAGAACACTGTGAGGGTAGTTTGTAGTTAAGCTGTTTGTAGTTAAGCTGGATGCTGTTGAAATTAGTAGCATTAGTCTGTTCAGGTCCTACTGTCCTTGGAAATTTTCAGTCACCCGGTGCACGATGAAGTGCAGCACTGGTGTGGATGTGTTAACAGGGAGAGCTGGCCAGAATAGCAGGCATTGTATCCCCATCATGCATTCAGCAACACGCTGTAAAAATTATCAGAGGGCTTTGTCAGCAGGATGTAAGCATTTGCTAGTCGTCTGTCTTTTGGGATTTCTGCCTGGCAAAGGCCCTCTCTGATGTATCTTCTCACTTCCCAGTATCAATACAACGAGTATTTGAATATTTCCATATAATTTGTTCCAAAGGGAATATAGAGGATGTGAGAGAGTGAAGAGAGACTGAGATTTCTGTTTTACTCAGAACTGTTTTTTTTCCCCCCGCCTCCATTAGTAAATTGAAAAAACACCATCAGCTGGGGGGGGGATGCTTGATATGAAACAGTAGTGAAGATGTCATTACAGCGTTTTTCTTCTTCAGAGCTCTGCCCACCGGGGCCCATAATCCCAGCACAGAGGGATGCTGGCTTCTTTGCTTTGCTGTCTTACATCAACCACTTTTTAAAGGATTTTTTTTCAGCACCTGGTTCACAGCACACTGCAGAAAAATAGAGGTGAGATCCAGGTATATCACAAAACACCACCTGAAGATGAGTTCCTGTTTTCTCCTACTGAGAGGGGTCTAACATCAGTGAGGCAAGGCACAGCTCCCCGCACAGACAGTGCATTGTGCACTCTCAGGGAATGAACTCCATAATCAGGGAGTCTGTCTCCATCTCCTGCTGCAATCAACAGTGTTTTAAAGGCTCCATTCAGAGCTCCAGCACTGACTTCCCTGCTGCAGCTCACAGCACATGCCAGGCTCCTGGGACAGCAATGGCTGGTGGTAAACACAGAGCTGATAAGGAAGTATCTCATGAAAGTCCTCAGTGATGTGCTGATGGAGGAGAGCTATCCCTGGCATTCTTAAATAAAGAGGAGTTTTTTGTTACACAGGATCTCTCAGGGAGAGGAGGAATAGGAGTGTTTGGGATCGGATGGTCTCTTGACCTGGTATTGTTTGCTCAAGTTTGGAAACTTGGCAGCCTCGGGCTTTCATTAAATTTTGATTTTTGTGTATTTAGACAAGGCTACAGGAAGAGGTAGAGCCGTTTTGGCTCTACCAGAGCAGTTTTGATAGAGAGTTTTCATGCTGTTTATTAACTGTAAATTTTAATGTGTGCTTTATGTTTTTTGTAAGGTAGGAAAACTTAATGGCTCTTCTTTGCCTGTAAGTCTCTTGCTTTTCACATCTTTTTAGGTGGTTCCCATTGAACATTCTCTCAAAGAGCACATGCCTCAGCATTGCAAATGGGCAGAGGGCTCAAACTCACCCTGCTGCTTTGGGGAACAGATAAACATTTTAGGTTAGACTCAGAATCATACAATGGCCAGGGTTGGAAGGGACGTTCAAGACCATTTATTTCCAACCTCTGGCCTGGACAGGAACTGCCACAGTGATGCTTGGCTGACTGGCCTTTGAGTCAGTCCTCATGTGGAAGGAAGCCTTTGGGACTTTGCAGCTTTGTAAGCCACAAGCAACTTAGCAAGCAGCTGCTCTGCTCAAGTGCTCTAATTTTAAATACATACACTTTCATCTCTCTCAGTACCATTTGTCACCTTGCAAAGCATCTTTTAATCTTTTCCTGGTTTCAGAGTGCTAGGTTCTTGATCACCTGTTGCATACCTTAATGACCAATGAATCCCCATCTTATTGTGCCTTGTCTTCTGGAAAGCTGTCAGCCACCCTCACCTTGCCAGGCAGGCTTTGCAAGCCAAAAGCAGCAGATAGAGAGGAATTTGAGTGAGGTCACTCAGCTTTGCCTTCTCATTCATTCCTCTGGTTCCCTTGCACTTTAATAGTCACAAGTGGTAATCTATTTTTGTTGAGCCCAATTATAGTGAGATTTTTTTAGAAATCCCTGCAGCTGGATGTTTATATTGGCACCAAGGTATGCTTAATGCATATTTTACAGACCGAAGAGCTAATTTTGGGAATCTGCTAGCAGCATTTGAATGACCCATTATAATGCCAGGATTTGTAAATTGAGGCTTTGAATAGGTTTGGCTTAAATTCTGAGGGAATGAGATGGTCTTTAGACCTGGCTGCAAGTTTAGCATCTAATACAAAGTCAGTGGAAAATCAATTCGTCTTTCCATTTGCCTTAATGGACTTTTGGATCAAACCCATATTCTTAAAAGCATTTGAGTGCATGAATAGTGTCAGGTTTTTAGACAGGTTTTTAATTTGCAAGCCTGAGTAGTTGCTGGTGGAACCCCAGGTATGCAGCCATCTGCAGACAGAGCCTTCTGCTTCTGAGTGACTGTACCAGAGCCTGGGTGTGCTTGTATCCAGGAAAAAGGGAAGCCTTGTTCAGCCTGGTCTAAAAATTCAATGCCTTTTTTTTCTTTTTTAAGTGGTTTATTAGAGAAATTATACTTCAGAAATGTTAGTGTAAAAAAGACAGTCAACTGACATCCTTCCCTAAGGAATGCTGGAGGTTTGGGAGAAAAGGGCTTTCTCTGAGCCAACTACTGCAAGCATACGACTGCCTTCACCCAAATGCCACAGTGGCTGAAGGAGTATGAGCAAACACCTGTAGAAGACAACAGTGAGTTTCCCTGCATTAAAAAAAACTATATATAAAAAAAATAAATCAACAGATGCACTACTAATCTACATCATTATGCTATAGATCCTTCAAATGCAAATGGTTTATTACTTTGCCTATACGATAAATTCACTGCAAAAACAAATGTTCACATTCCTTATGCTTTTAACCTTGGCCTTGACTGCTGAAAATGTTCTTTATTTAATGCTTCAGTGTTCCTACTGCTTGGCAAGCTTCTGGTTAGGCACATAAGGGGGATTTGATTGAAAGGCTGTGCTACATTTAGGATCAAATCCTCAGGGACCAATTCAGTAAGGGTGCAGCACAGCTCAGTGAAGGCACTGCTAAGGTTTGTGGAAGCTGAGGTTGGTTCTAACGAAAAGCAATTGCCTTTCTAGTCAGTGCAAATTGGCAGGAGCCTTCTCCAGCAGGTACCTTGTTGATCTTGCCCTCCAGTTGTGTGAAACCCCCTGTAAGTGTGGTGGTGCCACCCAGACCTGCTGTGAAGCCTCTCAGAGATGGGATCAGCCATAAGGTGTGGGAGGGCAGCTTTGCACACTGCATCTTGCACCTCCTGTATATGGATCGAGGCAAACACAAGATAATGCAGTTCTGCAAAATGTCATGGAGATGTTAGTGTCCTCCATGGTGCATGTGTGCGTGCCCAGGGTGTAAGCAGCTGCCATTAAATAATTTGCAAAGGTTCTTCTGAGCTGGGGTCTTACATGTGAGTTTGGTTGTTTAAAGTCCAGTCTGACTGCTCCTGGATGCTTGGTGGAGCTGTCTTTTCTCCGTTTCTCCCTCTCATTTGTATGAGCTTTATGTCAGAAATCAGGAATAATGAAACAAAGAGAAGAGAAAGATAGTTGCACGAAAAAAGTCAAGGCCGTTCACAGCTTCTTGTGTGACTTTTATATTTCCTTTTGTTGCATTTGATTGCTTGCCTTGAGATGGGAAAGGGAGGTAGGAAATTTGCATGAAGATGGAATTACTTCTATGCTTTCCTCTTTGAATTTACATGGGCTACTCAATTTTTTACTGAGGCCTAAGGGGTAATTTCATCAAGGTCCCCTTAGGCAAGAGACAGCACATGAGATCAGCCTTCCTGACGCTGTGTGTGGCTTCAGTGCTGCACTAGGCAAGAAGACACTACCCATGCTGCCCTGCATGAATGCAGGAGGAGTTGTTTGTCTGGGACTTGGATGAGATTCTGGCAAAATGAGCCAGCAGTCTGGCTGCTGAGGCAGGGGTCTACCCTGTGTGTAGCCCTTGGATAGCACAGAGGAAGCCTGAGGAGGTCCTGGGAGTCCTCTCAGTCTTGCTATGATGAAATATTACCATGGGCCCCCCTCCTGGAGTGCTTACATGCTTTTCCAAATTTGAGCTATAAGCAAATAATGAACCTATGTAACAGGCATATTTCTCATCCTTAACCATTCTTGTGTATAAAGAGCTTTGGTGTTATTTGGATGGAAAGTTCCAGCTGTAAAGAGCAATCCTTGCTCTTATCAACAGAGTGTTTGCAAATCCTGTCAAACTTTTAATTTAGGGTAGTTTAAAACTACCTCGCTGTCCTTGTTTGAAATCCAAAGAATCTAAGCACTTCTGAAAATGCATTGCTGGACACAGATATCTTTACAAATTTCCAACTGGGTGCCCAAGCATGTACAAAAAGCTAGCAGTAGAATAAGGAATTTTACCCTTTTTTTTCCCCCCATCCCATATTTTGTCAAGAGAGCTGCTTTAGCCTTTCTGTAACTGTACATCATGGGGAGGAAAAAGCAAGCCCTCTGTAAACTGCTATTTTAGGAGCAACTTGTAACCTTATTACTCAGCTGGTTCTTTTCAAGTTAGCAAAAATCTAACTTTGAATATAAGCAAGGTTCTCAGGGAAAGGTGCACAAGGGAGCTTCATGGCCAAATTACCTTGAAATTCTGTAGAAATTGGGTACTTGAACTCCTTCCGTTTCTTCTGAAAATCTCAGCCTTAGTCCCTCCATTGCAGTGGGGTTTTCTGCAGTCTGGTGAAAAATTACTCCCTTTCAGAGCTAAGTAAATTGTAATGATTTAAATCCCATCTTTTACATGTGTTTGGGGGTAAGGGGGATGTTTGTTTATTTATTATAGAATACACTAGCTGGCTGTCTGGCTTCCACTGCCATGGAGAAATGCAATGAGAGACCCTATTCAAAACCAGCATTAGCTGCGGGGAGCAGCCTGCCCAGGGAAGCCTGCCCAGATTACCCTTCTGTACTCCTTTTTTTCTTTGGCATACCTCTTAGATGAAATTTTTGACAATTACACACGTTTTTGGTCTGATTTTATGGTTTTCTTCAGAGCAGAGTTTGGGAACTTCACCGTGAGTGAATATGGAGGACAAATGTGGGTATTAAAGAGCCACTTCATCCTTCGTTTTGTCTTGTCCCTGAGCCAAACTGTGTCTGGATCATTTGAGAAAAAAAAACCCTGAATGATCAGCATGAGTGTTAAGTTCACTTGATTTTTACACATTTCACTTTGCAGCCCACCTTACTTGCAGTAAAGGCTTTCTGTGGCCACCCTGCCATACGGCATGTGACTAACTCACACACCTTGATACAGTTTTTTTGGAAAAGCCATGTTTTGCTTAAAGGTTTCCCCCCATTTTTTTGTTAACAGCTATTTAATCTTGCAGAAAGCTTTGGTTTTTGCTGCTGACAAGACAGTGAGTTAAAAACCACTTCTGGAACGGGTTTTGGCTTACTTTGAGGTGCAATGTCTGCAGAGAGAGGGGCAGCAGATCCTGCTGGGCACGGCACCTCTTGTGGACCATTAGGAGCCTGCCTGTTGCCATCGAAGCACCACAGCCCCAGCCCCTTGGGACTACCACACCTTAAAGCAGCCTTTACATCCTGCTGTGCTCGGATTCGTTGACTACTGACCAAGCATATGTGAGCCTTCCCAGGCTGAATTGCTGGGAGCACCTGTAGGGCAAGGAGAGAAAAATCACGGAATAGTTTGTCTGAACGGATTAATTCCGACTTGTCGTGCCTCAGTTGTGCAGCGTGGTGCCCGGCTGTGCCTTGGGGACACCAGGTGGCTCAGGTGGCAGAGTGATGTGCTGCTGAATCCGAGCCTTCAGAGCAGGGCCCAAAGCTCAGACAAGTGTTCACAAAACCCCTTGTGGGTGGCGACCCACGTAGTCCTGTGTGCAAGTACAATGTGCCCCTCCAGTCCTGAGGTTGACTTAGTACAGAGCATTTCATTCACGTTGAGTGGATTGTAAGTAAACTCTGTAAGGCTCCTTCCTTCACTGTTGCTAGAATGTTTTTTTTCCTTCCTGAAATTCCAAGTAACTCATTGCCACTTTTTTCTTACTTCCAGCAAAAATCAGTTGACATCCTCTTTGGGTAGAGAGAGCAGCTCTGAGGTCAGAGAAGCCCAAGGCTTGGAGGCTGGCCTGCCTCCCTTTGCCCTCTGGCCTCCAGAGAGGGAACATTTACTCTTTTGAAATTCCCACCTCTTTGCTTCTGCTTCCTTTTTAATTATTTATTTACAGAAATTGTCTTTTCAGAAAAATCTGCAGGATGTGCCCTGAGCGCACCTATGTATTTTTAAAGAGCTTTTAGCTGATTCCCCTGGTGTGAATGATGAGATTGATTAGGGGAATAAAGACCTGTTAAAACAGAAGTAAGAGGTCATTCATTACCCTATACCACCTCATATTGCTTGGTTTCCAGCTATTAAGAATACATGAGATACAGGGCAGTTGGAAGTGGACACACAATCCTTACTTTTATCCTAAGGTAGACTCTAGCCCATGTAATTTAACAGTGTCCTAAAAGTCCAGCTTATATTTTACAGGCTCACGCTTTGAAGTGTGATACTGTTAGCACTCCAGATACGACAGGCATTAAATTTCAGTACTTGTTAAATTACGAATAATTGTCTCCACTCTGCTCAGTTTTGTGTAAGGAAAGAGCCAAGCAGGATTTTCACGTTAACCATCCGAGCTCAGTTGTGCCATGCCTGTCAAGAAGTGGAACATGCTCAAGTTTCCCATTGCATTTCCACCGCTTTCTTGGATTTGTAGGTATTTATTCCCGGCTGAGGAAGTTTGAGGATTTCAGGGTAACCTGTTGGAAATGTGTGGGAATGTCTCTCAATAAGCAATCTGTGACTGCTTTGGCTTAGGGTAAAATTTAGCATCCAGGCGAGCCCGTAGAGGAATAAAGACATGCTTTCTTTCCCCCTGCAGTGCACGGAGCTGGGGCTGGGAGGTGAGCGTGGAACAACACCGACAGTGTTCCCGGACACCCGGCTGCCTTCCCTGCTGTAGTTTTCCACAGTGGCAGAGGGAGTCAAGCAATCTGCAGAGGCAAGGCAAGCCTTTAAAGGAAAATTATGTGCACAGAGAAAAAGAAAATAAGGCAGGGTAGTGATTCCCAAGCCAGCATCTTTGCTGTGTGCGTTCAGTCAGTCTCCAGGCAACCAGCAACGTAATAAGGACACAATGAGTCAGACTCAAACAGTGCCGTTTATGCACCTTCATATCGAGGTCTGTATATATTCAGAGTCTACGAGCCCAGCCTTACCCTCCTTATCCGTGCTAATTTATTAAATGTGAGGAGCTGGCAGGCAGCTGGCCACCCTGCACGCTCCGTGCAGCCTCCTCAGCCAGACCTACAGCTGGAGTGGCTGGGTGCAGGTCATCATGCCAACTTCTGCCTGGCTTCCTTGCAGCCATCCTCAAAGCCTACAGCTTATTTCCCAAGGACTCCTTTAGTTTTGCAGCTTCTCTAAAGCTCTGTGCTGAGTCTGTTAGTCCTCTTCCTGTAGATTTGCAGCTTGCCTGGGCTTTGAAAGGTGGAGGTGCGTGGAGATGGGTAGTGACTTGGCTGGGGAAAGAAGTCCCTGAATTTCTGAGCACAGAGGGAGTATAGATAAGAGATGCACAGTGTGCTTGGATTTGTTGGCCCTGTCTTGGCTGTGACATTGGCAGTACCTGTGCTTGGCACAGGTAGTGGCTTTGCTGAATGCCTGGTCTTGGTGCCAGCACTGCTGCAGACAGCACAGCTTGGTGTTCGGACACAGGAAAGCACACTGGGGTAGTTTCATCTATTTTAGGTGCGTCATTGGAACCGGCTCAACGCAGATATAATAAAAGCACACTTTGTAGCAGAGAGGAAACTACTGAAAGAGAATACTGTTGCAAAAAAAGCATGAAGGAAATTTCCACTGATCCCAGAAACCCAGCTAGGTACAGCCTCCAGACCAACCTCCTTCAGTCTCCAGTACTATTCTTTCAGATGAAATCAATATTTATGATTTCTTTTTTTTTTTTCAATTAGCACACTTTGGAGGTGATTGATAAATGTAAGAAATCATAAATGCATTACTTTGGGCTGGAAAAATGTTTCACAGGCACATCTGAAAGTGCTCAAGGCCAGGTTGGATGAGGCTTTGAACGACCTGGTCTCTGGGAAGGTATCTCTGTCCATGGCGGGGGGTTTGGAATTAGATGATCTTTCAAGGTCCCTTCCAACCCATGATCTGCATTCTGTGTTTTCATGACAGCCCCGACCTGGGGTCCATCAGGGAGGCTCCCAGATGGGACTTTCCACATCTCCTCAGGTCTGGCTGCTGGTGCAGCCACCTCTAGCTCTTGTAGCCTTAGTGCAGAGACCCAGGGAAGGGTGGCCTCTCTTAAAGGTGGGATGTCACGCCTGATCCCATCAAAAAAGCTCCTGCAAAAAATAACAGGGGAAAAGAAAGAAGTATAAAAGCATTTATTGTTTGGTTCAATGCATTAGCCCTTTTGGGTTGGCAGTAGTTGTGGTGGGCAAGTAACAAAAGCCAACCCAAACCAACAGCACTGTGGGACTGGTAATTTTTAATAAAGACATTAATCCAAGCACTTGTGTCCCCTCCAGAATTTTTAGTGTCATAAAAAACTTCTCTTCACAACAAGTGTTTGCCCTCAGCTAATGAGTGGAACACAGAAGCCCAGGGAGAGCCCTGTCCCAGCAGCGTCAGCCAGGCCCACTTCATGGCACACTTCCAAAAGCTTCCTGGTGGAAAAATTGTGTGTAGTCACAGGCTCCCATCCCCCTGAGAGGGGAGATGGGAATACTTTGACAAAACCTCAGAATTTTGGTGTGGGTGATACCCAAGCCTGGTCTCTCTGTGGGACACACCAGTGTTGCTGTGTGGCTCTTAGTGGAAATTAATGGTCAGGTTCTTACAGTAAATGCAGTGCTAGACTGTCCCAGCAGTTAGAGCACATCACCCCTTCTGAAGAGAAATGCCCCTTTCTCATCAGGGGTTTGAGCAGCAGTCTTAATTAAGGCAATCTCTAGGTCTGTCCATGATTGTGTTTTCACCCATCTGGCTCATATTTGTCATTTTCTTTTCTTCAGCGATGCAAACCTTTTTTCCCTCGTCTTGGGTGGTAGTAAAAAAAAAGGCTTTTCTGGAAAATAAAAAGGCCTTTTGAGGAAAACAACAAAAAAGAAGTTTATGTATTAAAATAGAAAACTTACTTTAAAAGACCCAGCTGTGAGGTTGACTCAAAATAGATTTGTTAACCATACAGTCTTGATCCAAACCAAAGATTACACTTTGTGGATAAAGATTCACTTTTATTTTGTAAATTCTCGTACATGTTCTTTTAGTCTTCTGGAAAAAAAATCACTAATTTATTTTGCTTTTCTCTACTTTATTTCCCCTCCACCATTTTTTACATTTTAGTCTCCATGATCTATAAAAATAACCCTAATTTTCCTCTGCTCTGGATAAACCCATAGCTATTATAAACTAGAAGAAAAAGGCCCTTTCATATTGTTGATATTGGATGTTTGTTTAATTTCAGTGGGGCTTTCTAAAAGTGTAATGCAAGTAGAGTTTATTACTATTTGAGTCTTTAATTGCTGTAGTAATATTTTTTTACAGCTCCTTATTTTTATGTTTAAGGGTCCCCAGACTCTTTGATTTATTGGCATTGGTGGATGATTGATAAATGATTGAGGTTACGTAGAAAAACTGAAGGCATTGTATGAAACAGAAGCGGTGCCAGAATGACTGTGCAGGACCCACCAATGTATTTAATGTGATGCATACTACACAGCTGCTACAAGCTGCAGCCAAAGCTATCACAAATATCAACTGTTCCCTGGGAAGAGACTAAAAAATGTAAAAACAATAAGGGGTGGGGGGGGTTCCTGCTCATCAGGAGAAGTGTGGTGTGTTCTCTTGCAATCTAGCTTTCCATTTCAGTGTTTATTTCTGGAATATCACAACCACAAAAGAAAGAAAGAGAAAGAAATATAATAGGCAGGGTTTTCACAGGCACCTAAAGCAGTTAGACACCTAATTTCTGTGGCATTTCAATGGGAGTTGTTGTTTTTCTCTCTTAAGCTCCTTTGAAATAGCAAACAAGGGTTCCTGTCTCAGGCTGGTTGAGCTTCCTCACTGCTTCCACTGCTATTGGTTGTTATTCTGCTTACAGAATATTTGGGGGGCTCAGGTACCTGGCAGAAACTATATTTTTGTACTATTTGTATTTTGACCCTAAATTCTAAACAGTTTACACTTATCCAAGTAAGAAGTAATGGGTGCATTCCTGGGTGAATGCAGAAGACATTTACTTTAGCAAAATTCTTCTGCTGATAGCACTCCCTGTGTTAAGTCACCTCAGGCTGCTTTTTCCCTTGGTGTCTTAAAATGTATTGAAAAGGTGGTTCTTTAGGAGGAAAAGTGCAGCAATAAATGCAGCATGCCTGTGTTGGAAATTGAATGGTCAAACAGTGCAAAAGCTGAACAACAAGCATTGATTGTTGCCCTTGGCTCGTTTCTTAATTCCTGACTTTTAAAGCTCCTGATATTCTTCCCACTGGAGCACACTTAGGCAGGCAATAGCTCCTGGGCTGGGTGGTGGGTGCTCCTGCAGGGTCCAGCCCCTGCACAGCAGAGAGGGAGCCCTGGTAACTTTGCAATTGTGGCAGTGTTTTGTGGAGCCTTGCAGGTAACTGGACACAGACTGTCCCCAGTGTCTGATCCAGGAGCAGGTCTGATCCAGGAAATGCTGGACAGGGCAAAGAAACCAGGACTACCTGCTTTGGCTGGAGTCCCCCACTGAACTGAACGAAGCGTGACACAGAGCTGCACCCTGACAGGCGCCAGCTGACTTCAGCTGGGAGCTGGAGCAAGCCCAGCCACGGCATATGTTCGCAATCAAAAAGTCATTAAAAATTCACATAGACAAGTTACTCAGTTTGGAGCCTGTCTGTGAAACTCTGCACTCCAGCCGATGCAGTAGCTTGGGCTCGATGCTCCTGGTAATCTTCCCTAATCCTGTGAATCTGCGGGAGATGGGAGAAGTGCACTTGCTCTGGTTGGATTTTCATTTTTGATTTCCCTCCCGTCGGCCTTGGTGTGGATGTCTTCTGAAAGGCATACCTCTGAGCATCATCTTTCTTGGCAGCCATTCTGCTGAAACTCAGCCTGGGGGGAAAAAAAAGTAATTCATTTTGTCCCTATCTTAATCGTGTGGGCTAACGTAGTCCCCTGGTTTGGGCTCTGATTTTGGTTGCTAAATGTGAAAGTCATTAAAGGGTTAATGTGTTAGCCCTCCTCCCACTCAGGATGCTGCTGTAGGAAATCCATAGGAAGCAGGTCATCCGTAGGCACCTTAGAAATGAAGTGAGGTGCACAGTAACATGCAATGAGTTAGATGAAAACAAGTTTATTCTGGGTTTATACAGCACTCTGGCAATGAAAAAGAGTTTGATACCGAAAAAGCAACAAATTAGAGGCCGTGGTAATTTGCTGTTGGCAGCCACACTTGCTCTTGGGTGCTGTGTGATTGACAGGTGCTTTCAGGCTTTCCATGAATGTCACTGCCACTTGGAAGTGCAGTGGGCTTCACCCTCCTCCGTGGAAGGAGACACTTGCCATTAAGTATTTCCCTTGGTCCTGTCCTGCTCTTGCAGACTGTGTCCCAGGTGCTTGCTGCCCAAGGGACTGGACTCTCTCTGGTGGTCTCCCATAACAAATCAGTAGGGATTCCCTTCTGGTTTCCTACGCAGCGGCTTTCACTGAAGGTGGAGATGTAACTGCAGTTCATGCTGTCCTACTTACCAAAATTTCAGTGCCACTCTTCTTTCTGTCACTGCTCTTTCAAAGGTGCAGACAGTCCTAGAAGGAAGCAGAGAAGTAGGAGGAGATGATCAAGAAGTCCACTTTTATTGTATCACAGGGAGAAATCCAGCCCTGAAGCCGTTGCTTAAGAAGCCAAATTCTTAGCAACTTCTTTGTGCTACAATAGTCTCTGGAAAAATGAAAATCATTAAGTAGTCAGTCTTTGCTCAGAGTTGAGCTTTGGATAAATTAGCAACTCTTCAAGGCACAATTTTGTTAATCGCCAACAATTACATACTTTGTTTTTACATTAGACCAGCTGTGCCGAAAGTTCCTGTGCCTCTAGTGCATTTTCCATTTTTTAATGGGCTTGGTATTAAGCCTCAACAATCAGGAGCTTGTTTTTATGTTGGAAAAAGTTCTCCGTGTGATCTGTAAAATTAACCGGGTGATTTTAGCTTTTTAGTTTTATTTGTGGAGTTGTGTTTGTTTGTTTATGAATCCCTTCTTCCCTCATTTTAGTTATTCAAGTATGGTCTTTTTGACTTTGAGGTTATTTTTAAATGACAAATACTTACTTGGTCTCAGAAAGAGATGCTTCTCGTTTGGATTAATACAAGTCTGAAAAACTTGGCTGCATACTTTTGGAATATTAAACAGCTTGATAAGGTGTGAAAATATGTTTTTAATGTTTATTTGCAGATAGTTAAATGCAGTGTAAACCAATTTCTGAGTTTATTTGCTTTTATGCATTTGCTGTGGCATGCAGGCTAACCTCACTTTTGGGATGTGACAAGGACAAACACAGGACTTTGTAGATTAATGGGTGTGTTCGCCACAGTTGAACATGTGGTTCCTAAAGTTCGGGACGTGTAAAAATACAGAATAAAAACACTGATGGCTTGTGCCAGGCAGACACTGCCTCTGAAGGGTGGAGCTGTATGGCATTTCTTTCCTTTTTTTTTTTCCTCTTTGGAGAGGAGAATTGTCACAAAAGGAAAGTTCTCCTCTCCCCTGAATTAAAGAGGAGAAGTGCAGCAGCTGGGGGCACCATGGCTGTAAGGTGCAGGCTGCTCTTGGGGGAGACCTGTGTAATTCCAGCTCAAAGTATCAATATCAGGCTCTGCAGGGGTAAGATGGGCAAAGAAGTCCTCAGCATGAGCCAGTGTCAAGGTCAGAGTGGCCAAGCAATGACTTGTGGTGTCCACATCAGAAATGGAGGGCTGAGATCCTCGTGTGCCAGACACACAGTGCCTGGATGGGAATGGGCTGAGATGTCCCGGTACATCCCAGGCTTGGTGGGCTCGTTCTTGGACCTCAAAAAACCTCGGCTGAGTCTTGTCAGCATGTCTGTGTTCCAGGAGATGTGGAAACTATGGGTAATTCCTCAAAGTACCAGAGTAAGCAGATCCAGGAAAGGGCATCCTGGGGCTCTTCCAGCCTCGCTTAGTGGTGGGACGTTAACCAAGGACAGTGTTGGTTGGACTGACCAATTCTCTGGAGCTGTCGCCAGCAGAGATATGGTGATATTCATGAAGTGAGTTTGGGTGCCAGTTATCACAGCCGTGTTAGGTGCTAGCTGGCTCCTTTGCCAGCTCGACCAGGACAGAGCTTGCTGGGGTTAGTATCTCCTGGTAGTGACAGGAGAGAGCATGGAGGCACATTGCCATGCTTCTGTCCCTGCCTCCTTACCCCAGCAGCTCTCAAAAAACCCAAATACTAGTAGGAGTTAAGTTCCTTGTTGAGTGTGAGGCTGGCTGTTGCAACAGTGAAGCTTTGCTCCTTACCAGAATAACTCTTCTTTCTTTTTAATACCCATTGCAGGAAGTTGGTGCTCTTATATCTGAGTAATAAATTTATGGTTTCCTGAGACCCTGTATAAAATAAAACCTGCTGTGGATCTGGTCCAAAGCCCATTTGAGTGAATCACATGGACTCCCATGGATTTGTCAGTGTTTATGAATCAAGCCCTATAGCTTTCAGTATATTTCAAAGAGAAAACTCTGTGTTACTATTTTTGGTAAGTCAGTTGCTCCTAGATAGCTCTTAACAGGGGAGAAGCATCTTCAGTCAGTGCTCTTCTCCAAGGAATTACCTCTCTGCTCCTACAGAAAAGCAGCTTCTGTTCTTTCAGGCAGATATTTTGTCATTTCCATAGTTAACCATTTAATGATGACACACATTAACCTCATTCTTCTTCCATATTGTTGGGTCAGCCCCCACTTATCCGATCAGCCAAGCAGCTCCACCCCGGAGGCCTGGGCTGTGGCAAACCCTTGCACCCCTTCCCAAACCCATGCTGCTGCAATGCCTTTGCTGCCAGCTGCTGCACAGGGTTGTTTTGCTCATATGTGCTGGGACATCTCTCTTCTCCATTGATGGGATCTGTAGGTCGAGATCATCTCCTGCTTTTCCAGAGCAAAGTGTTGGCAGATGGGGCTTCTGTGTCTACTGCCATCCAGAGGCATGGCAGCAGGGAAGGATTTTCTACCCCCAAATTCATCCTCAGTCCATCCCCACCTTCAGGTGCTGGTGTGATGAAGGTTGGGATGGGTTCTCTCTTTATCCGCTGCCATATCTTGTGTGCTGGGTACACACTTTCAAAGGGTGGTAACAGGAGAGGGATTTTGCCACTGCTGAGGCTCTCTGGCACTTACTGAAAACACACAGGTTGGCAATCACTCTCTTAAACTCTTAGTGCAGTCCCCAAGGGCCATGTTTCCCAACCATCACTGGCTACCAAACAATAAAAAAAACTAATGAGATGCATATTTTTAAAATAAAACTTCTAAGGGTGTGTTTGCTCTCATTTCCTCTTAAGTTTGTATGGTTTACATATCTGTGTGACTGTAAGCATCAGGAAATTGTCCTGCTTTTCCCCACCTGGTGGGTCTCACGTAGTTATGTCATCTAGATTGGAATGTCATCTAGGTAGCCTCATCCCTTCTCCCAGAACATGATGGGATTGTGAAGCTTACTTTATAATCAAAGCAGCTGACAGCAAGAGGTTCTCAGATCCTGGGTCTTCAAAATGCGGTCTGTGTTAGGAAAACCAAAATTAATTCAAAACAAAATTTCCAGAACTTTGAGAGGACATGTGAACGGGCTCCTGACAGAACAGTCAATCCTTTGTAAATTGAATTCTTGGAGATTCACTACTTCAGAGGCTGAATGATAAATCAGTGTGTCTCTCATGCACAGTCTAATTTTACAAACCAGTGCATTCTTAAAGGCTAGTTAGGGTTTGGGTTTTTTCTTCTATTCTTATTTTTGTCTGGATTAGCTGCAGGAAAGAGTGACCGTTTTGGAATGGATGAATGGATCTGCAAACATCAATTAAATCGATAAAGCAGCACAAGTTATGCCCAGTGTGCAAGAAAGTCTCCAACAGGTTTACTCGTCCAGCCGTCCATCGTACAATTTTAGCAGTGCAAACAGAAATCTCCACAGATTTAGGATGAGCAGGATGCCCAGGCTGGCTAGCTCTATCAGCCCCGTAGCAGACTGGAAACTGTTTTGCAGTGGGACATTGGAGCATGACTGTTCTGCAGCAGGGCCCAGAGCCAAACTCCTCAGAGCAGCATTTGGCTGATCATTTGGATTGAAACAAATGACACATTGAGATTACACCTTCCTGCTCCTGCAAGATTTCAGGCAGTGCTGCTTTTATTTTTGTTTGTTTGTTTATTCATGTATTTGAAAGAGGAAGGTATTTCAGTGCTTATGAAAAGCCAATACCCG
Organism: Promerops cafer; assembly: GCA_013398275.1. Taxonomy (NCBI): domain Eukaryota; kingdom Metazoa; phylum Chordata; class Aves; order Passeriformes; family Nectariniidae; genus Promerops; species Promerops cafer. Next base: position 589,409 of record VZSE01006774.1, read on the forward strand.
GCAGGACTGAGAACAGCCTGAAACGATGCTGGCAAGAGCCAAGGCATTTCCTTCACCCCACCAAAGCACCCCAGGCTTTCCTGACAATAGCCCTATTCCCTCCTGTGCCCCTCCAGAGCAATGATTGAAAATTGCACCTCTGTGTTGATTTCTTGTTGTTGTTTTTTTGAATATATAGCATGTATGTGTTTTAGTCTTTACTAGCCACCATTAAAAAGTAAATGAAACAACCAACAACAAATGAAGCTTTTGTTTCAAGCAGAGTTAGGTTAAACAAATGATCAGTCCTTAGCTGAAGGAGTCAATACAGTGGTTACAGAAAGCAGACCAGAAAACATACAGAACTGCTTTAGGAAAAGAAAAAAAAAAACCACCCCGAGACAGCAGGAAACAAAGAGTTATTCAATTGGTCCAGTGATAGACGCCTGTGAAGGGGTCAAGGGGTGCAAGACCTTGTGAAGAACAGCATTTCATTTTAAATACCCCAACTTAAGCCTGTTCTTTGGAAGGGAGTGTATAGTGGAAAAGGCAGGATATATTGCTGTGCCTGTCAGCAGCGACAGGACATAAAGAGCAGCAGTGTTTGATCAGACTCTCACAGGTAATGTGGTGTTTCCATTAGGAATTAAATATAAAACTTTTTTAGGTTTTAGAATGCAGAAGCAGGCAGACTTGTAACAAACAATAGTTTAGTGGATGTTTGCAGCCCAAAGCAGCAGTCTAAAATGATACATAACAGTGCTGTTACTTTACAGAGGTGAGGCAAACCCACCATCTGCACACAGACCTGTGTGATCTATGCCGATGCACAGCAGCCCAGGACACAGGGCTGTAATAATTGTTAAAGCTTAAAAGACAGCTTTAAATGTTTACATGCAAACCGTAGCGATGGTATTGCTCATATGAGTGCTCAGTTTGTGTGTTAGTGAGCTCAAACGAAGGTGAGGGCATACACCATACACCATCAGGGTGAGGAGCCACCTCTCCCATGAATTGTGTCTGTCAGAGGCTGCTCTGAGTCAGGGCAGCCTCTGGGAGGTGTGGGACTGAGGTGGGGGCAATTCCCAGGTCCCCAGCCTGGCCCAGGGTGACACACTACTGGCTGACTCCCGCACTCGGTGCCGTAGCTGAACTTCCAGAAGAACGAGCAGTGGCCATGGGAAGGCTGAAGATTTGCAGGACCCAGCCTTTCTGTCTGGATGTGCCCTCTCCTGTAAATGCAGGGAAAAAGCCAAGTACCTAAAAAGCATTTTTTTAAAAAATACATTAATGATTTCAGACTTGCAAAGGTAGACTGTAGACTTTCCAGAGTGATGTGCAGCAGAAGTGCGTGTGATTAATTTCCTTTAATTAAAATGTTTACATAGACTTTATTGAGACAGTTGGTTTCAGTATTTCACAGATTTTTAAGGCTGGGAGATGTCCTTTTACCCAAAATTTCTTCTCCAGTGGGGATTGCATGACAGGAGACTGAACTGAGTGACATGCAGGAGAGGGGGAACCCTGAGCCCATCCCTGCCATTGACTCCTTTCTTTCCTGCAGAGTAGCAAATAGCCAAACCGTGGGGCTTAGCTTCTCTCAAGATTTTTGCAGGGCACAGGGATCTTGAGACACCCAGGCTAGCTTTGAAATATATGAATGGAGTCTAGGAGTCATGTTGAGATGTGCAATGTATTTGGGATAAGCTTTTTGCATGGGCCTCATTTTTTCTCATATCCAGGGTTCCAGCACAGGCATCTCTGCATGGTACTGAGCTGGATTATGTAGTGACCATAATGTCTCCAGAGATCCTGGAGATTGAGGAATGCTACTGGGATATGGCCTTTCTAAAACTGGATTTGGATATCCTCAATTGTCCCTTCCTGCACTGGGAATCTTGAACCCTTTGGGTCTGCCTGGTTCCCCATGAGAGTCTGCTGGTGCACAGGAGGATGCACAAAGCACCTTAGATCTATAAGGGAACAGCAGAAGCCAAAGCGTGGTGACCACAGCAAAATACCAAACATGGATGGTAACATCCAGCTGCAGTAGTTCAGAGAAGAGATGTGAGGACCAAGGAAGCAGTGCCAGGAGAACCTGGCTGCTTTGGGGTTTGCTATTGCCATGATTGCCAAGCTGGCCACTGGATCACCAGTAGTGTTTTCTGGCACTTGTTTTAAAATTTTTAAGCCTAATGATGAACCAGCATTTGGCTTCCAATAGAAGTGCCTTTAAAGAATTTCTTTAATTAATCAGAATTGTATGCTAAAAAGAAGAAAAACCACAGTGAGGGCTGGAGGATGGAACAGCAGAGTAAAATAGACTGAAACCCAGCAAACTGCATTTAACCTTGGGTTTAGGCATGTAAATAATAATACTGATTTCAGCTGAGCTGTTGTCATGAGGGCAGCCAGCTCACTCTGGGGCTTAGTGCCTTTGTCATCCAGATAGAGATAGAAGAGATCCCAAAGGTAGATATGCCTGCTGCCACTTTATAAAAACAAAGCTTAGAAAGTTTTCTACTCCAAAATGGAGTCAGAAGTGTGCAATAGATGTGCATAAAAATTAGGGCAAAGTTCTGCCTCTAAACAAGTAATTAGCAACCCTTGTAATTGCCAGGCACAGGTTACAATTCTTTAGAAGTTTTGACTTGCATTCCTCTTTGACTTTTTAAATAAATCCTAAAAAGACCAGTGTATTTCCTTAGGTAGGTCCGTCCTTACTTTCCTCTCTGAAGATTTCCATTTATAGTTTTTGAAATATTGGCAAGTATGCAGAAGATGTAGGCTGTGCTATTGCAAAACCCAGCACATGTCAGCACCAAGCAATTGCCATACAGGGACCTTAAATTAGAATTATAACGGGCTTGATAGTAGTTGAGCTGAATACTTGATTTCTTCAGCTGGTCGGCCATCCAGCAAAATAACAGAAAATGTATCTGAGGTGAACAAAAGAAAGGGATTTCCCAATTAAAATGAAATTCAAAATGAAGGGATTATGAATTATATTTCTTGTTCTCAGCCCAAGCTGAATGATTTTTTTGTGGTATAGAAAAATAACTTCTTGCAGGCTAGGTTTCTTACTCCTGCCAGTGACTTTAAAATGTTTTTATTGAATAAACATTTCAAATTCTTGCCCACTACAAATATGCCCTTTTTGATTGAAATAGTTGGTGGAATTTGTGGCCAGATTTGTTTGGCCTGAGGTGTATTTTGAAGGAAAAAGAATTGCTGCAAGGGAAATTTGCCCTACTAACTAGCACTTCTACAGTCCTTTCTGCTTCCCCGGACACCAGTTACGTATTTCCACTTCACTTTGTTTTCTTTTGGGAGAAGATGGAGTGATTCAAGTCTTTTTTAATGCAATAATTATAGTTTTACACAGTGAGCAGAAGGATTTGGTGTGTTGCTTTCTTTGGGTACTTAAATTCTCATGTATATTGCTGGCCTGGCTGGGCCCTGGCACTGGCTTCTGGACCCACCATCTATAAAATCAGGCCAAGTTTTGCTCAGATCAGCTTAGGACTGCTGAGATTTCCAGACTGTGCTATCTTATGATGAGGCTGCAATACTTTAGGCACTCCTTTATTTAGATGAGAAACTTCAGCATGGCAGCACATCCCCATAATCAGCACAGTTGTTAAGCTGGTGCTTTAGGGAGTTGTTCTCATATGTGCAGGCTACAAATGGAGAAGGTGGCAGTATGTGCAGGTACATAATAGCAGCTCTCAGAAAAGATAATTTCCAGAAATGATTATTTGTTACTGCTTCCACAACATGAGAGCAGAATGAGGGCATTCAATTGATTATGAAAATAAAACTTAACAAGAGGTGCTCTTAGTATGAAAGTGTGGCTGGTGAGAGAACTGTTTGGGAGCAGTGACATTATCCTAAAATTTCTTGCTTTACTACAGCTTGCCTAGACATAATTAAGGTTGAAAAGTGCTTGCTTTTCTTCCTCTGGGTTATAAAATGTCTAGCAGAAGGGGAAGGCAGAATTTCTGTGAGAAGTGTTGTCCTGTTTTCAGCACTGGTCCAATGTAGATCTTTTGATATGTGTCAGACAGAGACTTTTGTTATTTCATGAGCCTCTTAGTCAATAAATACAGTTTAGATTTGAAGAATGAGTGACATTATATAGCATACATTTCATAGAAATATTGTGGCTGCACAGGAAGCAGCAGATACTTTATTTCTTGATTTTTTAATGGTGCTCCATAATCTAAGTTCTTCTCCTTGACTTGTGACTAGAGTTATTTAAGAACAACAACCTTTATGCAGTTTGTACAAAACCTGTGCCAAGGTGATAGGTGGAAAATTCACCAGTGTTTTAAATTTGAGAGCCAAACTAGTCTTTTCCAAAGTCCCATTTCCATGAGTTAGGGGTCTGGTGTCTTGAGACCACAGCTCTGAGCAAAGGATGATGTGATCACACAGGGTTTGATGAGAGCTGTGGGGCTGGGACAGAGCAAGGGGTGCTCCCAAATCCTGCTCAGGGATGGCTGCCAGAATGGAGGATGCACAAGGATGTAATTTATGCCAAGGGATTGTGCTCAACACAGCTCAGAGGGGTGGAATAGGAGAGAGAGTAAGAAACCATGGGACTCTGGAACTGTTTTCAGACCCCAAAAGCAGACTCTGGTTTCAGACAATATTATTATTCAGCAGTGTGAATATGAAATTGTTCCTGTTTCCTGCAGATCCATGCCATCCCTGCACATGGTGTGCACGTTTGATGTTGGGCCCCATACCCACCCTGTGTGCCCCTGGCTTCATTTCCTGACAGCCCTGCAGTGCTGCAGAGATGTTGTGCTTCTGAGGCTAAAGTGTTGTTTGGATGTAAAAAAACTCATGAAGGACCCTCAGGGTGCCACCAGCAGCCTGCCCCTGTTGTGTGGGGCTTGCACCATGCCTTCTCAGAGGTTTTAGCAGTGCTAAGCACAACGATTGTGCCTGGCCCAGAGCCACACAGACATTCTCCTCAGCAGCCCTGGCTGCATGTGAGCAGGTGTGTCTTGTGTGCCTGGGTATCTCTATTCACTTGTCTTGTGGCCTTGCTTTGGGGCTGTCACCCTGGCTGTGTGATGACAAGCCCCCTAAACCATTCCTCAACCCCTCAGAAACCTGAGAATTTGTGTAATGTGGAGATTTTATCTGCATTTCACATGGGAACATAGGTTTATACTGAAATAGTTGTACCAGTTCAGCATCTCATGTGAATGTGGTTACACACAGTAGGTGCAGGATCTATTTAACTTTACAGCAGTAGGAACAGAGAGCTCATTTGGATCTTGTAACTGGATGTGTGTAATCAGCTTCTGCTTGCAGGCTGCCTGATTAGGCAAGATCTTGAGGCATTGCTATGTCAATTTAGTCCTTCTGAAAGGACTGTGGACTTTGTGTCCACAAAGCTCTGGGGACATGTGCAACAATCTCAGTCCTGTGTATTCACTGTACAAATATATATTTAACCTCTGCAAATGTAGGATGTGGTGTGCTGGGGACACTCAGTGGCACTTGATCCACGCCTGGCTTTCCCAATGTTCCTCTCCATCCACAGTGGCACGGGGCAGCCACTGGGACAGGCTGGTTGTCATGTGGTTGTGCTGATGGGACACCTAAGCCACAGGGCATGGAGTGATGGGGAAAAGGCTGAGTTTTGGGGAGCTGCTAGGAGAAGGAAAGGCCCATGCTAAGGGGGCTGCTGCAACCACTAGTTCCAGCCTTGGAGAACGCTGGGTCTTCAGCCTCCCTCCAGCTGTCCTCACTTCTCTTCCTTTCCCATCCTCAGCCCCTTTTTTATATACTGAAAATGTATTTGTTCTGCCTTTTGTCTTTACCAATGGTTGCTGGGGGAGGGAGGGAGGCTGGTATTTTGTTTTTAATTCCTCCAGGAGCTCAGCCCTCATTGATACTTGCCAGGTCTGAACTGTAGCAGAGACACTTTGAGCTGAGTGCATAAATGTCTGCGGGGAAAAAAAGAGAGCTGGTTGGTTTTGCTTTAATAATAAAATAAAGGTCTCACTAAAATTCACCCATGGGCCAAGGAACAAACATGATAAATTGCAACCCAGAGGGTAATTCTTCTGGAAAGGTAAAATTATCTAAAAATAGCACCTTAGAATGAAAGTGCTTCATTGACAATAACTACAGTGTTGCTACGGTGATGCTGGAAAAAAATGATCGTTGTTACTTAGACTGCCACAGAACTGCTCCCCCGCCCTCCCATGGCATGAATCAACTGCTAGTATTAAAATCACAGACAAATTTTGTGTTATATTTCAATTTTTTTCCTTGTCTGAATGCTTCTCTGTTCTAGTGCATGTCCCGCAGACAAATGAAACACCATCAGGGGAAGGCATTGAAATAAAATTTACTGGTCAGCTCAGCGTGATCTATCTACGTATTATCTCAATTGCAACTGATGCTCTTTCTTTTATCAGAACAGCTTGCTCCAAGAGCAGAGAGGCAGCACTCAGAATGAGACCCAAAGGTAACAGCTTGATGGGACTGTTCACAGATTTTTTTTTCAGCCTGCAGCAAGTAAAAGACATAATACTGATGAAATCCGGAGCCTTTTCTTTCAACAAGTTTCAAGTTAAACACGTCCCAGGGTACATGCTATCCTGTTTTGTGAGGATTATGAGAGATGAGAAAGTTGAAACCCCAAATTTCTTTTAAGAAAACATAGTTTGGCAAAGTGTTTCTTTTAGCATTCATACCAACAACAGAAGAGCTGGGTAATACCCTTTTGATACGCTCAGCCCATTCAGGCCCAATTTCGGGGATTTGAAATGCAACATGACTTCAAAACGTTTATGGCTCTGCAGAGACTGTATTTGCAGGCAAGTAAAGCTTCACAATCTTTTGTGTGGCAGCTGAAACCTACTTAACTGTCTGCCTTAGGTGAAGCTGGTAAATGGCTCTGTTTATACAGCAGCTGCATCTCAAATGCAATCCATACAGCTGGCAGCAGACCAGTTGCAATGTAGATGATATTTTAATTTCCCCATCAAATGCTGTCTGTAATTTGTGAGGCTTTCCTTAGACAAATGAAGCAATATTGAATCACACAGCGGGTACTGTGTGGTACTTCCTGCCTTCCTTGAAGAGCCTGGAGTATGCCAGTTACACTGTAGACAATGTTGTATGAATGTGAAAGAAAAATATATCCATGTGTTCTTAAAATTAAGTTTATTTTCTAGCTGCATGTAGAGTCTCTGACTTTCTCCATGTTGATTTTGGGCTAGAGCCATCAGTATGCAGACAATTGCTTCTATGTGGCACCTAGCCTTACCTAAAGAAGATACAGCGTCAGTCTCATGGGCTCAAGAAATTATATAATTAGACTTTTAGAGGATTTGTAGCCCTCTGAAGCTAGGAATTAAATTTTATGAAGGGTAATTTTAAGAGTGGTTGACTGGCAGTGTGGGAGGATGGAGCATTAGATGGCAAAGGAGGAGGGTTTTATTAACTGTCTTTCTCTGGTTTTGTTCAGGATAATTATTGGGCCAAACTGCATTGAATTCAGAGGAGATGGAGGCATCTGAGACTTTGTAATGTTACATAACCTTTTCAAGCAGTGACTCAAACTCTGGCTTTGCTAGCTGGAAGGTTTAGTGCTCTTCTTTGTAGCTGGTATTCCAGCGGTGAGGAAGAACAGGAACGTACAGGAAAGTGAGGCTGTGTTTAGTTTCTCATACTGCACACAGGAAGATAATGATGGGCTCTTATCGCGACATGGCGCTGAGTGAAAAGAATCAATTCAGGCAGAGCATTATAGAAACATAAAGAATTCCATAATGCTTTCCTCCACGTGTTTATATATAGCATATTCCTTTTGTTCAGCTTTGCGCAGAGTTCAGGTATGAAAGGCTGTGTTTAGAAGGTATTGTGATTCAGGTTTAAAGTGATGCTGATCCACACTCGCTGAAAATAATGAGAGACTTCCTCTGACTTCAGCAAGCTTCAGTTTGGGGTTACAAGGCAGGGAGCTCAGACATGAGGCCTCCCTCATACATCCTAATGCTCTAACACAGATTGCTCTAGCTGATAGCTCTGTCATGGAGAGCAGAATTTGCACTTCTGAATGTCATTTAATGCAGACCTGTTTTGCTGCCTATAAATGCACAGTGGGAAACAGGTATGCCAGGGAACAGCAAAATTGGGCACAGCCACCAGGGTGGAGTGCAGAAGGTAGGAGTCATGGTGTCCAGTCCAAGAGGGTCTGAAATTCAATGGGAGCCTTGCCCGGAGGCAGGATACTGGTGGACAGCCAGGTGTCACAGTGCCTCTTTGGGAGGCAGCTTCTCCCAGGTCCTGCTGGTCTGTGCAGCCCCTGGTTTGGGAAGGGGGGAAGCACATCCCTCATTCTCTTGTGCTGCACCTGCTTTGATTACAGCCCTCTATGTAATTCTGAAATGGAATTGGATCAATAGCTTTGGAAACTGAAAAACAGCATTTCAAAGTGATGTTAATTCTTGAAGAGCTGGATACTTAAACATACGCAGGTGTTTGCCATGGGGGACCAAACTATGTCCTCCATGTCCCAACAGGACAGATTATGAAATTGCAGGTTTGCTGACTGTACATCAGCAAAAGGAAGGTCACAGTGGAAACGTTTTTCTAACTGGAAGCTTAGCTCCTGTTAGAGTTCTTGCTGGTGGGAGGTAACATTTACATGCTGGTAGAGTAAGACTCTTGGACCAGCCTTAGGTGGGGTTAACCAATCCTTCTCATTGTTTGCAATTCATTTTACAGGGTCTGTCCTTTTAGTGTACAGATAGTGTAAGATGATCTGTTACTTTACACAGAGGCCTGTCATCTCCTGGAATCATCTTCATGTGGGTTACAGCTGCTGAATACTTTGCACCTGTGTGAAAATACAAAGAGATTCCACAAATAAATCATCTGGCATCTCTGTTCTGGAGAAAGCACAGGCTTAATGAAGAATAGTTGTCTAGGATCTGCTTATTTTACCTCTGGCAGAGCAGTTGGTGTGAATACATGCTGTGTAGTGTTAGATCCCTTGGGGATCCTTCAAAGTATGTTAAACACCATCTACATATTTCTCCTCCTTTCCTTAATGACTCACTGACTTTTATCAATGTATATCATTCCTTTCTCTTCTCCTTTGATGATGAGTTTGCTTAGCAAATGACTGCCCTATGATGGCCTCTAAGTTCTCCTTTCTGGGCTTTAAAACTAAACATTTGTTCAAAAATTTGTAAAAGGTACTGTGGTGTTAGCTTGAAGCTTTAAAAGCTTCGCCTGTCCTTGGATGAGCATGTGTGGAGGAAAAGTAACTCCGAGGGCACGATCTGTGATTGCCTCCAGGAAACAGGCAACAAAGACCCTCTGTGAGTCCAAACCACCAAAGAGTTAACTCTGGGCTTTCACAGGAGTACAGGAGGAGTATTCTTCTAAATAGCAACAGAGGCTAAAACAAGGATCAGGTACTTCACGAAAAGATAGGAAATGGCACGTGAAAATCATTCCTCTGTGGAAGGCCAGCACATAATCTGTGTCCTCTTTTAAGACCCAGAGAAGACCTTTTTGCTAATTTTGCCTCTTCTGAGAGCTTTTCCCTCTTCTGTAGAGGTAGCAGCCTGTGGAGGAGCACGTGCAATATGTATAGGATGTGCCTGACACAGAGCTGTGTGCTCACCCTGAAGTCCCGGTGTTTTTAGAACAGACAACAAAGACCCCATTGCCTGCAGTGAGTTGTGTCAGTACAGGCTCCACCAAAACACCTTCTAGTCTGGCTTGAGAGGCACCCTGAGCTCTTCCACCCACTTCTGAGCAGCACATGTGCATGGGGCAGCCCTGGTGTGGACAGGGCAACAGAAGCAAAGCAGGTGAAAGTGGAGTGCCTTAAACAATGGCTCTCAGCCTTAGCGCATGTGCCTACCTCCATTTCTGCATCTGCATTACCACCCACCCTCTTTAGATACTTCAAGTAATGGCAGGTTGAGGGCAAGCGAGGGGCACTGAGGCATGACCTAGCCCCCATCACCCTCAGACTGATGTGTTTCTTTCCTTGGAAGACCCTCCCAGGCCCTGTGTTTCTGATTCACTTCCTGCAGTAATTACCGTGGCTGATGTTAAGGGCTTGTAATATCCAGTGCATAAATTGCTGTGGCAGAATCATTGCATTTTATATCCACTGGGATTAAACTAATCTGTTGTGTTGTGCTGAGAACTCAGAAGGTAAGAGGAACCCTTTCATACCTTACAGCCTCATTTAGTAGAGGTTATCTAAAAGTTGTTTCCACATCTTGCTGGAGGCTCTTATAAAACAGTGACCACGAAAGCACTGGTCTGCAATATATTCATGTGACGTGCAGTGCTTACACTGCGGTTAGTGGAGATCAAGGAATGAGTAAACACGTGTCCTTGGGAGTGATCTCAGCTTTGGCCTGAAAAACAGTGACCTCTCCCAGAGTGAGATGCGGATATGTTAATTGCTGATCTTTTAACAGCTCCGGCCGCAGCACTAGATAAGTCCCAGGTGTGTGAAATATCATCCACCTGTCTCGTGTTTCAGCAGCTGAATTTGTGTAACAGAGAACTTCCAGTGGGCTGCAGGCTGAGATTTTATCTTCTCTGCAGCATCAGTTCAAATGATTCTTGAGTCCTTGGCCACACACAAAACCTGCCCTTCTAGGTGTAGTGGCGAGTAGGAGCTGAGGCAGCAGGCCCACCTGGAAATATATTCAGGTACACCTTTCCTTCCAGGTGCTGGCTGGCCCTCTCTGCAGCAAGGGTCCTGCAAGGACCATCCCTCTCTCAAGCAAGGATAATCTTCTCATATTGCTTCAGGATCTTTTGCTATTCAGTGTGCCCAGAAATACAAACAGGACCTCAGTCTGTTGACTGCCAAAGAGCTACTTGTGGAAGCCCAGGAGATTGGCTTGGTGATTTTCCCTTAACAAGGCTTTGCTGTGTCTGCTGCTCTGTGTGATGTACACGTGAGGATGTACTATCTCTAGTAAAGTTTTGCAGAATGTCCACTCAAAATCAGCTTCAGCCGAGCAATGCAGCCAGTGACCTGAGCTAACTCAGCAGCAGAGACTTATCTGTAGTGATCAAAGTCAGCACAGACTGTTCTGTTGTCTTGAATGTGACTTTTGCATAACAAAAACACTCAATAGGAGTAGAGCTATAGCTCAGGTTTTCAGTTGTAGCTTTGTAATTCAGTGTATATCTCTGTAAATGTTATGCTGTGGCTGAGTTCCTGACAATTCCATATGGCTACAAGCACTTATCCTCATGGACAACACAGAACAGTTTTGCTCTGATGCTTCTTTGGTGTATATATGTCTTTTTCTAGCTGATTGCACCAACAGCACAGGCCATCTGCTCTCTTGGGTTAGGCTTTAGCTCTGAGTTTGGTATCATCCCAGTATCACTGCCTTCAGCCTTGAGACTGTCTATTCCACAAGTGAAAAAAAAAGAGCTTTTCCCAGAGCCTTGTTTGTTTGTTTGTTCTTGGTGTGATTTGTTTTTTTGTTATTCTAGCTCAGTAAAGCTGACCTTGTCTTGAGGTTTTGAAGCTCACAGATCCACAGGTCAGAGCCCTAGGGAAGAATTAGTACAGTTAAATACCTGATCACTGAGCAGAACTGGCAGTGAAGAAGCCCTGATCTCTCAAGACACTGTTGTCTCTCCCTGAAGTCCCTCCCTGAAGTTCCAGGAGATATAGTGGTCTGCCAGAGGTGAACTTCATCTGAAAAGAGTCCCTTGAGCAGTAACTTGTTCTTATTTCCTACAGTTAAGCTATATCTGGGAACATGTTGATCATGATTTGACTGACAGGTCTGTGAGTCAGTTTTGTGAGTTCAGCTTTGGAAATAACTGTATTTAGTTCCAAGAATAAGAGCTCTATTGTTGCTCATGACCTGCTGTCCCCACTCCAGTAATTGACCAAAATAGTCAGCATCCTGAGGATCATGCATTTTTGAACCTACATTGTTGTTCTTGCAGAGAGAAAACCTTTTTGTATTCTGTAAGAATTTAGTGCATTTGCATGTGTTCATGTTGTAGAGTGCTTAAAGGGATTAGCAAAAGATCGTTTATCATGGGTTGTTGGCTAAAGGAAATAATTCTCCTTAATCTTTGTAATTTTCCCTATATTGACACTTCTAAATTTTTTTCAGAAATAATATAATTTAAAACAATTTTCTTAGCACATCTGAGGATGTCTGTTTTCTCTTTGGAGCCCCTCCTGTTGCCATAACACAGATTCTCCCTTGACTCGTCTTTGTTCTGTTGCTGTTAAAAGTCATGGTCATCACTAACTTCAGGTTAAACAGGGCTGCATGCAAGAATGCAAGGAAAAAAAGTCAATCTCTGAGAACTTAGGAAAGAGCAGGGTTAGAGATGCCTGGTAACCTTAACACAGTCCCTCTGGATGTTATAAAACAGACTTTGATTGTGTAGTTTTATGTGGCCCATGGGCCCTTCTAACTTGAGCCAAACTAATGCGTGGCTCAGGACAGGAGCCAGTGTGGCGTGTGCTTGAGCTCTCCTTCTCTGGACACCCAACATCCTTTGTTTGCTCAAGAGATGTGAGGCCTGTGTGGCTACTGTTCTACCTGTGGAACCATTCATTCCCAGTAGCTCCTAAGGGGAGGTTTTCTCTCAGGGTGCACTTTCACAGACATTAGGACAGCAAATTGAGGGCTGGATCTGATAGTCTTAAAGGTCTTTTCCAAGCAAATGATTCCATGGTTCTGTGAAGTACAGAAGGCAGCATATGGCATTATAATCCCTTTTCAGTCTACCATGTAAGCAATACGGCCTGTGATTAAATCACAGTGCAAACCTAACGTTTTGGGAGAGCTGTAGCTTACACTCCCAGTAACTGAAGGACAACTCTGCATTTTCCCATCCCTAGCATTATTTTTCAGGGCTTAGAAACAGGTTTTCTTTGCAAAAGTTTAAGGAGGTGAGCTGTCTAGCCTTAAACCCCTCTGAAATGTCCTTTTGTGGGATTCTAGTGCTTGTGTGTTAGGAATGGAGATGCTTGGTGAGCACATGGTTTTGCTATCACGCCGTGCTGGTATGGAATGGTCCTGATGTGGGCAGTGTGGCTGCTCTCAGCTGTGCCTCACAGCAGATCCACTGCAAGGGACAAGCAGTGTCCATGGCTAGCAAGAATATTTGGCACAGGAAAAGAATTGGTCAAATGCTGCTGGCTTTCCTTTATCTCGCATCTGGATGTCAAAAAATACTCAGTAGAATACATGGACTACTGCCCAAGTATGTGATTGCCACACTATCAGGGGATGCTGTTTTCTGCTTGCTTATGGGAGCAAATGTGGTTGTACACATCAAGTGTAGGAAAATCTGGTCCCCTGCACCAGAGTCTGGAGCTGAAGCCTCGATGAGCCTGGCCAAACTAGAATATTTACTGTCCTGATCTTTGGTTGACTTATCAATTTCACTGACTTTATCACCTCAAGCAAGTCCTTCTCAAACACATCAGCAACCAGTTTCAAGAAAACTTCCTCAAGGAGGGCACATGCTTCCAAGATATGTAATTCTCCATTCCCACAGCCTAGTTTGGGAAAGTGGGAATTAGGAGTTTGTATCTAGTGCAGCACTATTTCTTGGTTTCCATCTCCAGTTTGTAGCAACACTTTGGATCACAAAGCCTTCCTCACGTACTTCTTAACCTTTTAAATGGAGTAGCAATAGAGGATGCTGGTTGTCTGGCAGCTAAAACTTTTTATGAGAAATCAAGTGGCACATACCACATGGCAAGATTCTCTGGAATCACACATTTGCCCTCAAAATGTGAGGATAATTGCACTCTCTTGTGTTGAGAAACCGTAGCAGTCATGGAAAGAGATAATGATGGTGATGATTTTGTAAGGGCCTCCAAGATTCTTAGCACGTAACGGGGGATGGAGTAACTTTTTCTATTACTTTTCGTAGCTATTTCTTAAAAAAGCAGAAGGCACAGTTCTTCAGAGTGACAGAACAGCTGCTTGATTTTCACAACAACTAAGCACAGGCTTAATGCTAAACGCAAGCTTAAGTACATAGCTCTGTCAAGATGATGAGCTAAGTTGGAGTCTGACATTTTCTCCAAAATGTATGTAAATTAGAAGATCTGTAATACGTGATCTCTGCAGGCCACTAACTAAATCAGCTGAGAGCCACTTCAGGCATGTGTGCTCTGAAGTAGACAGTGCCTGTAATGTCCATCCATACAAACAGCTCCCTTCTCTTTCCTGAATGAAAGGCGAAGCTTATTCCAACTTAGAGAGTGATGCCAGTAGAAGTGTTGAATCTCTGAAATGGGTCTGTGTTACTGGCTGTGTCTCTGATTTGCTTCTAAATCAGTTGTCATGAAAAAAATTTACCTTTATGAAAAAGACCAAATGAAAATATGCAGTTGTGCTTTGTGAGTGTGATTGAAAATGAAGCCCAAAATAACCAAGGACTCAGTGTAATGGATAAAATGAGTGTTTAGTACTTAGTTTGGTGGCATATGCTGGTAGTGGTGAAAAAGCTGGATGTATAGACTTGGTTTAATCTGCTAAATGATAATTTCCCAGCAAGGAGCAAAATTTGGCAGGATTTGTTGTTGTTTCTGTGATAGTGTTTGTTGCCAGAAGTCCAGTTTCATCAGGAACTTTATATACACACTATTGTGCCAGACTGATTATGGTTACATACATTTTTCTTTTTAAGCTTTACCTAATGGATTTCTAATCCTCTTGATATCTAAAGTGAGAAGAATTTCTCTGAAGCTGAAGAGCCGCTTTACTGCAGAGAAAATTCTGCTCCTGTCTCTGTAGGAAGAAGAGGCCCCCTGTGCAGGCATAACACGATGATGGGCCAGGGAAGCTCAGATGGTGGGGTAGGAGGTTTGCACCATCTGATACGGAGCTCAGCTCCTTGGGGCTCCTGGCAGGAGGCTTTGAAGGGGTGGAGGAATGTTACTGAGTTCTGTGGCCATAACTGAGCTGCTCCAGAGCCTGGCAGAAGGAACTGCTTGCGCTCCACACGTCTCCACCAGCCACCCATGGTGCTGACAGAGGCTGCTGGCACTGTAGCCAGCAGGACTGGCTGTGGCAGCCTGGCAGCCTTGTGGCTGGAGGTGGAGGCTTCTTGGCAGCACTCAGTAGGGTGGCTCTTCATGGGATCCAGGGTTCCACACTCTCCAAATCCCATGATGCTCTTCAGTGGCAGGATAAGTGATCCATCCCCAGGGAATGGAAAGGGGTTATGGGACAAGGATGGAATTGTTCATGCCCCATCCGGACGTGTGTGTGAGGGGCATCATGCAAGTTGCATGAGAAGTGTAGTTCAGGTAGGGCATCCTTACATCAGGCTGTTACCACAGTGTGAAACAGGATTCTTTGTAAAGGTTTAGCATCTAAACACAATATTACAATGTCATCCAAGTGAGTAAATGTAGGACTACAGCTAGCACAAAGGCTTACCTGCACTGAACTAATTACAGGATCAATATTAAAACATGAATCACAGCTTTGTGTGATTTGTATCAAGAGTAACAGGAATAAATCAAGCAGCATGGTGTATTTAATTTTATAAATGCTGGGAAAATGCATACTATTCTCCATGTGATGTAGCAGCAGGAATTGCCAACATCTCGTAGGAGGAGAAAACTGGGACTGAGGATTACTGCTCCTTACCCAGAGCTGCAGAAGCTCTTAGTCATAAGGGGCATTATTAAAACTACTCTTTTTAAAAAAAAATATTAAAATTCTGGTTTTCTCCTGAAATGCACATAGCATCTGCACATTCTGACCTTGGTAGGAGGCAGCCAGGATGGGAAAATTTCCTTTTCTGCCAACACCACTGGGGTGCACTCCATCTTGGTGCCTGGTTGTAAGCAGGGGTTGTGCCTCTAGGTTGTCAGTTCTGTTCATTTTTTTATCTTTGTACTCACACAGTTTCCATTAGTTTTATTTCATTTATTTGCCTTTAACTGTCTATATTATGGTGGCTTCTGCCACCCAGTCCTGGGCAACATCCCAGGTGGCATCTCCTGCTGGCAAACCCTATCCTGGAAGATCTTCATGTGTAGCTTTTCTAGAAACCCAGTTGGGAGACAAAAAAACAAAACAAAACAAAAAAACCCAACCAAATCTAATTTCATTTGTTTAACTTCTCACTGAGTCACGTGCTCCAGGCACCTTCAGCCTGAAGGACAGACCTGCATTCCAGGAAGTGTTGCCTGAGGACCTCTGTCAAGAAGCTTCATGAGAATTTCTGTGTCAGTGCAGGGGGCTTAACACTGACTATCAAACCTAATCCCAACATGTCTGGGTTCTATCTGTCCAGCAGTGTCCAATCCAAACCTCAGCCTCACAAAAATTCAGGATTGAATTTGCTTTGTTGCCAGCAGCACTCCCAGAACGAGGATGCTTCCTTGTGAGACTAAAAGGTGCTCAGAGCATCCAAGGGGGATGTCAGGTAATAGAGGATGGCATTTAGCAAACTGGGCATTAATTAATAATACTAATGGCACCATTGGGGTCTCAGTTATCTGGTCCCCTCTAAGCAGAGCTGCTTCTTGGAAGGGTTTTGCACATGTATTTTTGGACTTCTGTGCTTGTATCAAGCAGCTTCTAATAGCATAAACAAGATTTATGACATGGCAGTTAGTGGCTTTATTGGCTAAACAAGAGTTATTAAAGGGGATATAAGGTACTAATTTTTCAGACTGAAAAGGAAGGATTGGGGTGGAGGGATGCCCTGAAGTAATGCCATTTTATCTAATGCCAGCTATGTGAAATGTATCCAGAAACATTGACTTTTCCATTGGAAGTTGTACTTCATTCACCTGATTCACCTAATTATTCTTAAAGGCACGGGTTTAATAAAATGACTTTGGATAAACCATCGGGATTTGCCACGTGGTATGCCAGGGTTAGCTGGCTGGAACTGAGAAGGCACCTCTGTCCTGCTTCTGTGACTCCTTTGTCACCATTCATAGCAGTGTGATTGGCACTGACTTGCAACCTGGATTGCTCACGTGGGTCCATAAATCGTGCTGTTCCTGTCTTCAGTGCCTCACCAGTTTGCCAAGAATGTCTCCCAAACTCCTCTTCCACCCACTTCCTCAGCTGCTGAAATACCTGGGCATGGCAGCAGAAACCGCTCGTGCATTCCTGCCACTGGAAGCTCCTCTAGGGACTGCTGGGAAGGGAGGGCTTGCTGGGCCTCAGGACTTCTAGGTGGAGAGGGGTTACCACAGCCTGAAGGCAGCCTTCAGCTTGAGTTGTTGTGGCACTAAATGAATAATTTCTTGTAGATGAGGAAGATTTATGTATAGCCAGGTAACAACTTGGAGCTCTTTCTCTGCACGTTCCGTGGGCCAGCCACACTGCAGATCGTTTTGTCGCTAACCCTAATGACTTCCCAAGGTCACTGCTTGCATTATGCTTTGTGAGTGTTGCTTTAGCCAAATAACCCCACCATACTGGAAAATAGAATGCATTGGGATGCATTAGTTTTATAAAGTTTTCAATGAAAAGGTTAAATTGATGGGCAACATCAAGTATTCTACTTAGTGCAAACCAAAAGAACAAAAAGGCTTTTAAACTCAAAAGCATATCAGAGTATAAATCAAAACATTTTGCTTTTTAGAGCAGAGAGAACAAAAAGCTTGGGATTTAACAGCAGGCAAAGAGAGCCAGTCTCTGCTCTCTGGCCCAGGGCACAGATTGCTTTCCTGCAGCTCAGCCACCTCACCTCCTGACCAGGACTGCTGTGTCCAGACCATCCAGATGGTCCAGGGTAGGCAAACCCTTAAACCACGCCCAGGGACGGTCTTGGAGAGGGCATTGGCCACAGGGATGGACATGGCAGACCAGTGCTCAGGTGCAGGGATGAGTTTAGCCAACCTGGTCAGTATATAGAGTAGCTTTGGACTTGGAACACTTTCAGATGAAAAAGGCTGGCATATTAGTCCCCTTAATCAGGTACCTTCATCAAGTGGTCTCAGTATTTAACCCCTTTTACTGTGACTGCATGGTGTATGACATAGCAGTGGTCAAGTAACCTTTCCACCACTAACTTTGGAGAAAGAGCAGGGCAGGACAAACCTTTCCAATTACCACAAATATTGCTATGCCGTTGGATCATTTTGATCTGAGAAACTCCATCCTGTCAGCCATCTGAGAGCACGGGGATAATAACAAACAGATCATGAAGGGGTGTTTGGCATAGCTGCTAAATATTATGAAGCCTGTGGGGTCACACTTACAAGAGGTGAAGCATAATGAAGGTCTGGTTTAATTACGGCACTCAAATATGGTGGTAATAGGCAACCGTCTAAATCTGTGTTAGAGTTAGGGTTTTCATTATGTTTTTAATGAAATACTGATTAGCTGTTCCAATTGACATGAACCCTGAGCAGACAGCAGCAAATGAAAACAATCTGGCAACTGGCTGCTACCATGCACTGGTTGTGTCCAGCCCTTCCTCACTGCAGGCTGCTGGGATGCCGGGAGCGAGTGAGGTGGTGGCAGTGTTATAGGGCCTGTTCCATGGATTTCACTATTTAAGGTGTCTGTTATCTTCTTCCTTTCTTCCTCTTCTATTTCCAAATTAATTGAGCTCATTTCTTTATACCTGCTTCACTCACATTTTTGTTTGCTGACTTCTTTGGGCAAGCAATGGCTTTAGGCAGCCAAGTAAAATAGACTTGTCCTCAAGTCAACTGTTGGTGAATAGATTTTGTATGTGGCTTGGTGGGTTTTCATGAGAGATTTGCAAGTTCAGTTCCTGTTTGCTCTCTGCTCGCTTCCAGGAACAGGATTTTGTACAAGCGTAACATTTTTGTTTATAATCAGTATATTGTACTTATGTCTGTTGCTGAAACGCAAGTACTAGATAAAATATTTTTATCTGAGGGTAGGTGCCTGACAGCTTTAGCAAGATTGACCTTTCAGTTGGACTTCTAGTCCTTAGGACTGCCTGGCAATTAAGTGGTTCCTTTGATTTTAAATGAAGATTTTCATCCTAGACTCATAAGCTCATGTTTCATCTTGAATCATCTTAACCTAACTTTCAGAAAGTCAGGTTAAAAGCCCAGAGCCAGCTGAAAATCAAGCTACTTTAATTTATCTGAAGTTGATTTTTGATGGTTTGTTACCCACTTTAAAATATATAGGCTATTATCTCTTGCAGTGTAAACACTGTGGAAAATGTCACATTTAATAAAAACTATGACCTCATTCTCAGCTTCATTTTAAATGAGTTTCATTATTTTACTGAATATATTATTTATTCATGTATTCAAATATATTTATTCAGTGAAGGCAGAGATATTTTGATTAATTCAAAGACTAAATGCTTTGTATTTCTCATGCAAATTGATGCAGAAAAAAAGGAAAAAAGGTAAAACTCTCTTTGTACTCTGAGGGCTAAATGCATCATCAGAGTGTAATGAATGCTGTTTGTGTGCAGTCAAGTGAGGAGTCATGTTATCATGAATCTCTCTCCATGGCTTTTATTATTATAGCAAAAATAAAATTCAGCACATGGGTTATATATCTGTTCAATGCTTATTTACAGACCCCATTTAGATGGGGAATAAATGGTCAGATGAGTCTAGCCAGTTACTCAGGTACTGGGGGATGACTCTAGTATTTTTTTGCTATTCTTTCTACAATTCTACCAACTTTGCCTTTCTCAATTGAAATACAATATTTAAGGGAAAAAAAAAAACAAAACAGCCTACAAAGCAAGAGAAGTGAGATTTTCAAAAAGCACTCACCATTATAATAATTAATTCCCCACTGAAGCGGGGAGTTAATCTCATTGGCATGACTTTGGTGGGAGCAGAGCTCAGGCCAGCACTCAGCACTATTAACACGCAGAGCAGTGATGTGTGGCAAAGTTTGCACAGCTTGGCAGTATGTCCAAGCCGTGGGAATTGCAGCAGGGTGAGATCTTAAAGGGGCTTTGGACCAGGCCTGGTATTTTCAACTGAAATCACTCGTAGAATTTTGCTTAGGAAAAAAAGCCTGGTAAGTTTTGTTACTTTTGGTTTTCATACGTATTTAGGGCAATATGTGTACTGTTTAGAGCACAGGTCCTGTGAGGACCATCTGAGGGAGCTGTGGTTGTTTAGCTTGGAGAAAAGGAGGCACACAGGGAAACTTCTTGTTCTCCACAAGTATGTGACAGGAGGTTCTAGCCAGGTGGGAGGTCAGTCTCTTCTCCCAGTCACAGGACAAGAGGAAATGGCCTCAAGTTGTGTCAGGTGAGTTTTAGATAGGATATTAGGAAAAACGTCTTTACTGAAAGGGTTGTCAAGCGTTGCAACAGTCTGCTTGGAAATTGGTGGAGTTGCCACCCCTAAAGGGCTTTAAAAGACGTGACCAGCCTCAGCATGCCCAGCTGGGTCTGGTGATGTAGATGATGATGATGAGATAGCAACCATGGGCTCTTCTCCAGCTCATGCACAATCAAGCCAGGGTCAAGGTCAGGATGCCCAGGGGTCAGGAAACGTTATTTTTGCATCATCCAGATCCTGCTGTTTCCCCTGTCTATTCTGTGGTTCTCGACAGGAAGGGAAATGCTGGTATCGCATTGCAGAGTAATTTTGTTATGTGATTCCCCATCTGGTGGGCCTGACAAACAAACAAACACATCATGTCTGAGAGATGAGCATGGAATACGTCCATATGGCCTGCTGTAACGCAGGTTACTATTCACAGAATCACAGAATGGTTTGGGTTGGAAGAGACCTTGCAGATCACCTAGTTCCACGCCCCTGCCATGGCCAGGGACACCTCTCACTGATGGCTCAGTGTCGCACCCAACTTGGGCTTGAACACAGGGCGTAATCCTGTCTCTGGTGCAAGTCCCAGTTGTGTGCTGGGCTGCCTGCCTGACAGGCTGGAAATTTTAATCCGATCCCCCTCATAGATATGGTTGGAAAAGGGTCCAAGGTAGTGGAAACCCAGTGCCTCTTTGCTGTGCAGTGACTGACAGTGGCAAGGGCCAGGTGCTTTCCTGAGCACCATCCAGAAAACAGCCTTTCCAACTGCAGGGCGAGCATTTCGCTCTCAGGCCTCTGTGCCCATCTTTCTCTCTCATGTTGTATTTGGTCCCCAAGAGGGAATTTCATTGACATTACCCAATCCTCTGTGCGTTATGGATCTGAAAGCAGAAATTTTGTGCTCAGATTGCCAGAGTCTGTGCATACAAAAAAATGTCAGCCTGCTGCAGCCCTGTATAAATCACTGGTAGAAACAGGAAGGTTTTTGTTCTGGTTCTCCATAGATCAGCCCTGGCTGGGCATTACCACATCTTTGCATGCACCCCCAGACAATATTCTGTCTTGTAGCCATTGTGTACAATATGGACATTGATGTGATTGTGTAATACAGAAATTTCCAGTGGAGGCACCTGTTCCTCTTACCTATGATAAAGTCTCCCCAGCCATCTGCAGACACGCTGCAGTTCATCTGAACCATGAAGTGTAAAGCAGCTAATATTTTTGATCAAAACTATAATATTGAGATAAGAGCATTCCTCTTTCACTTACAATATCTGTATTGCTCTATTGCATTAACGGGATTCTGCATTACTAGTTTTTAACATATGAAGCACAACAAGGCAGTAGCTGTTTGTGCATCTAATAATAGTTATGCTATATCAATAAGTTGAGGATATCCATCTGTCTACTGAAGCATGCCCTTCACATGGGATTTGCCCAAAATAAGAACTTGCTGTTCCAAAAATCTGGTTACAGAAATTGGAATGTTCCTCAGAGCATGAAATAACTGCCTTGTCGCAAACCTCCCATTGGCTCCTGGTGTCTGCAGAGGCAGAAAAAAATGACCTGCAGGGTTGGGAAAATGTCTTCAGGTCAGAACTTACCAACCCTCGATGTCTCTATTATGTTCTTCAAAGCGAGAGATCTTAAAACAAACACCAGCACCAGAGAAGGCACCTGCAGAGCACTGTCAGTGTGTTGATCTAGACATCAGATTCTTCTCATCTATTTGCAGTTCTCAGTCACATCACTGTGTAAACATTCAGGACTGGACTCATGCTTAGGATATCAAAATACTTTCTTCTGTCTTTTTTTTTTTTTTCAGTTCCTTCTGTGTGAAAGCTTGGCTGTGAAACTTAATAATAAAACCCATGGGCAGCTGTCCCCATAATAAAAATCTCCCTCGGGTCATTTGCTGAGCCCTCAGCAGGGTGCGTTGCATCCTGCAAGAATTCTCATAACTTTCTCAGGTAGATATTTTCATAAGTACTGGACAGTTTCCATCATTTGAGACTGATAAAACAGAGCAGCCCTGTAGAGGCATAGGGTCTGGAAACACTTGTAGATTTTTTGTTTTGTGGGGGATTTTTTTTACGAAAAACTTTTGTGCATTCCCTCATTATACAAAGTGGTGCTTTCCTCTGGAACTGCTGTTCATGCTCTACCCTAAGGCATTTGAAAGAAAACCTCTTACACCTGGCTTTGTAATGACAAGAACATTGCCATAAAGTGGCAAAGCATGTTAATGTTATTTGTCTATATTCCCACTGTTTCTCATTTTCTTTGCCTTTTAATTTGCGTCTGCTTAGATTCTCCATTATTTTTACTACTGATTGGCACAACACTTACTGGTCTCAGCTAGCAATCAGCCCTTCATTGTGCTGGACATTGCACAAGCACAGTGGAGGAAATTCTGAATTCCTTGAAGTCACTGACAAGCTTGACATGAATTTTCATAAGGCACATGATCCAAGCCACAGTCTTCTTGCAGTGAAATGTGGACATGGTAGAAACTTGTGCTGTGCTTAATTCCAGCCTTGTCGATGGCACATTTTTCATTGAGCACTGAACTCAATAAGAAAATTGAAAAGTGTGATGCAGAAAGGGAAATGCTGGACAAGAAACTGGGAAAGCTTTACTTTGATTGTCTTGTTATTTTGGTATATTTACTGCTTGCAGAAGCTGATGTTGATGACAGGAGACCAGGACACTGTTGAGTGTCAGGCTTGGCTCTGTCACAGACTCACCATGTCAGCATGACCAAGTTTCACATTTATTGGGCAGTGATAATGTTTACATGCTTTAGAGTGGGCCTGAGAGTTTGTAATTCTGGGGACAGCCCATGCTCCTACACAGACATAAGCTGTCTGCTTGTTCACCAGTGTCCCCAGTGAAAGGCTGCTGCTTTATGACTGCATGACAGATGGGCTTGGGCTAATCATGTTTTTATTGGTGTTCACCTCTTGGGTGTGCAGCAGTGAGAGCACTGCTGAGTGCTCTTCCTTAATCTCTAAGTTTTCTCTATCCGCAGGTCTTGCTAAGTTAAATATAAAAGATAGGTTGTTGTTAGTAATTGTACATTGTCTAGACTCAGAGCAGCTGAGCCTGGGAATAATCTGTATTTTCTCTGATTTGTGGAGCTGCAGAGGGAGCAATGCCTGATGACCACAACCAGAACTAGCTGAGTAGTTTCTTTTTTAGTTTTAATTGCTTGCCATTTAAATGTCTAGAAGAGGCACTGATTTACAAGTCCTTGCAAACTTCACACAAGGTTCAGGAAGGTCATGAATGCACAGAAGGCAGGGCCATTAAAAAAGGTAAAATGACGGTGTCAGCATGTGCATTTTAAAAATACGTCTATAAATTTCTCATCCAAAATTGTATTTGTTATTCTTCACAGTAGCTGTATAGCTGTGAGCTGCCTATCAAATGACTCAGGCATCCTTGAACATAAAATTTTGTTGTGTAAGTAACATCCAAAAATGTTTTCTTGTGGTGCTAGAGAACCTTTTTGGTCATCCCACCTCTGCCCAACCTGTCTGACTCCAGATGCAGAGCTTTTTACATCTCCATGAAGTGATATGTTACCTCCCTAGCTGCATCCTCACAATTTCACATATCCGCACATTCTGTTAACTTTGTTAATTTGGCAGCAAACCTGTCAGATTGGCCAGTTCTGGGAAACCAGATGGTTGGAAATGCTCAAGGGTCTGTGAGTCACCAAGCACCAGGTTTTCCACAGACACATCCATGAGTTTGGCTCTTCCAGCACGGCTGAGCTCAGTGGATGGGTCACTGACCTGCTCTCCAGGTAGCTGGGTGACCTTGGGCAGGTGACAGGACCCATCGCTAGTCCTTTCTAATGGCATGACAGGGAGGATTGGGCTCCTCTGTGGGCTTTTTGTCTGCCTTGGCTCCTGGCAAGGGATAGCTCAGGACCCTTCTCCAGCTGCACGTCTTGCTCCCGCTGATGGTGGCACTGGACAAGAGCATTCACAAGTCAACACCATAAAACACTGCCAGGAGTTGGACACAGTCCGTGGATTTTCTATAAAAAAGTAATTATAGACTTTATTGCTGAGTGCCAAATCCATTTTTCCCTCTTCTGGGAGCCATTCAATAAACTTTATGTTCTAAGGTACAGCGTACAGCAAAACTGTCGTAGTTTAATGCAGTGTTTTATGCGTCTTCCCTGCACTCTAACACCTGATTGTTGCTAATAACCCAGTGTGGATTTTCTTTTTCTTTCTAAATTATATTAATAGGTCTGAAATGCCCTGTGACTTGGCATTTCCCTCTGGACACTTACATTTCTTGCCCAGGAAGAAGCCAGTATTTCCAGGAGCAGTTGCCTGTACAGATTTGCCTTTTCAGGTGATTAGCATCTATGTTTATATTCCTTTCACAGAACCATCAGGCTTTGTTAGTACAAGTTCTTGGGCATAAACCAGAACAAACCATGCCTGGAAATGAAAAACAACTCTACCGAAAATGAAAACCCCATCCAAGAAATGCACGGAGCAACAAACTCAGGATTTAGGTTGTCACAGTGGTTTTCATTCAGCCTTTTCTAACTGACACATTTCCACATTCATGATCTTCTGGCCATGGGTATATTTAAGGGGGAGGGTGTTGGGAAAGGAAACAAACTCTAGCAGAATATCAAAAGATGCTTCTCAACAGAGAAGGTGCATCAGGATTATAGAATACTTTCCTCTCCTAAAGCAAATGTCCTTCAAAAACAAGACTAGGTGATGCATTGAATATGGCACACGATGATACTCCACAGCAGGAAGTGAAAACATCTTTTCTAGCTCACAGCTCTGATGGGGAAAATTTTCAAAGTCTTTAAGAAGCCACTGGTGCAGTAACTCCCATAGGCAGTTTCAAAAATAATCATCTCCATAACACTGCAGGTAACAGTCCCTAACACCCCACACCAGGATTTGGCATGAGCCATCATCATCCTCAACTGAGCAGAGAAGCTAGGTGACTTCTGGCAGTAACCCTTCTGTCCTACAGAATGTCTGTGTAACGTGGTGTGAGCAATGGGATTTCTTTTGGGGGTGATAGTGTTGGTACACGTCTCTTAATAACATCTGAAATTCCCAAGGAGTCAAATTTTCAAAGCATTTGGAAATCAAGAGGAAATTTTTATTAACTTCAATAGCTTTTGAACCGGGCCTATATGTGGGGGTTTTTGTTTTGACATTGCCTAAGACAGGGGGGAATTGGTTTTTTGATAGTACAGCACCAGATTGCAGGCTCTGCATCTGTGTTTTTTTTAAATTCAGAACAACTCTGCTTTTATTAGATTTGTGTTATCTCTTATTTTACTACAATCTTTTTTGCATTTCATAAATATTAATTCCCCAGACAGTCTCTTTTGTTTAGTAGTTTTAATCTATCACAGACTTTTCTGTTTTCCTTTCCTCTCTCATCCCAGAGAGATGTCATCCTCTGCCATCAAAAGCAAGAGTTTCTCCAAGGAAGCTCTTCAGCCCAGAGATGTAGGAGCAGTATTTTTGCTAGGCATCACTTTTTTTTCATTCTCTGTGTTCCTTCCCCTTCACTGTCTAGCACCAGTGCGAGGCTCTGATTTCACTTGCTTCCTTGGAGGGAACAACTTCAGCAACGTTGTATTTTCTCTTGTCATCCATGGACAGACATTTTAGACCATTCATTCCTCTTTGCACTGATGTGGAGGTACCAGGCTGCTTTAGCATTCGAGTTGATGCCATTCAAACCCAGAGGGCTGTTCCCAGGCAGGCTGTGGTTTTGTTAGTATTTGGAGTTTTTCTAATGGAATTGCTCAGACTGCTTGTTTTCCTTCACGTTTTCCTTCACCTTCTCTACTGTGTTTCTGGTTATTTTTAGTGCCAGTGAGTAAGTTGTGGTAGGCTGAAACAGGTAGGCAGATTTGTAGTACTTCATTTAAGCTGTACCCACTAACCAGCTTCCTGATGCTACTTCTCCAAATTGGACTGGTTGGGCTTAATATTGTCCACCTATTCCAGATAAATTGCTTCTCACCCTTCTCTTGTCTGCACTGAAACAGTATTTAAAAAAAAAAAAATCTAACTTTTTATTTTTTGCTATGAGCTTTATGGATCAGTGAATTTTATGGTTTGGTTTTTCTTTTCAGTAACATACAGGTTCATTTTCAGGGCTGTGGCAAACTCATATTATTAAATTAAAAAACAGACCAACACATGCAACCCTTCTATTTTGTACTTCAAGTGATTTTTTTAAATCCTGGTACATCTTGGAGTGCTCTGACTGTACTTAACTCTGATGATGTTCTGTGAGATCTCAGTGGCATTTCAGATAGCTGTTTTGATAAACAGAAAGCTATATGTGTTACTGCAGAACATGCTAAATATTTTGCAATGGGCAGTGCCAAATGTCTGTTACTGATTTCTCATAGACCAGCTTGCTATGGAAGTTACATCCAAAGGTGAATCTCCCCAGTGTTGTTCAGAGAAGAAATGACGAGGAGGCAGAGTTGTAAGCCTAAACTGAATGCTTTCATCTGTAATTTGCTGATTCCAGCATTCTTTACTGCCACAGTTTCTCAATCTGAATCTTGAGTCTCCGGTTTAATCCGTTTACTTAACCTGTCTGTAACAGAAAGGACTAGAAATCACAGCGAGGACAAATATTTGGAGATATATCTTGTTCTGAAATTCTCACAGAGCAGTACCAGGAACCAGGGCTGAAGAATAAACCCCATTTCCCCTCCTAAAAAAAAGGCAAGGTGACAGAAAATTGAAAGTGGTGATGGCATTAGGTTGCCATGTCGTGAACCTGTCAGTTGCACTTGGACAGAGAAGAGGTGTTGGAAGAGGTCAAGATTCAGCTTGTGAAGATGGTAGAAGAATGCAGCAACACTGAACTGGTTCTTTGTGGCTGGCTTCTCACATCTGCAGTTGTGCCCCTGAGATTTACTGATCTCAGTTGATCCACAAAAACTAAGTGAGGACTGGAGGATGGGAGGGGCCCAATCCTGTCTGCAGTGGGTGAAGATGGAACAAAAAATATTGTTAGACTGATGTGCAGGCTCTTCATAGCTTGGCTGGCTGTTGAGTACCTCAGGTTTTCTCAGTTAATCTTGGCAAGTGTTTTCTCCTCCTGGAAACAGTCTGAGGGAACCAGCAGTTTGTCTCTGCTCAGGTGGTCCTTCTCTCTCCAGAGCTGCAGACAAGAGGAGATGGATCATGAAAAGCAAAACAGGAGCAGATGTTCTGCATCAGGTTTAAAGTAGC
The DNA here is from genome assembly GCA_013398275.1 of Promerops cafer. Taxonomy (NCBI): domain Eukaryota; kingdom Metazoa; phylum Chordata; class Aves; order Passeriformes; family Nectariniidae; genus Promerops; species Promerops cafer. The sequence continues at coordinate 616,928 of VZSE01006774.1, forward strand.
AGTGTATGGTAGCTGCTTTATCTCAGTCTCCTAGGAATATCTGTGTTTTGGAGCAGCCTTCTTCTACTCATCCTGTTTAACATCCATGTCTTCCTTTGAAAATGTTTGCATCTCTTCTGCCAGCCCTCCCATGGGTTTGAAAGTTCATCTTGAGCTCCAGTGGTGTTGAGGGCACCTTGCAAAAGGGGCTGTTTAATGGAGAGCAGTCAAGGAGCGAGAGGGAAGAGCAGTGAGAGGCACAAGTGGAAAAGAAGCTCAGGTGGCAGGAAGAGTTAAGGCTAACCTTAAAATAACTGGGATTACCTTAGACCCTCTATGGCATTAACCAGGGGCTGAGTGAACACAGTGGTGTTAATAAGGTGAGTTAAGGGGCCATAACCACTTCTGAAGGGCACTAAGAAGAGGGACTGAAGTTGTGGGCTTGGACTTGCAGGTGCATAAAGAGAGGTGATGGAGAGCTGGAGTAAGAGAGTGCCTGGGAAAGCAGAATAAATTGAATGAAATTACAGTTCATTCCTGGAAGCAGTGAATCCCATGTACTGCTTCCCCTGTGAACAAAGTTTATTTTTAAACAAACAAAGCCAGAGATAAAGTTAGATCATGAAGCAGGAAGCGAATATCTCTAAAAACAGGAGAAGTTGGGAAGAGGCTTTGTCAACTTCCCTGCTCATGCTAGCTGGGATACACGTCAATGGAAGATACCTACGGGATAGATTGCAGGAATGGACACAGAGTTGCAAACACCAGATCAAAACTGTTTAAGTATGGTCCTTACAAATGGGCCTTGGCGCAGTGACCTGCTTCAGCTAGGGTCAACCATCAGAAGGGATTTAGAAACAATAGGATAAGCAGACTTTCATGAAATCAGTTTTATATTTGAAATGAGAAACTGAGACGGTCGAAAGCAGTTTGAATGTCCTTGTTAATCCCTAGGTCAGCTGTGCTGATATATCTCATAAAAGACAGGATACGTTCAAAGAGCAAAATCCACTGTTCATTATCAGTGTGTTTGTGGAGGCATTTGTGCCATGGAAGCACCCTCATGAGCTGAAGGGGACCGAGCACTTGGCAGCTCTCCCTGCCTTGAGAAGACAGGTCCTGCAGCAGGCAACACTGCGGGTTGGAGGAGAAACCTTTAGCACTTCATTCATGGATCCAGTGGGTGGAAGCTCCCGCAGAGAGTCTAAAATGACAGCTCTCTTAGCAAGAAACTGTAATTTAGGTGTACTACTTCTGTCAGGAATATCAGCTCTTCCTACATTACGTGAACTTGTCACTTTTCCCTGCTCCTAAGTCCATGTCACCTGGCAGCTCTGGAGAAGGACAACCTCTATCCAATAAGCCAGAACATCATCTACTGCTGGTGTTTCTCAGGAGCCATTAGACATCTCTGCTGTCTTGACTGAAATCACCAGGGAGGTGGCAGCAGTTCCAGTTACTGACTGAGTGGGCACCATGGATGCTTCTCACACCACTCTACTACGACAAATCAGCAACAAGTGTGTTTTTTCCCTCCACTTTACCACTGAATATTTTCAATCCTACCTACTTAGACATCAGAATGTGTTTCAGTGCTTCAGTACAGCCTGGGAGCACCCCTTAGCCCTAGTCTGTGACCCACATAACTGTGCATGCCATCTGGGAGCTTACTGCTTGGACGTGGGTAGGGATGCATATACACGTATCTGTAGGCATGTATAGAGGGAGATGCATATATTCCTGCCCAGCTTCTTGGCATTATTTGTTCATCAAAGAGAAAATAAGCAGCTTATGAAAGCAGAAGTCCTGGGAACCATAACAGACTGGTAAGGGTGGGCAAGCAGAAGTCAGGGGTAGCTGGCAATAACAGCGTAAGCCCAGTGAGCGTGAGCTGCCAGGCTCTGTCCGACCTGCGCGGAGGAGGAGCTGGCCCTGCTGTGAGCAGCTCCACGCCAAGCACACCCTGGGGCACCGAGGAGCCCCGCGGAGGCGGCACAGGCCGGCCCTGTGTGCGGGACAGAGCCGCCCTGTTCCCCGCGGCAGCAGCGGGCACGTTTCCATGGAGCACACGGGCGCTTTGCCACGGAGCACACGCTCTTGGCTCCCCTCGCCCGGCACTGAATGCCTCGACTCACTGCTGGCTGTCGGACCGCGTCCCTTCGGGCTGCGGGCTGGCACCGCTCCGCCTCGCCTCGCTGCTCAGGGACACCGCACATCTTCCCCATCTTTCCGTGCTCGCCAGGGCCACTGCCTGGTGCTGCAGGCGTGTCAGCTCAGGGACAGCAGGGACCTGCTCCGGGGGGCTTTGCGTGCAGAGCAAGAGCTGGCTGAAAACTTAGTCCTGGGGCTCTGTTTTCTTCCCATCTTTGCTGGCATGTGCGAGCTGCAGGTGGGACAAGGCAGATGACGAGGGTACGAGAGCAAGGAAGGGGGAGCCAGCCCTTTCAGCAGATAGAGAGGGAACTGATGAGAGGCTGGCATGCCTTCAGCATCTGTGAAAGGAGCAGAGGGCAAGGAGACAGCACTTGGCTGCAGCCAGAGAAGGATCCCAGAAGCCTGAGCTCAGAGGGGCCTTTTCTGCTCATTTTCTTTGGGAAGTTTAAAAAAGAATGAACATTAAAGAAAAAGGGAAAAGAAGATGATGTGCAATTTCTTTCAGGCTGTAGTTGAGGTAACAGTTTGAAAAGAATAGCTGCCATTTAAAGAAATACTAAGCTTTTTTTCTTCTATTGTAAAGTAATATTTAGTATGCAGTCCCTAAATAGATCTGTTATTAGATGAGACAGAGAACCCTTAGAAATCACAGTAAACACAGCTGTAGAGGTGAGGAAAATGAATAAGGCATCATGCTAATATTTGTACTTTCCAGTTGTCTTGAATGGCTGATGAAAGGGACTTTTAACATTGTCCTCATGCTCTGACGTAAGAAGAATTAATGTAGCTAGTCAGATGCTTAAAAATGCAACCAAGTCACCCTAGGCTTGTCAGGATTTAAAGAAGATTACCTAGGTGTATTTTCTGTTCTTTTATTTCTGTGCTGAGCATGTAGTGGAAGCCAGGAGGACTGGAAGTTTCCAGCAAGGGCCTGGTGGTCGGATCCAGAGAATGTTGGATGTTGTCTGTGTGGAGCTGGCACGGTGGGTGGAGCATGTTGGCATTTGGGAAGAGGTGTCGGTGGCCAACAGGGAAAGCAGACTAATGCATGTGCTCTTTGCTTTCCAGAGAAGCCTGTGGTAGAATCATTTGTGGTTGGCTATGGCAGTGGGTTTGTTTTGGTGCACAAAGACTGAAACAGCTGGGGGTTTTAACAAAAACAGAAAATATTGAAAAAGCAAATTATTTCCTCTCCTGTGTCGTGGTTCATCTTCTGACTTTTGTCTTGATCCCTCTTTGGGCCCAATCCTGACAGAATTATAGTTGGGCTAAAGGACTGCTGCTGGCTTGTTTGGGACTGAGCATCCCTCGGGGGTGGAGTCACTGGTGTTTATCTCAATAAAGAATATATCAGACCTAGGAAGCTATTGATGAAAGAGGCTTTTCCTGCTAACCTGTAATTTCTGTGCTACATTCTGAAGCAGGAAAGTTTCCTGGGAAGCCTGTTGTAATTACAATTATAAATGAATGCTAGCATTTTAGTATAAGAGGCCTTTTGTCTTTTCAAGCAGAAGGTCATCTAATTCATTTTGTACAGCAGCAGAAAGGTGAAAAGTTTCCAGTTAACTGTAATTAAGGCCATGGAGAATGAGCAACCCTGGTTAGTCACCTTCTGTGAGCATTAGTGAGCGGCACAGTCAAACGTGCCAGAAAAAGTTACCTTAGAACAGCAAGGTTTAGTCTGAGCACAATATAACCTTACCAAGGGGAAGTAAAATAAATTTAATGTTAATTTGTGATAGTTTAGTCAAGGAGAAGAGAATCATTACCCAAAGGGTTTAGGTATTTTGCCGGTCTGTGCCAGGATGAATTCATCCAGATCATTACAAGAAAAGAGAGCCATATAGGAGATGCAGTCTGTTCTTGTTTCTGGCACTGACCTGCTGGGTAGGTGAGATTAGCTCTCTCTTCCCTGTCTCCTCTGGACCTTGGCACCATCCAGTTAGACAGAAGCAAGGCTCACAGGGCAGCGCTTACAGCAGGGTTAGACATGGCAGGCATCAGCACTCCTACTTCCAGCCTCTTACCTTAAAAATAACAACACAGCATTTCTTGGCGAGGGCCTGAGCCTGCATCCCTGACCCACAGGAGCAGCGTTCACCTGACCTGCTCAGAGAGATTGGTAGGGACATCCCTCAGTGCCCCATTGTCCCAACCAAATGCCTGCTTGGGTTGGGGAACAACTAAACAACGCGCTGAACATGTAATTGCAGGGTTCCCCTCTCCTTGAGGGGGTTGTTAAAGTGCACGAATTATATGTAAGGAAACCAACTATGCAGCAACTCTCTCCTGTTTCTCCTATTTTGGTTTCAAAAGCTCTGAGTGTGCTGCACACTGAGTTAAAAATTGGAAACATATTACCCTGATTTAGCATGGGACCGAGTAAATTGTATTCACTTAAAATAGCAGATGTCCTGCTGAGAAAAAAATAAGTATTTCTACTCGACTGTGTGACACCTAAGCTGCAACCCAGAGGTACAGGAGGAGGATTTGTGTTACTGAGAAATCCATAAATGTTGGCTGCCAGGTCAGAGCTGCTGAGGGGAGCAGGGAACATGTGTCCCAGGCAACTGCAGGCATTCAGACCTCCTGTATCTCCTCCCCACATCCTGTGCAGGGTTTCACACAGTTTCTGTCTGAGCTCCTGACTGGTCTCTGCCCACCCCGGAGCTGGACGTGTTGCCTTTTCCTCAGGGAGGTTTCATTCACAGTACTGACTGGCCCCGGCCTGTATGGCTCTGCAATGTTTGCTGAAAGTCTTGCTCCTGGAGTATGTGGAAACTGAGGTTTATGACAGTGAGCTTAGCTTACAGAAGCCACCTTCCCATGTTTGCAGAGCTTGAAGGACCTGCAAGACAACACCTGCCTGCGTGGTGGGATACTTTCAGTCCCTCTCCCTTCTGGTGCAGATGGATGTTCCCAATGTCCTGCTGGACATTCCTCATTCTGCTTCTTCTACCTTTCTGTTGGGATTTATCCTAAATCTCAGTCTCTCTTGTTTAGCTCTGTTACTACTTGTCATAACCATACTGAGTCCAAATTATTCCTTTTCTCCTCATGGAATTTCTTATGTATTTTTGTATTTACGTATCTACTGTATCCTGTTTTCCCACTCCACCCAGTTTATCTCACCCCTGTAACCACAACTCCTTGCAACAGAGAAACAAATGTCACTTTTTCCATTGTCTCCTAGATGCCAGCTATGTTAAAATGTTGTTTCTTACTCTGTTTTTTAAGGGCTACTCCCAGCTCCACCCTGGCTTACTCCATGTATGCCCAGCCCAGTGCTCCTCCTGGTGCATCATTTGCTGATGTCCATGGCATGCCTTTTCCTAACCAACTCTCAAGCCTTTCCTTGAAAATCATATCTACAGCTCCCACAGTAAAGATGTAATAGCAGAGTGCACCAGCTCTCAGAGGTCACTCACTTGGCTTCGAGCTTCCCAACCCATGTGCTTGTCCCTGAGTTTGGGTTGTCCCAGTTAATGTTTCATCTGTGCCCCGACTGTAACCTGGCAGTTGTGGGATAAAAAGTGGAAGCCTCTTTGACCTTGTCTGCTGCCCCTGGTGACTTGGAGACAGTTCTGCAAGCCTGGCCCTTTCTCAAGTACCTGTGGGCAGCAGCAGTGTATCCTTGGGAAGGGAGGGCTAGAAAGACAGTGGTTGTGTCCCTGTGTGTTACAGGTTCCACACACAGGTCCAGAGAGCATGAGCTCAGCCCCAGCCGTCAGACGTGCACACGTCTGTGTGTGTGTGTGTGTGTGTGTTGGAGGGGAAAGGACAGAGAGTTTTCATTTTAAAATTAAATTCATATGATAGCCAGACCTTTCAGCTTTTTCATGCAGTGATTTATCACTGCACTTAAAGAATGAGCCAGGAGCAAACAGATTCATCACGCGCCGTCCTTCCGTGCCAGAGCGGCAGCGAGCAGCTGTGGCGGCGGTGCAGAGAGGTCAGCTCCTGCCACAGAGCCTCTGCCGTGGGAAGGCAGCACAGCTCCATCACCCTCACCCCACCATGGCTGCCGAGGTCCCAGCCTGGGCTTTCATCCATTTCTTCTTGTTGTGAGAAAAAGAAAAAAAAGGATTGACCATCTATTCCGCTTCTCCTCCTCCTTTTCTTTGGCTGCTGGAAAGACAGTGCAAAGTGCTCTTTGTGCACGCAACACAAAGCTCCAAACTCATCTTCTATAAATTAAATCCCAATAAACGCACCAGCATGAAGATTGGTTGCTTTAAGTGTCCCCAGCTGAAGACTTCTCCAGCCCTCCGTGAAGATTTCTTACCTCTTGCATGCATTGCACTTAAACTCAGTCACTTCAGTTTTGCCTGCCCTGTGTTTGTAATATTTCCCCAGAGCTTCAGAACAGCAACATGCATAGCAGCACGTCCTTCACCCTTGATATGGCCAGGCCATAGGTCTTTCTGCCTGATCTTCCTGGGGACTTGCAACTTTTCCCTCTCCTTGTTCAGAGGAGACTCTTTACAAGGTGTATGCATTTATCTTACTAGCCCCAAACCCTATGTATGGTATGATTCCTGATACCAAGTAGTTCCTATTAGGGAGAATGGGAACTGACGGGCTTCCCAAGGTGTTTGGGATTATACAGGAGAAGGTGGCATTGGAAGGGAGCTGGCTCTTTTCTTCCCGGATCAGTATCTTGTTGTGTGACAGAGTTTTAGCCTGATTAAAAAGCTGGTTTTCATATGCAGCTGTGCCATTTGGTGTCAGTCTCTGATTTTTCGAGACTTTGCATCATTTAGCCTCCCTGTGGTACTCTACTTTCTCTCCAAAATGAAAAGGCCAATACTTCATGACCTAGTTGTGAAGTTTTCCCAAGAAAGTATCAGCATCTGTGGCTGCATGTGTGTCTGTCTGTTGCCAGGTTTTGACTGGTTCAGTGACCAGCACCCAAGTAGTACTTGTCTAGTACCTGGTCAAAGAAGAGTGAATGCCAAAGTTGATGTGGGTTTGGGGTTTAATCATTGTAGTCCCCACAGTAATGCTGAATTATCACACCCTTCTCTGCTGTACCCTTCTCTGAGTACACACAGACACACATGGAGAAAGTTGGGGATGTGCATAGGAAGAAGAAGGAGGGAATGTATGAAGCAATTCAGGGGTTTTGGCAATACAGTGTTAGCAGCTGCTGTGTATGACTGTTTTCCTTTCAAGAGCTTTGATCCTTCTTTTCATAGCCTTGGTGCATTCTCTGCAATGGGAACTGAAAATTGTGTGGTTATCTTGGTTTGCAATACAAAGAATTGGGGGAAAAAAAGCATATTCAGCCTAATCTCCTCCGCAGGGCAGTAGGTTCAATGCATGAAATGGAGAAAATAAGACAGCTCTGTAATATATCAAGAGTTTCCTTCAGAGGATATAATTTGCTTCTAAAATGTTCTCACTTGGTAAAAACGCTCGTAAGTTAATATTAGTTTTTTCTTCTATTATCCAGTCACTCTGTAGAGACATTTTCATAGCAAATTCATATTCCAGTTTGTCTGTCCACATGTTTTCAGGGAAGATGTTCAGCATTTCCATCTCCAGGACACACAATATACTTTCTCTGAACAAAAATTAATTTTTGGTGTGCTCCTCATTTGAGTGCTTTAAAGTTTTGAAAAAGTTAACTCAAAAATAAAATGCCATGAAATGTGAAGTAAATCAAAGTATGAAAAGTTACAAAGCTATTACTTAAAAAAAAAATATTGCAGTTCAGGTCAGTTTAATAAAATCCCTTTAACGAAAATGCAATTGTTCTTTTAGATACAGTGTTTTGATTTGCACAGCTACAATTTTCTGACTGTCATCTCTAGAAATCTGCACAGAGTAATAATTATTTGTGATGATTTGAGAAATGCTTGGACTGTCAAGTAGGAAAAACTGCTGGTTCCCCATTATTGTCTAATGCTGAACATTTTTAAGAATACAATCTAGAACTTGGTGTATAGCACATATATACACTAAGTAGGGTAGTTATGGATGCAAATTGTAAAAGCCAAGTCTTGAAATAGTCTAAACCATGTTTGTAACTTCAAGGCTCTCCATCAAGGTTGCAAGAATCTTATTCACACCTTTCATGTGAAAACAGGATTGGAAACATGCTTGCATATAACCTCATGCTCAAAAATCCCCCACCCTTTTAGCATCTGGGAAAACAAAAGTAGTACTGAAAAACATTTTGTATATTGAATAACAAACACCTCCTAGAACTCAGATGGTGTAATTGATGGGCTGGGGGAAGGAGAGCTGATAACAACTGGCAGATTTCAGACAACTGACTCTCTCGATGTCACACAACCAGGACCATTAGTGCCACCTATAGTTAGTCTGTCTGACAGTTCTCACTTTAAGACCTTTCTTTCCGTGGATTCTGAGGCTGCTACACACACCCCTTCTGAACCAATACTATTAAGAAGAATTTGGTGGAGATGAGCTCTGGTTTTATCAGTGCTGGATAGACCCAGCTGGGTGACAGCTGGTTTTAATCGATGGACCACAGGTGAGGGGAACTCTGCAGCAACCTGCACAGTTCTAGCATAGGACACAAACCAAACCTCCAAAAATGAAGGTAACTAAAGAATTAAAGGCAGATGCAAAGTCTTCGTTTAGGCAAAATTGGAGAAAAACCAATTTAGCAAAGAATGGGCCTGCAAATGCCATTTACGATATTTATCCTCTTTATTCCATGCTAAACTAATTTGGATAATTTTGCCCTTCTGTCTGCCATGATCAAATGTCATGTTAGCAGTCCCAGCATAGGCTGGTTGTGTGCCTGGTTACAGTAATACAGAACTAGCTGCAGGCAATGCAATAGAAATAAACAAAACCCTGCCTGTTAAATGTGGAGGATAATGCTTTCCACCATAATTTTTATGGTGAGACAGAATTTAATTAATGGGCCTTTTGAGTGACACTTCAGTATTTCCATCCTTCTGTTTAAAAACTGCTTTCAGTGCAGGTACCTGTGAATTGAATTGATCTCTGCACCTAGTTTTCAGTACACTACTATATTCAGGAAAAAAAAAATTCCCTGTGTTTAAATCTGTACTTGCTGCTTGGCCGTCAAGCTTGGAAAGGTCTTCAAAGATTACTTTATCCTGCTGTGCCTAAGTAACCAGAAGGAAATACCTCCCATCTCATTACTCTGCTTTACCTTGAATTACCTTTGCCTGTAATGAGTTGATGACTGCCAGTTGGTCAGCATATGCATTTCTGGTCAGTATATTCTCTAGTGCTCTCCACAAAACGCCCTCCTGAGCCCCCTGCACACACAGACCCCCACCTTCCACTGAACAGAAGACATCCACGTGAGCAGAGTGCACTGGACTTTCCTCCCTTATTGTTACTTTGGGACTGATGGAGATGAGAAACTTCTGGGATCAGTGTCCCCAGACTACTTTTTTCTTTTTCTTCTTTTAATGCCACTGAGCTTAGAAGTCTCCCGCTGCTCATGTCGCTTCACTGTTCAACTTGGTTGCTGCATCAGAAAAGGAAGGAAAGCTTTGATCTTGACATGCCCTTCTTCTCTGTCCCCTTTACAACTTCTGCAGGAAAACAAAAACATGATTAAGTGCATCTCTGGTGTCAGTCCTTTCAGGGAAGAACAGCTGCTTTTATCAGATGTCTTCCCAAAACCTTTAATGGCCTGATGAAGTCTAAGTTGAACTGTCAGAGAGCACACCCGAGCACTGACTTTATCACCATCCCCATGCTGCTCTCAGGGTAATCTGCACACAGGCTTAAGTGTCCTCTCCCAAAGTGGATTTAGGCCATTACTTATTGTGGTTTCTAGAAGTGAGGGGTCAGCAGGGACCTCTGGTAATGAACACAGGCACAGCCATCAGTGTCCAGGCAGCAGCTGCGTGCTCACGACTCTGCTGTAGCCACATCTGTTACAGTTTTGGAGGAAGACAGTCCATGAGCCTAACTGTTTGTCTTGCCCTTCAGCATCCATGGGTTTAAAGATATCTGTTCCTTGGATTTTCTCTCTGGCTGATTAAATTTCTGGGGTATATTTTCCTCATTAGCTGTGAGCACATTTGCAGTTTTCCCCCAGCCAAGTGGACCTCTAGTTTAAACAAATGTGTTTCCAGTCTCATTTAAACTTACTGTTTCCCAAGTTCCCCTCACCAGCCTCAGGAGTAAAATTGTTATGTGGCTTAAAAGCTTTGCCTGTAACTTTAAATGAAAGGGAACCATATTACCATCAGCTAACTCACTGTTAATGTATAGTTTCAAGACACTAAACTGAAAATGCTCTTATGCTCTTCCATGGTGCTGTAGACTCTAGAGGCCACAGAGCATGTCCTCCATGCAAAGGAGAGTTTGGTGGTTCTTTCAGGATTCCATTAAAGGCTCTCAGGTGCCTTACCTGACCTTTCACTAGAGCAGGGTCAATGTGGCTTTCCCATCAGCCACTCCTTCAGCAAGAGGGCTGCTGCCATCAAACCTCAAGGAGAGCCAGCAGCACTCTGTGTCTCTGGGGGAAGCAGGCAGGTCAGCTCTTCCAGGGTGCATCAGGTGTGTTAGCTGCAGAAGAAATGGGCTTTGATACACTTAGCATGGTTCTGAGACAGTCACTAGATTGGTCTTTTTTTTTGTTTTGTTTTAGTAAACAGAAGTCAGTAGGATAGAATAAAAAGGACGTCGAGCATTCTATTTCCTACGTGGCCCTTCATCCATCAGCCATACCAAAGGGTGCTGTCATGGATGAGAACTAGACAATCCCCTTTTACTGTTGCATTGCTATTTAATATGCGTTCTGTGTGCCCCCAGGCAGGCCAGAGCACATGCACAGCTCACCCTGGGGTGTTGCTGTATGTTTAGTAAATGTAGCTTTTATGCCATTTCTTCATATTTTTTCCATGTTAAAAAGAGTGAGAGGAAAGTACCACTTGAAAATGTAGAAGTGTAATCTTCTAAATGAATTTAATGTATTACAAGCTCATTGGTAATTGCAAATGCTAAGGCTGCTTTTCTCCCCTTACTCTAAATGTCTGAAAATCTCATTAATGTTAATGTATGGGGAAGAAGTGCTTAGCCTACTGATGGAGGAATGAAATCAGGAGCAAAGCACAGCTCTACAAAGATTCATCTGCAGATTAGGGTCTGAAGCAACCATTAGATTATCAAATCTGACCTTCTATCTAATGCAGACCATAGAATCTCATCCACTTAATTCTGTATTTATCCTAAGAACAGCACCAGAAAATAAGATACAGTGCATTAACATATTATAATGTAGCAATATATTCAGGCATTTCTTCATTTTTGTTTTTACTCTAAAACCTGGGGCAAACAGCACTCCTGTGCTATATGATTTTTGATGAAAAGCTGCAGGAGGAGAGATTTCTGCAAAGCAGAATTTGTATGTCTGTGTGTTTGCATAGGGTTTTGTTTAGTTCTTTGATAATTATTGACTGGTAAGTAACCAGTATGGAGCTGGTTGAGATCCATTACTTCTGCTTTGCTCTGAGGACATCATAAATTGAAATAGGGATTTTTAAATTCTTTTTTTTAAACAGAAAAAGTAATTTTCTTGAAAAATCTGTGTGGTCCTTGACAACTGCTTTCTAACATCTAATTAGGAAACTCCCTGCCCGTCAGTTTTCCTAGGAAGCACAAAGCACATTTCACATCTGGCTTCTCATCTCTTTGACTATAACATAAAACTGCCCTTGAAGTGCACCTGGGAGGTATCCAGAGGGATACCACACACACACACAAAAGACAAGCCAAGCTGTCTAAAAGAGCTGCACTGGGCTACTGCACATTTTAACCACTAGCCAACATTTTACTGAACAGAGTATCAGGGAATTCAGACGAGAAGCGGTGGGTGGCACTGTGCAAAATACAGAGGTCCCAGGCTTGGCACACATACACTCTCTTGAAGAAAAAGTCCTCCTGCCCAGAACTGAGCTGCACCAGCCCCTTGGTGTTGCTCATCCCATGGACACATTTCTCTGCAACCCACCAAGCCCAGACAGAGTGAGAGTCTCTGTTGCTCATGTGCTGCAAAAGCTTTTGCTGTCCCTTGGGTGCATGAAACTTGGGCTCTTAGCACTTGTCTGTAACAATGCAGTTTCTATTTCCTTTCTCTCCAAAGCTCAGAAATTCTGTGGCTGGCTTGGTCCCATTTTGGAGTTTCATTTGGGTTTTGACTCTAAAGTTCATTTGGATCCTGTTCTTTGAGTTTTGATGGGTTTTTTAAATATGAATCATGGCTAAGTACTACTTTTGAAAGCAGAGATTTGACCCGTGACTGCAGGAACTGGAGGTTCAGTATGAACTCCCAAGCTGGTGCAAAACTATTTGCCCAGGACAAAGGGTTTTGCCTGGCATGTACTGGTTTTGTCTGGTATACTGGCAGGGAAGAAGACCCCTATAACCAAAGGAACACACACAGCAGGTGTATAGAGCCCATTGCCTCAAATACTTCTTTTCAGTGTCCTGTGATACTTGTTAATTCAACAAGAAGGTACAAGAGAAATACTTTTGCAAGACTCAGCATACAAGAAGGAATCTCAGACCTCCTTGCCTATCAAATAGGAAGATCAATACTTGCCTTAATTCTTGTCTTTGAGGCTAAATTAATTATTGAGCATAAAGGTCTTTGAAATTCACAGGTAAATGTTAAATAAATGTCAATAACATTACTAAAATCTTCCCACTTGTTGCTTTGATGCAGTTTATTCTCAATAAGTAATAAGGTATTTGTAGCAGTGAGGACAGGGCTGCACAGCAAAACCCTGTGCCATCCAGAGACACCTCTGAATAACAAACACAGGAGCCCTGCACTGCCATGGTCATCATATCTGAATGAATTTTCCTCTTGGAGAGTAGCAGGAATATCCATGGGCTTCATTTATTCTGACCGTACCCATATAAGCCATATTCAAGGTCACAGCCAACAAACAAGCCATGACTATTAAATTTTCTAACCAAAAAGACACCAGTAACAAGAACACACACAGTTTTCATTTTGTCAAATTTTCCAGTATCTTCCTTCCCCATCTCGGCAGCAAAAGGTCCAACACTGCTGTAACTGTGGGTTGGACTGGAGAGTGGAGGCAAGATTTGTTTTCCAGGCCTAAGAGAAGCAGTGACTACATCTTCAGGGTGAGGGTTCTGTAAATACACTTGCCACTAGGCTGTGTGAGCACTTGTGCTCCTTAGTGTTGTCTTCAAAGCAAAGCTCTGGATGCTCTGTGAGCAGCATTTAATCAGTGTGTATCAAGAAGTTTGGAGACAAAAACAGTTCATCTTCTAGAATAGTATCAGTTGTACTCAGCCCCATAATGAATTATTCCGTGCAGGGAAAGATCTGGTTTTCTATGAATTTGTATAATAAGCAAAAAAGGCATTGAGAGTTTCCCAGCACTTGACCTCCTGGTGCCTGTGCTTCCTTTGCAGTTGTCCAACACAGCAATTCTTCATCAGATCAGGCGAGACCAAGTGACAGACACGTGCCGAGCAAACAGCGTGTCCACCAGGAAGCGCCGTGTGCTGACACCCAACGATCTCAAGCACCTGGTCGTGGATGAGGATCATGAAATGATCTACTGCTATGTTCCCAAAGTGGCCTGCACAAACTGGAAGAGAGTCATGATGGTTCTGACGGGAAGAGGCAAGTACAGTGATCCGATGGAAATCCCGGCCAACGAAGCCCACGTGTCTTCAAACCTGAAGACCCTCAACCGGTACAGCATCCCAGAGATCAACCACCGCTTGAAAAACTACATGAAGTTCCTCTTTGTTCGCGAGCCTTTTGAAAGACTGGTGTCAGCCTACAGGAACAAGTTCACCCAGAAGTACAACACTTCCTTCCACAAGCGATACGGCACCAAAATCGTGAGGCGCCAGAGGAAAAACGCAACCCAGGAAGCTCTGCGGAAAGGTGATGATGTGAAATTTGAAGAGTTTGTGGCATATCTCATCGACCCACACACCCAAAGAGAAGAGCCCTTCAACGAGCACTGGCAGACTGTGTACTCCCTCTGCCACCCTTGCCACATCCACTACGACCTTATAGGAAAGTACGAAACGCTTGAAGAGGATTCGAATTACGTTCTCCAGCTGGCGGGAGTAGGCAACTACCTGAAATTCCCCACCTATGCAAAGTCTACGAGAACTACTGACGAAATGACCACAGAGTTCTTCCAGAACATCAGCTCCTTGCACCAAACGCAGCTGTATGAAGTCTACAAACTTGATTTTTTAATGTTTAATTACTCAGTGCCAAGCTACCTGAAATTGGAATGAGGGATGGGTTAGGGGGAAAGAGGGGAGAGAAAGCCTGTTTTATTTAAGATTTTTATTTGTCATAATAAATATGGAGAATGGGTTATTTTGTAAATTAATATTTTCTTTTTTTGAATGATGCTGCGAGCAGCACAGTCAAAATTATTTAAATCAACTGTAAGAAAGGACAGCTCTCTTTGCAGGGTAACGGGATTGTGACGATCTAGCTGTAGAAATGAATAATACTGCTACACTGTTTAAACAAATGTTAATTGTGTTCTGGTGAATTTCATTGATCTTGCATTCCTCCAGTTCTAATTAATGTTATTTATACTTATTTAAACATTGTCTCTTGGTAGGTTTCACTTCAGCAGCAGAGATAGGATAACATGTGGACAAAAGAAGTCTGGTTTTGTGCTTTCCTTGATCGAGCTTGCTCTGGGTAATAATATTCTTCCATTAGCCATTGATGCAGGTAAATATGGAAATGGTTCTGGAACCACACGCTTTGAGAAGAATGGTGAAAATAAGTTCTTTAGAAAGTGATGTTGTGCTCAATACTAGTACAAAATCTGTCATTCTAGGCCTGAAAAGGAAAAGTAACTCAGATTTGGGTAGATTCATGAGTATCTAAAACCTATGACTGAAAGAAATGTGAATGTATTCCTTAGGAAGAGAAACCATGAAGAACCTTTTATAAGTCTTAATGAGTTTATGGAGAATATGACCACTCCCATTGTCTCGTAATTTGAAGCCTCCCAGCCCAAATGAATTGGGGATGGTCCATCAGAAAAGAATCAACATTTGGAAAGTGACTGTAAGAGATTTTTTGAATGCCCAAAGCAATTGGCATTGGCTTAATTCATATCCAGGATGGAGCTGTGGGGACCTCCATCCTCCTCAAGTTTTGCCTCCCTAATTAAACCTAAGATGGGCAACCAAAACTGGCTGGAGAGACACTGGTAATGATACATTGCTGTAAACAATCTGGGCATTTTGAAAATTCAAAAAGTCATCTTCATGTTGATTCTCTAAGCCTGCAAGGCAATAAAAAAGGTCTCATCTTCCTACATGCTGGTTTTTCTTAGGGAGAAGAAGCAGCCTTCTGGTTTAGTTGATGCCTAAATGCCATTGACAGGAATTTTTCTAAGTTCCAGTGAGTTAGAAATTCATCTAAGTCATCTCTAGTGTATGACCATGACCTTTTTTCTTAAGGGGAATGTCTCAGTAGCAGTTGTTTTGTGTTTAACAGCTTTTTGGGATGGCAGATTGTTTTGGATAAGCAAATAGTAATCTATACACAGCAGACAAACAAATGAAAAATGTTTTTTTCAGTGTGGACCTGTTAGCCAGCTAGTGGGAGCAGAAGTTCAGGCTTCTCCAGATGTTTGCTTCAGTTGGATGCAGGTGAGGGAATGTTCTGTAGCCACCTCAGCGCCCACAGGCAGCTGATGGGCAAAAGGAGGCAGAGGCTAAATTGAGGCACTTGTGAAAATATAAAATCTGTTTTAAAGTTGATTGATGGTTAAGAATGGGGGGTTTAACTTGCCTGCAATCTTATGATCAAAACAAACCCTTTCAAAAATGACTGATGATTTAAATAAACTCAGATGAAGGCAGAGCTGTTTCAACAGTATCAGAGTCAGATCCTGAAAAATGTCAAATTGTACAGTAGGCAGCAATATTCACTGAATTATATTAGTTTCCAGGACACAGATTTGATTAAAGAAGAAAAATAGTTTGCATTTTATTTGATAAAAATAAGTTGCTGACTAAATCTCATTGAAAAACAAGTTAACATAACAAACAGCAACTAAAGTCCTTTCACAATTGTATTTGGTCTTAGGCAGGATTCGGGTCATTTTTTTTTTCTATCACACTATACAAATAAATCTCTTATCCATTCTAGAACAGCCACAGTTTTCATAACCCAGGCCCTATTTATAACCCAGAGCACTGGGCCAGTGGCTGACAAGGGGCTCGCTGGCTGACCCCTCTGAATTCCTGATCCGTTGCTGATTGCTGGTTGTTGTTTTACTTTAAAGCAGTTTAGTCTCATTTGGAGTATGTGGAGCTATTGCAAGTGCCTCTCACAGTGTGCCCTGGCTCTCTTATGTTCCTAGTTCAATGGTTGTATGTTTGTTAAAAAAACAACTGTGTGAGGCAGGTTCCCCTTTTCCCCCCCACAATACTTCCCACAAGCTATTTGAGTGCTAGCTTGGTCTTGCATCCCACAGTGCTCATATTTTGGTCCACTTTTCTTCTCAGTTAGCTGTTAATCCATCCAGCAGAATGTGATGTGATTTTTTTCATTTAAGACAGAAGTTGCTTCAGAAAGTAAATATTTAAAGAACAGGCTGCGCTTCCCCCTTTCTTTTTGTACTTTTCTGTGGCATCATCACCACATATTTAAGCATTCTGAAATATTCTCTGTAGTTTCCCAGCTTTGGAGACACAAAACCTCTATATGGTAGCTGTGATAAAGAAAAGCTTTAGGTGAAAAATGTGTTCAGGAGATCTGAGGGGTGACCATTGCTGCAGCCAGGATTTTTAGCAACAGCTTTGGGTTGGACTACCCAAATTCTGGCTCCCCACAGAGGGTAGCTCTACCAGGTGGATGCTCAGCACTGAGAAGGTTTTTATGTGGACTTCAGTGGGTGCTTGAAATCACTTGCTTTTGAAAAACCTTGATCCCAAACTACTATAATCTGGCTATTTAGTGTCATATCTATTTTGAGGTGCTGTGGATGGGCTGTAGGTCTGTTTAAAATGAACAGCTGACATGCTGGATATGGTCGTGTCCTGTGCAGTGAGCAGCAAGCCCTCACCAGCTCAGAGCAGGATGACAAATGTTAAGGAATAGCCATTTCTTTTGGTCTATTGGGCGTGCTGTTTTGACTGAGCCAAAAAATCTCTGCAGCCACACAGGAGGACATTCAGGGTTGTTCGTGCTCATGTCAGTGAGCTGGCAGCCACCACCTGCAGTGGGGGCAGCCAGGGAACCAGGTTGGTTTTACCCTCTAACTCTTCACTGGAAGAGAAGAGGGGCTGGTCTGCTCCCGAGTTCTGCCTCTCTCCCAGCTCCATTTCTGCTGTGGCCACAGCTGATCCTGGGAGACAAACGGGCAGCACAGAACCACAGCAAAATGTAAAATACAGACGTGCCCGTGGGGCTGCAAGGGCCACCCGGGAAGCTGCTGTTGTAGAAGGGTGTGCATTAATTTTGTCGAGTAGCGATGATCACAGAGAGGACCCTGTGGGAGAATTCCTGCTCCCCACCTCTGTCCCAAAGCTGCTGGAGCAGTGATCCTCATCTCTGAGCAGCTGATGCCTGCCTGTCATTTGGCAGGGCCAGCGCTGAGCCCAGCAGTGCTGGTGGCTCTGTCCTTGGCACGATACCCACAGCTGAGGGGCCATTAGCCCCACATGGCCCCAAGCACCTTCACCTGGAGTGCAGGCTGGATTTGGCCCATCTGAACACGGTGGTGATGTCTGGGTGGTGGGATGTCCCCCCAAACCTGGCTCAGTCCATGCTTCAGCCTCTTCATAAACCACATCCATTATGACAGAAATGTGCAAACTGCCTGAACCATGCGCTGTGTAAGACAAGTGAAATAAATAACCCACAAGCAGAAGTGCTTTTAGAAGTAAGTTGACCCCAGATGTTTTAGGGTTTCACTGTAGTCTGCTGCACTTTTCAGGTACAAAAAGGGACTGTCCTTACTATTACTCTTGTTACAGAGAGTGTTATTTTCTTACATGCATGCACAATACAATGTGTACGAATAATTTAACATCAATGTGGGGTTGGATTTTTTTTTTTAACCTATTTGTATGCAGTAGAAGGCTTGTTGTAGAAAAGTATCTCCTCATACTTAAATATACTGTTAATAAAGAAAAAAAGATAAATTATACATTGCCAACACAAGTGTGAACTGCTCATGAATCTTTCCTTAAAAAAGCCATTCAAGCCTGATTATTTTTCTAAGTAACTTCAATTAAATTGAAGAAAGAAAATTCCTCTCTGTGTGCTTTATTTATGGCTCATCCTTTCAGGGCGGATTTTTCAGGGTGGGATTTTTGTCTGCACAGCTTTGCTTTCTCACCTACCTTATTGTATATTGTAGGCAGGACACACTGAAAACTCAAAATTATCTATTCCTGTGGAGCAGGAGAAGTCCCTTGGTGGAGTGGGGGTCAGTGGGCAGAGCAGCCAGGGAACTGAGCCCGGGCAAGGGGCAACCAACAGCTGCAGAACTCAACCACGGAGGGAGGGAAGGAGGGAGCTGGGGGCTTTACAAAATTGAAATCACATGCACACAAACCCAGAAACTTCCATTTTTGGGGTAATGGAGTAAGAAATGGCCTCTCTGTACAGCCCTTGGGTGCACAGCTTTTGGGTGATTTCCTTCTTTGCTTGTAAGATAGTGGAAAGAAAAGACCAGTCTCTGATACTGCCACGGAGACTGAAAAAATTGGATTTGCACCAGTGGAAGGAAACTTGAGGATTTGTCCTTTTGGCAAGCCTCAATTTTTCCCTTAAATAATTGCAAATTTACAAAATCCCTTCCTGTTGGTACCCAGCAGCTGCCCTTTGGTACTGGCCTCAGGCAGCTGCTGAAGGACAGGAGAGCTGGCAGCAGCAGGGCTGTGCAGCACCCTGGCACTGGGAGATGGGTGTGGAGCACTGCAGGGTGTGAAAAAGTGGCAGGATTCTGCACAACTGAGGTGTCCTCCGGCCCAAATAAGAGATTAAGTCCAGTAGAGAGGATGCAAAGTCTGAAGAAAGACTGTTCCTGTGGTCATAACATGCTCCCTGTGCAGGCATGAACTCCGACACCTCCAAACCTTTGTTTGGATGCAAACACATTTCATCCAGTTCCATCATAACGACAAAAGAATTAAAAATATGGGGAATTAGAAGGAAAAGAGAAAAAAAATCAAGCAAGTGCAGCCAGCAGCAGAGCAGGAACCAGAGCATATGCTTGCCAACCAGCAGCACCTTGCCTTTCTCACTAGCTGTGTTACACATCATCACGTACAAGACTCCTGATGCCACACAAAAATATCTTGCTTTTCCAGTTGCACTTACAACTTTGCCAAAGATTGAAAATTTTGAAATATTAGAGTCTGGTTTTATTCCTCAGTGCACTGAAAGACGTATCCAAATGCCACCTCTCCAGATTGCATGCTAATCAGTTTTAAAAGGAAATCTATGTTAAAAGAGAAAAATCAACTTCATCCTCTCTATTGGCATGACAAGAAGCCAACTGTTTCCCCTATTACTTGAAATATCACTCTGCTGGTGTACTCGAGCCTCTGGACT
Organism: Promerops cafer; assembly: GCA_013398275.1. NCBI lineage: Eukaryota > Metazoa > Chordata > Aves > Passeriformes > Nectariniidae > Promerops > Promerops cafer. The sequence continues at coordinate 636,630 of VZSE01006774.1, forward strand.
CTGAGATTCAACTCACTGTCAATAAAAAACTTCTGCTGGCTAAGTCAGAGGCATTTAGGACCAAGAGCAGTGACTTACTCAGGGAGGAAGAAATATAGAAAATACTATTGCTCCTTTATACATTGTTTAAAATATATTTTGCCAATATTTTAATAACATTACTGACTTTGACATTGACTGTCCCTATTTTTTTGAGTAAAAGCAACCTGAGCTAACATTCCTTTAGGTGTTCAGGAGCACACATCCTAGCACTATGCAACAAATGGGAAGATCATTTTGGAAAATGAGGTATAGCACTTGCAGTAAAATTATGTGGGTTTGAAAATCTCATTTCAATCAGAGTTTTTAATTAAAAAACAAACAACCAGCAAAGCTGTTTTCCTCAGTCAGAGAAAAAAATCAATCCAAAGTTTATGCCCTGGTTTCTCTTTTTTTTCACTGATACATAAAGCTGTCAGGGTAACATACAGCTGAATAATAACAGTTTACCCATTAGGCTTTGGCTTGTTCTAAAAACTAGAATTTTACTGTGACAATTCAACTTTTTAGCAGAAAGAGGTCTTTGTGCTATCAGCAGATATTTGCAGCCCTACATCAAGTCAAAATCTGCAACCCACAGCAGCCCCAATTTCCCATAAAAGCTTGTGCAAAGTCAGGTTTTAACCTTCACCTAAGCCTTTCTTAGGCTCAATTTATTCAGAATTCCTTTAGCAGATAACTATTCTATCTAAAACTGATTTAGTTTTATGTCTCAAGTAGAGGGTTTTTTTTAAAGTGATTGCTCTATGAATGAAATCAATCACTGCATTTTTTACTATTTTTTAAACTTCAAAGAAATTAATTTAGAAAGAAAGGTCAAATCAGAGCAAGCAGCCATGCTGTGGAGAGACAAGCACTGTTTGCAGAGGTGTCCAGGTAAATGCTGAGACCTCCATTGAAGAAAAACAAAATATATTCGTTTCAGGAATTACAACTATTTGTGATTTATTAAGAAATTTGCCTTCAGTTATATGGAAGGACATAAGAACTTCACTAGCTTGAATTAATTTTACAATGTGCTTTTCTAGTTTATCATGGAAATGTTCCTGCTCTGTGTGCAATATGATTTTACATGCTAGATGTAGAATTACCAAAGCAGATGCTTTTAAAGCCTCCCTTTTCCCCTTAGAAAAATTTCAAAAATTAAATCCACAATTTTTTAATGAAAAAAGCTCTTGAAGTCGATGGTGCAAAGATTAGGAGGACAGCTGAGTGCAATGCAGGTGAGAAATTAAGTCTGTGTAGCTGTGGAAAAGTGGAAATAGACCTCCTGTTCCTGGTCCTGTGTTGGAAAAGGAATTCCAGATTATTCTGTGGCTTTCAGAGGCTTCCTGCAAACAGGGGGACAGCTGCCCTCAGAGCATACAGAGGGTGCATGGGTCTTGCCTAGTCCACAGAGCTGTAAGCCATTCCCTCCTAAAAGCAGAAGAATATGGGGGGGGAAACAAATCTCCTTTTATGTGGGGCAGGAGCTTTCTATATAGGTATGGACAGGAGACAATGGATTACAAATAGATGTCCTTATCTAGCAGGAGATTTGACCATGACCAGAAAAAGAGAAGATAACTAAAAATGAGCTTTTGCTGAACACCTCAATTCCATAATACGACAGAAAACTGGGTGCAGTGTAGTTAGAGGTGAATGAGAATCAACAGCCAGAAAGGTGAACATTCATTAGTTTTGTCTCATGGCATTGTGAGAGGGTTCCTATGGTAATAGCACATTTTTCCCCTTCTTGTAACTAGTGCTGAAAGTGTTTGTTTCTCTTAGTGCCAGTCTAAAAGCTAATCAAATTCCAGAGGTATGTGTGCATTCACCAGTGCTTTAATGCCAAGGCTCTAGAGTCAGGCTCAAAGCAGGGGGTTTATTTCTCCCTGAGGGGTGGATGCTGCCACAGCTCATGTCAGTCTCATGTACGGGGCACGTAACCAAGTGTGGGGTCTAACAGAGCTGCATCTCCTGCTCTTTGGCTCAGTAACCTTACAGTGCTTCCAAAAAGTTTAAAAAAAAAATAAAATAAAAAATGAAGCAGCTTTCTAATGTGGGAATAGAGCAAAGGCCAGCTAGAAGTGAAACCAGGGAATAAGTATGTCTTTTTGGATCTGAATTCACAGCATCTTAGAGCTTTCATTTTGGAGAAATAACATGCAGGTTTTTTAAAGGTTTCTTTTTTCCAAAGGCCTCGCTGTCTGCTGTTACAGGGGGACCACAGTGCCCACAGACATGTGATAGACTTACACACTACCATAGTGGCCTTAGTGGGTTGGCTCCAAAGAAGCCACAACAGCAAAGCAAGAAGAAGAAATTAATGAAGGAGAGAGAGCTGGTGGGCCAATCTTCATGGATCAGACAAACACAGAGCTTGCTTTTGCCTCCAAATCATCCAAACTTTTGTCCACCAATTGGTACCTGAACTGATGCCAGTTACCTAAATGTGGTCAAGCTTAGCAGGAAGGATTCTGGAAATCCTCCAAACTCCAGAGATACTAATCTATTTTAAGTGAAAGGTACCCTTCATGTCCCTAGAACCAGAATTAATCAGACATGTCTGTTTTCCTCCATAGCAAGTAAAAACTGGTTCAGTCTCCAAAGAAACTGACATGAAGTATGTTCTGATATTACTCCAGAACTCTGGATACTATAAGGTAATAAAATAATTAGTTGTGTCAGCACTGAGAAAACAGAAACAAAAAGGGGCAAAAAAGGGCTTTGGATGATCTAAAGTTAACCATAGTATGAGGATTCATAGGAAAGTAGTGGATGATTGCTTCTCAAGTATAAAACAAGTATTGTTGTTCCTTACTCTTGAAATACCATTTGGAATGTCAGATATATTAAAATACTATTCTACTGTACATGGGACATGGAAAGAGTTTCATTAATCTGAACCAGGAGGTGACAGAAAAAAAGTTAGTTAACAGACAAAATATTTTTAAAGATCCTATCCATAGTAAAACTTAGAATGTAAATCTGAGAACTTAGCATTATTAAATCCTGAGGATCTGTTCAGAAGTCAGTAGATGTCTACCATATAATTCATTCAGGATTTCACTTGCACCCCGTTTCCCTTACAAAAAGCAGATTTAGAATTATTCAAGGAAAGCACTTCCTTGACCTTTTAAGACTTTAAGCAACTCTTGAGGAGGAAACAATCTCCCAAAAGAGCAAGCTGAAGAATGCTAAGTAAGGAAGAAGCATATTTCAAGTATAATTTGGACTGAGAAATAAAAGCATAAACAGAGGATATGATGAACTAGCCTCCATATTAAATAAACAACTATCAGGACTTGAAATCAAATCAATTTTTAGCTGCAGAGAAGGTAAAGCCCATCCAGCCCAGCTAATGCTGGATGACTCTTGCTCTTGGCTACCCACCCAGAATATGGCAATCTTGTATATTTAGTAAACATACTGGTTCTCAGCTTTAATTGTGAATTATTCATGTCTTGCTAATATTGGATTCCCCAGAGTATTCATGCACAGCATGCATGATGATCAAATTTTCATTAAATTTAACAGAAAGACTTTACTTTAGGACTATCAGAATGAGGCTTTAATGACAAAACACACCTCTTTACTGGCCTATATATAAAAAATGCTGATTTTTTTAACTTCAGATACGTATGGGAAAACGATAATCCGAAAGATTAAGAGCAACAGACTGATGTGATTAGGAATGGATTAGAGAACACAATTAAAACAATGTATGGTATTGCAAAAAATCTAGCTGGAAAAAAAAGAAAAATCCTTCACAGCACTTCCAATGCTTCTGGTACTGTTTGTGAACATTACCTTACTTTTTTCCAAAGAAGATTATAATTCAATTACCATATTCTGTTGCCATTTTCTGCACCTCTAAAGAGACTATCTCATTTGCAATAGCAATTTCACCATTACAATACTAATAAGGAATTTCAAACGCTTCATTTCACAGAGTACTTATACTACTGTTTCCTGGCGTGTATTCCGAGCTATTCTTGCACTTACGAGAGCTTTTTGTGATGCTCACAACTGAAGTGAAATAGCAAATACATTAGAAAGATGATAGGTCTTACTTTGAATCCTAATTCTGCAAACCATACTGCATTTGTAAAGCCTTAATCCGCATGCTGTTCCAATCTTTGTATGAGAAAAATCTAATTTTGTTTGCAAATTGTAAAAAGGAGTGAAATTAATTTGCTGCTTGCCAGTCTCAGCAACATTCTGAAAATCCCAGTGAAATTAATATGTTAAACATGGGAGTGGAAGATAATTTTGCCAATTTAAACATCACAGATTAAGACAAGGTGTACAGTAATGCTATAAAAACCAAAATATTGATCTACATATGTTAAAAGAAGAATCCTCCCCTATGTCAAACAGAATAATAAAGCAGAGGAACAATCCTGGCTATATAATTACTCTAAAAAGAAGCTGGAGTCATTCAGTAGCTCACTAGAATAAGAATTTTCAAAGTGTTAAATAGGAAAAGAAAACACCTATGGCATGAAACACTACTGACTCCACATTTTAAAGCTGCACCTGGCTGTACTTTACAAATGAAATTATCCCTTTTCATGCTCGCTCACAGAGCCATTGAGATGGCCACAGAGTCCTTCAGAATGGAAAATGGCACACCTTTCAAACAACCTGCCTGCACTTCTACTTACCTTAGAGGTGTTTCTGAAGTAGAGGGGGGAAAAAGAGCAGACAACAGGAGTGGCCAAACAAGAGCACTCCAAGAGCTGCTCAGCATCAGGTTACAGACAGTAACTTGTAAGGCAAACCACCTGCAGCTTCTGGCTGCTCTAGCTCATCTGCAGAATGGAAATGGAACAAGAAGTTCCAGGAGGAGCTTTAGGATGGCCCACATCTTAAATGAGGTGAACGAGCTGATATAAGCAAGAATCAAAGGAAGTGCTCCATGCTGACTCAAGAGCAAAGAGATGTGAATCAGCCATAGTCCTAATTAGGCAGATTATAAAGGAAGGTTGGAAAGAATCTTCTGGCAGGATGAGAGGAGGAAAAGACTTAATGAATTTTAATACCAAGAGTCATCATTTTATCTGCAAGATTATAAAATATGGCTGCTTTGATAACAAGAGACAATAACATCTCAGGATGTCCCTTTCAATTCTGTGTTTTAAGCAGTACAAAAAGCACACAATTTGTCTCTGTCAGAATTTCTGCTAACATTTCTTACCCACACATGCAGTGAAGTAATTCACTATTACTGGGCTGTGTTTAAAAAATCAAGTAGGTGGAACACTGTGAAGAGGTTGACTTGACTAAAGTTAAAATTGGTTTAGGGAGTCCAGCTTTTGAGTCTTGAAAAAATTCTCTGGTATCCAAGCACTCTTTTGTGCCACCTCCCATACTATCCTCACGGCTGGAATACATGAAATGTGGCAGGAGCCTTTTTGCCTTCTTAACATGAGGTAGCAGAGTTTGCAAAGCCTTTCAATTCCAAAAATGCTCCTTTCCCAAAGGAATCAAACCCCTTTCCACATCACAGATTATTTATTCCTTGGTCTTCCAAATGTCAAGGTTTTCCCTGTTTTATCAGTGTCACACTTCTTTCAACACTGAAGGTCCTCTTTAATCATATCTGAGAGTATTCTTTTTTTTCCCCTCACTTCCACTCTTCCCTCAAGTATCTCTTTTTACACCTCTTCCCCAAGTCTTTTCAACACAAGTTATATTTTTCTTCCCTTCCTGAGAAACAAGTTTGGCTGGGCCTTTTGATTCTTTTCTCCAAATAACTTCCTTCTGTTTGCTCTTGCCTCTCGTAATGAATGCTGTGTGAAAGTTTGCACCTTCTTCTTTCCCACAATATGGGATTTGCTCTCTCAGCCATGCAATGGACTGTCCCCTTTTTGAAGTACCAAATTTTCCCATTACATTTTCCCATCACTTATTTTTTCCAAGCCCAGATTATTTCAGTCTGGCAATATATTTCCCTTTTTCAAATTTTACCTTGTTTTACCCATGTAACATTTCTTCCCCAGTTTGGTGATCTAAACAAAACTGTAGCAAACTGTACTGGTGATCTAAACTGCACCAACAGTTGCTTATTTACTGGGGAAATATTTAAGATACTAGTCACTAAGGATACTGCCATACTACAACTCCCTCATGCATTGGATATGCACAGATTGCAAGTATCTCAAAAAATTTTATTTTTTAAGAATCCTGCAATTCATTTTAAAATGACCCTAAAGTCTAGTAATTCTAATAAGTGCTTGAAATGTCAGTCAAGTTGATCCAGATGGCAGTTCTAACAGAAATAAAAAAATTTGCATCAAATCTGTATCAAAAATGAATGATCATTATTGGAAAAAATTGAGTTACTTCTATTCCATTTTAAACAATTTAATAATATTTTCTGCAATGCTACATACAAGAAACTATTTTAAATAACATTAATACAAACTCAAAAAAGTCAGAGAACCTGAAGTTAGAAAGATTTCATCTTTCTCTCACATAATAAAAGATGTAATACATATGATTCATTCAAACAACTATATTATAATAACAGTAAGAAAATGCTTAAATAAAAAGGTTTAAATGAGGGAGCTAAAATTCAGGCATCTAAAGCCATGTGTAGGCACTGAATAGCTGGTTTAATTTTCAAGGTTGCAAACACTTTGAACTTCCAAAGAGTTTAAGGTGACCAAGAGATATAGAAGTCCCATTAACACTTATCCATGTAATCTACTCATCTGAGTAGGTCCATCAAATCAAAAAGCATTTGTATGCATAAAGCACATGACTAATGTTTACAGGATTAAACCATATGCTGATATATGGATTCAGCTGTCTAATTTAAATCTCAAAATTTAGAACTTTCAATCACAACATTTAAAATACAATTTGTTTATTTCATTATGCATTTAGGATGTATGGTATAGTCTTTTAAAACATATGCTGTGAAAATCTCTAAGTAGATTTTAAAATAGAGCAATTAGTACCTTATTTTTTCAAAATGGCAACCAGAGTCTTCATGATCAATGTATTCAAATATATTTGAAATATTCAGGTCTAGGAATAGGAGAAATCATTGAGAAGCCATAAATTTCCTTATTGACCATATTATTTGCATGGCTTGAAAGCAGAGATTTCTGCTTAGAAATTGATTACATAGCTCTGGAATTTGTGAAGTTTATGTAACTTCCTAAGTGCCTATAAAAGAAACTTCATCTTTTATACTGCAAGTTTCAAGCAGGGATCAGTACATACACTTAAATCAACACCTCTAAATACTTCATTAAAATCAGGATACTGGCCATCACAACACCATTAATATCAGTTAGTTAAACATCTTTTCAGCTGCTAAATGAACATACACTTCTCGACACAAGGAGTTTTAATCATTCACCCATTATTATTGACCAGGTCAGTGTCACATTATTATTTGCCTTTACTATTTTTGTTCTAATAAATCCCAACAGCAAAATAATTAGGTTGCTCATTTTAGCACAAAGAAAATGGGCTCTGTCCTGCAGACACTTTTCAAGTGTCTAATTTTATAAATGCTGATGATTATATTCTTCTACAGAAAATAAAGCCTGTGACAAAATGTGTGGACCATAACAGTCATTATTGGTATGAAGTCTGCAACAGTCAGAGAGCTACAGCACTGAAATTGCAAGGTAAGAACATATCATCAACTCTTTAGGCAATTTAGAACTTGATAAAATTATTCATCTGCCATTCATTGTGTCTACTCAGATATCTTCAGCTACCACCAATTCACCTTGGTTTCAGAAAAAAGCTCTCAGGTATCATAGTTCCATCCAAGTTTTAAAAAGCAAACCAAACTAAAATCTTTAAGGCTGTTTTATGTCTGTGTCAACTGGATTTACCTAGACCAAAAGGAAAAAAACACTTTGAGGACCTGAGCGGTCCTGTCAATATTCCAGGAAAAGTCATTGCATCCGTTGGAATCATCAATCACCAACATCACCATCTCTGTCACCTATGAGCCACAGGAAATGAAAACCTATAGCTAATAAGGCAGTTCCAAGCAGATCTCCCAGTGCAGTAAGATAAGGGATAGAAAAACTGTCAGGGTCTTTTCCTTTCTTCCAGAAGTGGTGCACCATCCAGTCAGCAATCCACAACAGAGTAAACACCTACACAACATCAAACAAACAAAATCTGCATTATTACCATGTGAGTTACACCAAAAGGAGGTCAACAGCCAACATTATTGTCTCCATACTAGACCGAAGTGTTGTATACCGTTGCTTTTGAAAAATATAAATAATTAATATGAATGAGTTTCAGACAATGAAAGCTCCCCCACAACCAGAGAGAGGGACACACAGCCAATTTCTCTCAATCACATGCAGGAAGGATGTGCATCACATTCCTGGAAGGAACATACTGAATTACTGACAGCATTTTTTACCCAGACTATGCTTGAGGACTTCTGAAAATGGCTAGAAAAGCCAAAAAAGTTCCACCAAACAGGCAACTGCACTTCTCACATAGCACATTGTGTACAGAGAGAGCATAAGTAGGGCTTTGAGATAATTCAGAACCAAATCACGTTGCCCCACATGAATACACTCAACCCAGGCGTAATTCCTGTTTGGACAGGTCAAGCACTGACCTGAAATCAGATGTGATACAAAGAATAACAGGTCAAATTAAGAACAGTTTCACCTGGGTTGTGTGAACTGCAAAAAAATGGCCTAGAACCTACTTTTATGCCTGAAATACCATCTTCAGCCCTTCTGTAATGGCACACCTGCAATATATATTATGAAATTGTCAGCCCAGACTGAATTTGTCCCAAAGTAATAGATTTCATTCCCAACTGTGAATGTCTGAACATTGGAGAGGCTTGATCTTCATACCAAAGGTATGCATAACTATTAACCCAATTTTAGAAAAGAATCCTTTTAATGTTGCACGGCTGTATGATAAGGGATTCTGGTTCAGTGGAATCATGTGGTGTGGAATGGCACAAGATGAATGGAGAAAGGACGACTAACTGAGTTTCATTTCTTCTTGTAGCTTCTGAGGAGCTGCTTAAGTTGAAATAAATTCTGTATTTTAGGTATTTTTAGTTCATCAGATCTTTAAGAAGGGTAAACTTATGACATGTACTACCATAATTCATTTTTTAAAACTCTATTATCTACATTTAAAATAATGTAGGTATCAAAATAATGCAGTATCAAAAGTCGTAAAAAGTCCAACAATAATATCTTATTTATGAAATAATCTATTATCGACATCAAAAGCATGCTTATAAATGTATTCATTGAAATATTGATCAGATGGTTGCAAGACACTTCTCCACTATAAGTACAGCAAAATGAATGTCATACAAATAATTGTGTTGAAAAAGTTTCCCAATTAAACCTTGCTTTGCAAAAGTGTATGTTAAAATACAAGCCTGAATTTATAATTTAAAAAAAAAAAAGAGAAAGGAGGAGTATTTGGTTAATGAAACATGCATGGCTTATTTATATAAATGTATCCTTTGAAAAGGGAACTCTGTAGTCTAAGCTAATTATGCAAGTCCTAGGTGCGCTGACTGGAATCCAAACAAATATATTTAAAGCAGATGTTTTCTTTGGAAGACTATCAGATTCCTTGAGTCAGCTCCTTCTTCCTACAGAGACAAAAAAAGGCCTGTTTATAAAAGATCCTGTACATTCCCATCCCCTACAGGATGTGCTCAGAAGACGCTGCAGCACCCCACATCCACAATAGTTATGCATGTTCCACTGGAAGACGAGAGCATTCGTTCCAAGAAAAATATACACTGCATTTACATAACACAACCAATTAGACACAACACACAGAGTCCAATTTAGATGACAGTATTAACTTTTGACTCCTAAAAACCACGACATGAAAACCTTTCAGTTGGCTATATGTTTTCCATCCTGAAATAACCGACCTAGACTACAGCGTTAAGCGTGCAGTTTGGAAGCTAAGCTTTTGTGAGCCTTCCCAAATAACTATTTTTGCTATATTAATGCACGGGTGCAAAAGAAATAATGCAAAATATAACAAGGCTGCATTCTGTAAGTCATAAGAAGAATTTGTAGCAGATTATATTAACTGGGGCTTGTAACAGTATGTGATGGCAATTGGAACTTAGCGCTTACAGACTAAGTTACGAGACTGCAGTTCCAGCCTTCACTTATTTTGGTGAAGGCATAATGCTATCACCCATCATGCATTTGCATGGCTAGAAACTCATTAACATTTAAGAATTATAGGGCTCAGTCTTTGGAAAGGGTTACTTATTTGCTCACATCAGTTTTTAATGCAAGACAGAATCAATGTGACTGAGACTTTAAGAAGATTTTGCTTCTCATCGCTGTTAAGAGAAGGCAATCAAAGTCATAAATCAATGATTATTTTGGGAGGAAAGGAAAGGAAAGGAAAGGAAAGGAAAGGAAAGGAAAGGAAAGGAAAGGAAAGGAAAGGAAAGGAAAGGAAAGGAAAGGAAAGGAAAGGAAAGGAGGAAGAGAAGAGAAGAGAAGAGAAGAGAAGAGAAGAGAAGAGAAGAGAAGAGAAGAGAAGAGAAGAGAAGAGAGACACCCTAATATGAGTTTGCTGAATTTTTGAAAGACAGTCTTGAATTCAAAGCGATAAGTGACTGACAGAGATCTGACAGATAAAAAAAGTCGTAAAAGAGACATTGCAAGATGACACTTCACATTTTGTGAGATTTATTTATTTATCAGTGACAGATACTTCTGTCAGTAAATTGATGCAGATGGCACAGCAGTACAAACACTGTGAATTTCTGTGCCCTGCACTCATGCTATAAAGAAGAAAGCCTTCCTTCTCCCAACTGAAAACCAGCTGGTTTTGAGGAAAAAATAAAGGGATGAACATCACAGAAAAGCATAATAATACAGTACCAAAATTAACTGTTTAGCATGAAATGCTGTAGAAAATTGGTAAGAAAAGCTTGTAAATATATGCAGCACTGTTCAAGATGAGAGCTGAAATTATTTAGTATAGAAATTATTTAATATAGAAAGTTTTCTGCAAAAAAGGAGATGAGTAGTAGTAGAATTATGAAACAAAGCTCTAGGAATTCTTCCAGACTGAAGGATGAAATAACTGCAGGGTTCAAGAAAGAGAGAAAAGAACTAAATATCTATCTATATAAAAAGATCTGGCTAAGAAAAGGGAGACACTCAATAGTCACTGATCAAGGAAACAAAAGGCCCAAGAGACAGGATTGCAAAAATACTAGGAAAATTCCAGATGTTTCTATAGTTTAAAAGCAAAATCATGCTATATTATTATCATTATTACAGGAAAAAAAATCACAATCAAAAGAGAGTAAAATGAAACTAAAGGCATGATCAGACTTAGACTGCATTTCTAAAAATCACCCTTTGGTCTCACTATCAAAAAAAGTCCTCAGAAACAGCAGAATACAGCAATAAGACTAGGAGGGAGGGGAAAAGCTTGAAAAATCCTAACGATGAAGAATCTAAAAATAAGGAATATAAGTACTCATATTATTTGGTACAACAAAGGATGGAAATTGAGAGTAATTCTTGATACTGAACTTTCTGACTCAAATTATGAATTTCAGATTGGAAGTGAAAGTGAACATGAATACTTAAATATGAGTGAGCTTTACTATTTTGAAAGTTCAAATCTTATGACTGCAAGACTAGAAATGGGAACTGTACACACTACAAGGCAGTTTTTTTTCCTTTGTTATTGTGCACAAAATTTACTTTCATTCTTTCAAGGTCTTTAGATACAAATAACAAGGAAAAGTTAGGTGAAGAAAAGTTATTTTTGATCTTTTGCACGTAGTACATCTGTATTTTCTCATGGAAATAATTTCTTATGATTCCTAAAATGGGAAAAGACTGAAACTCTGTTATTTAAAATAAAAATACGTAACTCCTTCCAAATATTCTTAATACTGTCTAGGCTTCCTATAATTCTAGCCGAATTAATAAGTTGCAGGATGCTACAATATTTTTATTGTTTCTTTCATCTGGAATGTCCATATGGCATCAGTGGATGCATGTCAAATTCACAGTGATAAAAGTGTAAAATTCAAATGAAGAATATTTGTAAAGCAGAGTGGAATTGTTCACTTTTATATTTAATTTATACATTAGTTGCCATGATAAGTGAATTCCAACACCAAGCTGGAAAATTAAACCATTAAACTGCCTGTTGCCAGTACTGACGATTCCAGCTTAAATTTTTTTCCATCTGAAGGTGCATTACAAAATAGTTGCATTCTATTACTTTAGACAGGAAACACAGACGTAAATAAACTGAGGTAATCTTTTTCAAACATGTTTTAAGTCTCCTTTACTTTCAAAATTATATTGACTCAAAATTCACCCATAACTTCACTATGAAAAGATCCTGCAATTACTGGATAAGAACTCTTACAAATCTATGAAATTCAAAGGTAAGTTTATTTATTTGTTTTTTTTTTTTTAATTATGACTAAAAAATCCCATTTAAGAATCTCTAAAGACTACTTTGTTCTGACTCTGTCGTTCTCACCAGAGTTATGATTTAGGTCTCCTAGTGGCTTTGATCATTCATTAAGTTATTTTTTAAATTATACATTACATGTCTCCAATTTTAAATGGCTTTTGATGAAGAAGTAACTGCAAAGTGCTTGTAATAGATCTACACTGAACTCGCTGAGTTTCCATTGTCTACAGCCAGAAGCCTGTAGTCAGTGAACTCTCTGAGTAGGGACTACACACATTTTTCAAAAGACATTTTTCTGCACAGTTTTCTCTGGTAGCATATCTGGTGTGTATCATGTCCAGAGGTGTGTATCATCAAGTCACTATTTCCTCCTTTAATACAGAGATTTCCTTCAATTCCTGGCTGCAAAGAAGCCACTGAACAGCAAGTTTTTTCTTGCTGCTGTTGTTTGTGTTGTAGCTAAGAGGCATCAGCTCCTCTAAGGTATCCAAGTCCCCAGACAGCACAGCATACATTGATGTCAGACTAAGAAGTCTTTGAAGTAAAAAAGAGAATACCTCTTTAACTGAAGTTGTTTCTGAGCCAGTTTCATTATATTGATGTAATTTTGCAGGAAGCAACTTTTTTTTTTTTTTTTTAATTCAGTTTGAATCAAGTTTTTCAGATTGTCATCTTGATTTCTTTGTAGCTTTGCCAGACACCCTGGTTTGACCAAACCAGTCCTAATTTCAGGCTGTTTCTCAGCTATCTGCTAGGATGTGTAACCCAGACCAGTAAGTGCTCTGGTATGCTCAGCCTGAAGTAGCTGCAGCACAACTCAGTGTGTCATGCTACATACACAAGAAATTTGAGCTCAGCCTTCTGGAGGCAAAAATGATAAATCCCTGCTGTGACTCAGTAGGAGCTGGGCTTCTACCACAGACAGCAGCACGGCTGGAAAGGAAGGAGCTGTTGGTACCCACGGTCAGACCCCAGTGAGTCTGGCAAGTCTGCTTGTCATGCTGCAATGAGAAAGCACTGAACATACAGAACTGTCCAGATTTCAGCTTGACTTCCCATATTTCCTTGAAATATAGTCTCTTTAGCAGTTATACGCTCCATCTTTCGGAAATAACCTTTCCTGTTAGAAAAATCAATCTTTAAAATGTATCAATATTTTTTCTATAAACACAACCTTCCTTTTTTCTCTGTAATGCACAGCATATCCCACGAGTTATGTTTCCACATTAAAGAGGCCCATACCATCATTAGAATCCTCACACCGGTGAGAAATCCAAGATGTTTTTGATGTGAGCAGGAAGCTGTTATGAGCACCGCTGAATTCTTGGTTTTCTATTGCCCCAAACAGCCCTGAAGCACTGCAAAAGTGACTTCACAGCTGTGCACATCTGACCTTCACTGGGTAAGAAGAATTTTGGAATTACTCATTTGCTCGGTAATAGCTCTGGGGATCCCCCATTGTTTGTTTATCCCCCGAGACTTTAACATGAGGGCGTGCTCAGGTTTGGTCAGTAGGTGTGAACATTCCTCGGGGGGCGTTTTACCGGCTCAGCGGGGACATGCAGGACAGAGGCCGCCTGTGGGCGCCCCGAGCCGTCCTGACTGAGGGCTCGGCAACTCCGGCGCTGCTCTCCTCCTGCTGCAGCCTGGCAAGACAGGGGACGAGGCTCTGCTTGGTGCACAGCCTGGGACAGGAGGAGAACACCCGTGCCTTCGTGAGGAGTAAAGAGGAGGACTGTTTCCCAGTCAATGTCACCTCCCTTGGTCAAATGCCACACTGGTGCTGGCGCGTGTCTGAGGCTTGTTTCTGTAAGATTTTCAAGGAAAGAGTATTCCTCCTAAACAGAGCCCGCTCACCAACCCCAAACACACTTTAAAACGTTGTGCTGGGTTTGATTGGGCTCACCGGCTCCCTCTGATACTGATGATGGCATTGAGCGAAGCACCCCGCATACTTAGAGGGTATAAAATCCCCATAGCATTTTTTATTGTATTTCCCCCTGGTGCTGCCATTCAGAAACACAGAACAGTCTCTTCACTACAGAGCTAATTCAGACCTTTTAAACTTCAGCCTAAAAGGTTTACCTGAATGCAGATTAATAGAAATAATTGTGCAGTTTCCCCCCCTTTATGGAAAACATAACTGCGAAATCCCAGCCCCTCTAAAGATAAAAGGAGTACAGCCTTGGATGTCACTACAATCAATTTATAAATTTAATTGAAGAACATTTCAAGAATATATATTTGTTTAAAGAATAGAAACAGCTGTATTATTAAGGGTAGGGAAATGAAAATGAAATTAAATAAAATGTTTTCTGGTTTTTCTTAAGCCTAGAAACCCAGAACAGTTTTGTTCACAGAGAATCAGAAAGAATGCAAATCATAGCTCTGGCTACTCATATTACTCAAAATATCTTAATGTAGTGATTTTTAGAAAAAAAACTACATAATCAGTGAAACTGTACTTTGTTTTATTACACTGCATATTTTCAGTCAATAAAAACTGAATTATACTATTGATAATACCTCATGGCATGTTAATTATTTAGTTCCCATAAACAGCTTATTTAAATGACATGCTGTGGAGAAGATATCTAAGAATATCTCAGAACAGGTAGAGAGGAGAGATGAAAGAAGCTGGCAGGCCTGGGTGGTGAAAAAACAACAATCAAACAATGCAAGTATCAGATTTGGATGAAAATGAAACTAACTCTCGGACTGGAACTTCAGTAACACTGCATGGAGCTTTCAGTGCAAATAAATTCCATTTTTATCACTTTGGGATGGATAGTGAAGTTTACAGGCAATTTGAAAAAGTCTTGTTAAAATGTAAAATAGAATTCATGTTACAGTTTTACTGTAGAGATAATGTGGGACAGCATAAACTGATACAGACAGAGAGAAATATAAAAGGAATAATCAATGTCTTTGCATTACCATTTTCTTGATTTTTTCCCATTTACTCCAACATTCCATTTGAAGTTCTACGTTTGCCTTTTCTCTAACCCTTTCCTCTCCATTTTAAATAAACAGAGCTGGACGGTCAGAAATAATAAACAGAATCAAAGTCAATTAACAATCTATTGCAGTCCACTGTAAAATATGCCATTAAATAATTTAACACCTTACAATAGTCACTTGAATTTTAAAGACAGAAAATTAATTTAATTGCTGTTGTTATTTTTTAATTTAGCATTATTTTTTAACAGTGAGGAAAAACCTACATAGCAGGTTTTTGCAGAAACCTACACAGTATATTGCCATAATCATTTTCAGCAACCTTTTCTGCCCCCAGCTCAACACAGCTAAGGAATGGCAAAGGGCAAAGCAGCGAGATCACCCCTCCTCACAGGACTGACTATCATTAACTCCTACCTTTAGGAATCACTGGATTCTGCTAAATTATCATCTACCACCTCAAACATAAAATATCCAGCTTGCAGGATTTAAATTTTCGACATCCATTTTCATATACCTTCCATGCAAAGTGAAAATAAATACAAAGTCCAATGTATTATAAAAAAGGCCTAGAATGCAGATCTCTCACTGCTCAAAAGACTGTTAATGCATTTGGTTTGTTGTTAATTGAAATAATAATACTTAGCTGTGAGGTTTTTCAGTTTTACAGCAGAACTAGAAGAGCTCTCCCTGAGAGGGCAAAAATATAAAAGAGTTCAGGAAAAATAAGATCAGCTGCTGTTAGGTTATGCCAAAAGAAATGGCAGCTTGAAAACTGTTTTTTGCTATTTCCAGGTGCATAGATGTTGTCACTGAAAAAGGGAAGGGGAATGAGTACAAATATTTAGGTGCTTTCCTTGAGAAAGGAGAAACTTAAAAGCATGAAACTGCAGTGTGGAAGTACTTCAGACCATAAGGTAAATAAAATGTGTTGAAGATTTAAGGATTAAAGCAAGCATCATCTCTCTGAAAACTAAATCTGGTCTAATTAGTGGTATGCAACTCTACAATAATCACTAGTAGAAAAATGCCAGAATAATTCAAATGGGGAAAGGAATCTATTAAATATTTTCAGGTCTTAAAAACCAAGGCGTTTAAAATTGTAAATATGTCAAGACCCATGAGAAGTTACAGTTTGCAATACTGATACTCAGCTTCCAAGTAAATACATCTCAAAATGCCTTTTATGACTAAAGACAGAAGATAAAGAGGAAAAAATAATCCATAAAAAGAGAGCAGGGAAAAAGAAGAAAAAAGCTCTATGTCTGCTTTATTGGTGAAAAATCAAGAAAATCAGGTGTGGCCTGATTTACTGCAATAGAGATACATGACTAAAATCTGAATACTCCAATCAAATCCTGAATTAATGAAAATGCAGCTTTACACCTGTATACATGCTGCTGCTGGGTCTAAATTACTATGCCATCTGAAAGTCCTGCCATAATGCCTTAATTTGGTCTTCAGGTGAAAACCTGAAATTTCTGAATTTCTCAAGTCTTGCTGCTGAAGAAAAAGTGTCCCTAAACATGCTGTGATTGCAGTTCTGTGAGCAGGAGGACTGGATTTATGAATTCAGGTTGATTCCCATGGGAAATCTTGGAAGTTTAACACTGGCAGAAATCACACTGCAGTCTTACATTACCAGGGTCTCTTTCCCCAACCCAGACAGAAGAGATAGAGTAAAGGAATAGCATCATTTCCTCAGGAAAACACATTAAAAGGCAAGTGATAAGGTTAGAAACTAGCAATATTATCTAAGAGGAAAATGAAAAGTAGCTTATGTCTTGTAGTGTGACATTCTCTCTCTTGCAAAGGTTGAAACATTACCAGTCATGTTCTATCAGAAAGGTAGAAAATTCTCATATGAAATAGTAACAGTTTTTGAAACCTGTCCTTATTGAGATAGCAGTGTGAAAAAAATGGGACAATTCAGAACATTAAAAATTACAATTTTATTAAGTATTGACCTGTTGATAATGTTGTTCTTTGTATTCTAAAACTAAGTTGGTCACATTTTTGGAGCAGTATGTATATTTAAACCATGGATATTTCAATTACACTTCTACTGTGTAAGACAAACAGTCACTTTTTGGTTTTAAGGTGGAATTATAGTTATAGTTATATAACTATAATTATATATATACATTATAATTATAATGTATATATATATACACATTATAGTTAATTCAGGCAGGTTATACCTAAAATTTTGGTGTGACTTTAATAAATATTTAATTTTGTATTAGTGATTTCTCAAAATGAAATCATTTCACCTTAAGACATTGCTATTTCAAAAGGCATCTTTCAAGAACTGCCCTTGCTGGGTATGAACAGACCATTAGGCAAAACAGCCAAATAAGGTAACTAAGTTTGACAATTATTGCAATTACAATTTCTTGTACAGTGTTTGCTGTCATATTAATTTAAACTCATAAATATTAAGAAAACACCAAGGAAGCTGTAATATTTTCATCTATTGAACTATGTTAACTAAAACAGTAACGTGAACCACTTTAGGAGATCTCTTTTACAGTTTTCCTTGATTTTCATTATTCATAAATGCTACCTTTCCTTCTTTCCATTTCCCTTCCCTTCTTTCCATTTCCCCTCTAGTTGATTAAAATGATGGGGGTTTAGATGCAATGGTTCCAAAAGCATGTGAAAAATGCATGACAAGATGATGCAGCCAAGTGTGTTCTGAAAAGCACTCACAACAACAGTACACCTGTGTAAGCCATATATTTGTGGAGATAATCAGCTGCTTCAGAGCTGTGCTGAAAGCCTCTATTAAACCACACCTTCTTGTACCAGTCATGAGATTTCAGATACCAGAAAAAAAAAAAAAAAAAAATTTTCTTCAAGAGCTTGATTTTATACAAGCATTTGCCAGTTGTATTTATTCTTACCTGTAGCAGAGCTGCAAACAAATATACTGCTATAAAGATGGAGGTTAAGGAAGTGTGTCCGCTTTTCATTAAGTGGATAATGTACAAGAAAATCAGGTGTCCAGGAATCACCAAGAGAAGCAGAACTAGGGCTGATTTGTTATTTACTCCTACAATTAAAGAAAAAAAAAATCCAAAATTTGGTTAAGCTCTTTTATTACTATATTAGATTTTTATTCATTTCAATATAAAAACACTCCCATTTTCGGAATTCCACAGCATTGGCTACTGTGGAACAGCAGGCATTATTTTCCACTAGAAGATTCCTTGAGGAATTTCACTGTCTTCCAGAAAAGGTAAACAGAGCCCTTCTGGAAAAGGGTGCAAACTGCCTTCATTCTGTGCTCATGTAATAACATCTACATTTTTGGACTTCCTAAAGTCTTGCTAGAAAAGAGAATCATTTGGACTCCATAATCAAGACACCCTCAAAAATACCTTATATTTCTAAAAAGTAACCCCACATTTACCACTTTCACATCTGTTTCAATTCATTTAATAAACATGGAAGTGTAATAAATGGTGGTGACACATCACATTTCACCACAGTTACTACATCATTAAGAAAGTGGGAAATACAGGGGAGGAATAAGCTGTGAAGAAACAATCTAGAGAGAAAATGGCAAATTGGAAGTGGAAATCAGGGATTTGGCTTAGTAATAATGTCTGATATAATGTTTGGCCCTAACAGGAAAGTGGTTTGAACTTCTGAAGGCAGACAAAAGTTAGGAGCAGGTAGAGGAGCTAAGGAAAGTTGAAGGCTGAAACCTTTCTGAGTGGTTATCCCAGTGTCCTGCCTCACCACCCTTGCCAGGGCTTCACCCTTCTCTGTGCTCCTCTCTGCTCATCCCTCACCCCTCAGGGAGTTTCTTGTGATTCTCACAGGCAAACAGCTGCAGGCAAAGGAAACTGCCAAGCCTCACCCAGCCCTGGAATTGCACACAGCAAGTTCAGTTCTTCTCACTGGTGGTACAGTCTGGCACAGAGGGCTAAAGAGATGTGAGACAGGATTTTTAACTAAGACATACCTGTGCCACAGTATGTTCTGCATGGGTAATAGCAACCCTTGGCCTCCTCTGGCAGCTCTCCAGGAATGCTATGTAAATGGAGGTAGGTAGAAATTCTGCTAGCTTGAATAGCTACTAGATTGCCACCAATACCTGAAATGCAAAAGGGAACAGATGAAAAATGTTCAGCTCTTTTTTTTTCCTTCTAGTAGGCAATATTTTTGCACATTTACTATCACAGTACCTTACATACAAAAGTCAAAATGACAAATATCTTTAGAATGTATATTAGTTGTAGACAGGCTGCAAATCATTAAAATAATGTGTCCAAAGAATGTGGGCTACAGTTTAATGTATTACTGGGTATTTGGAGATCAGTTTTGAATCATGGCAAAAAACTCAAAACCTTCCAAAAGGTTCAATCTTACGCTTTCTCATAGGTGAAATTCCCTTTTCTCACTGCCTCCTAGTTGCAAATCCCTCTTGGATCACAATAAGTATGACACAGTGGTGCCACTGCTGGATTACTGCCCTAGGACAGTATTCCTGGCCAGGGTAAGTAATGAAAGCAGATGTGCACACTACCACAAACATAAATGCAGATTTCACACACAGAAGCACAGGGCTGGAAAAGGCTTCAGGAGTTAATTTACTCATTCCCCTCTGACACAAAGCATGAGAAACCATAGCCTTCTGCCACTCATAATTCAGGCTGAAAGAACAAGATGAGTGTCTGAACAGCTGATTGCTAAAGGAATGGTAGTGATACAGATTCTACTTTCTTTCTGGAAAGGGGCAACGTGTACAAGTTGTACCAGCAGAGCGTTCATCTCAATATAAGAAAGAAATTTCTTACAGTGAGAAAAACCATTCACTGGAACAACCATCCCAGGGATGTGGTGGAGTCCACTTCACTGGAGGTTTTTGAGATGTGACCAGACCTGGTGCTAGAAAATCTCATTCAGGTTCCCTTTCTCCCACAAGGCTGAGCCAGGTGACATTTCAAGGTTCCTTCCACTCTGGGCTGTTTCATGTTCTATGAATTCAATGATCACAAAACTGAAACAACTCGTTATAGCCACATTGCAGAATGCAGTAACATGAAACCCTCCTGCTGTTATACTCGAGCTGTCTACGTGCATATCAAGCATGTGTTTTTTCTCTTCCCCACTTCAGATGCTTTACATAGCAATGGGTTGGTCTGAGAAGAAGCAGAAGTAATGCAGATCTTGTCCCCACAAGGAGAAAGGCCTTGTTTATTGTAGTTGAATTAATTTGTTTATCTGATGCTTAGGGCTTGGTCTGCTTGCAAAACAGGTATTAGTGGTGACCAGAAGACACTGTTTGCCAAATTGTTTTGATGACTGTGGAGTGGTTGGCACAGAGATCTAATCCTGAGATCTGAAAGATGTCCTGCTTCACTGCTGCTTGAAGACAGTAAATGGCTGAAGCTAACAAGGAAGTAGGTCTTTTAAGCAAAAACTTCAGATACAAATCAGGAAATGCATGTCCCCAGTCAGGAGATACAGGGATAAAAGATGAACTACCTAAAGGCTGAGTCTGAGTTTGAGAAGAAAATTAAAAAGTAGCTTTTTTTTTTTAGATGGACTACAAGAAAAGTACCAAAGTAAGGGACTTATCTAAACTACAAAAGGTTTTAAAAGATTGAAGCCAATCTAAATAGGACTCAAAGTCTGTCCTTCGATTGAGAACAATACATTAGAGAATTCTGACTAAGGAGAATAAGGTACAGAAAGAGAGGCAGAAGTAAAATTAAGGATCAATGCACTACATTTGGATGGGGATCAGATAATTTCTGTGACTGAATTATGAAAAGCTGTTATGTAAAACAGCTTCTTAATAGAGCTACAAAGCTGGGGATAGTGCCATATGACTGGAAAATATAAAACAGTTTCTGCTAAAAAAGAGGACATAAAGGCAATCTGGGTAATTACAATCAGGCTAACAACTGCAATAACTGATTTATTCACAACAATATTAAGAGAAAAAATCAGTAAAATGTTCTGCCACTATCTGCTACTCTTATAGCACTACAAAAAGAAATAAAGGACAGAAGTACATAGGGCTGGTTTGAGTTTTGTAGCAATGCAACTACAAACCACTTTGGCACAACTCTCTAGATTTTAAGTATTTCCTAGGATGTATGTAATTTCCTTTTGTGACTGGTAATTATTTTCTTCAACAAATTCAGACACTCAGAAATACGATGGGTGATCTGGAATTTTTCCCTAATTAATAATATGAGAAACTGAAAGAGATAAAAGAATTAAGGAAAATAGAAATAAATTCACTTGAAATGGTGATTAAAAGAATCTGTCTGGACAACAGACACTGACAAGTCTATGAAAGAAGGTGTAAGATTAGTTGTCAATCCTTTGATGGATACTATTAATGACAAAACTTTTCACTTTTTAAACCATCATTTAGAGAAAGTATTCCCCAAGCCCAATTGCTTATGTAGATAGCAAGAAATTACTGACAAGTATCAAAAGTGATTGTAAAGCAAACTGGCCAGCCATGGAATACTGCTAAAGGAGGTGTTAGCTGCTCTGCAAAGGAAGCTGACAAGCTAACCAGAACAGCCAGTGTGCAGTGTGATTTCAAGAGGTGTAACTAATTACAGCTGAGTTGAACAATCTATTTTGGCTAAATGGAAATGAAATAGTTGTATGTTCAGCAAAGTTATTTTAAATTTTATTTGTCTGAGTCTCAATAACCGAATATTAGTGGTATAATTTGAACTCACAGAAGATAACCAGGAAAAGTGTAAATGCTTCTAGAATCCATACATCCTGCTCAGTCTCAGCCAGCCAACAATGTATGGTGGTGACAGCAGCAGTGACACTGTATTTTAGTTCTGTCCAATCACCTATCAATTCTTCGAATTATTTTTGAAGTTTTGGGCCAATTTCAACCATGTCTGACACAAGGATAGACATGCTAACTACTTCCAGGCATGGTTAAACAATCTACCAAAACCAAACCAGTGACTAGATAAATAAAGGAAAAGATCCAAGCCCATGTTCTCAGTGAGACAAAGACAGTAATATGAGTTATACAGCTCATGGCATAAGCATAAGCAGGCCAGCTGGCCAGTCAGCACTCAGCTTGGAGCAAGGCATGATGCCTCTTGCTCAGCCAGCAGCTCAGTGAGACAGAAAAGGAATGGCAACGTTGTGGAGAGCAGAGGGAAAATGGAGAGGATGTTGTGAGCAGTGGGTATAGCAGGAACATGAGGCACTAGGGAGCACTGCGGGTTGAAAAGACTGTCTAAAAACCTCAGGATACAAATGAGAACAGAATCAGGCCTCACGATTCTGCTGGCCACAGAATGACTCGTATAAGACTGAATGAAGCACTTTGATATGTACAGAGATGCTCAGTTTGTTTGGTAACAGCAGCAACTGTGCATGTGCAATTACCATCTCAGCTACACCAGATTAATCAGATCCCTGCAAGGAACAGAAAACAGATAAAACTGCGTAGGTTGGCAAGATGTCGATACGCAAAACTGATAACTTCTCAGCATCTTCTAAATGTATAAAATGGTCACGTGCTCACTGGCTGCTCATATTAGTGAAAGCTCTGTAGATGTACATGAGGACTGTTTATGTGAACATTTGGTTAATCCAGAAATTTTTCTCCTGGAAAACACTATTGCAGCCATTGTAGCATATACTAAATTTGCAAAGACTTACTTCTTTAGTTTCCTTTCATTTTGGCAAGAACTACAACATAGGGGAAAACAATTTATTTCAAAAGTAAAATCCAGCAATTATTACTTCATTCCTCTGAGAACAGCAAATGTGCTTAACTTCAACACGACAGTGCTGCTTTGTCAATAAACAGAAGAGATGTTTTCTGCTAAGGGGTGAAGGATGTCACACTGACAACTTTAAAAGAAAATCTAAAACTTCATCATTTTATCAAGGCAGTTAAGGGCTAAGCAAGAATATTTCTTGTAAAAATTGTTATTACAGGTCTTTTGTCTAACAAGCACAGGAAACTATATGGAAAGTAGAGCCAAAACAATGCCATGTATTTGCAAACAGGCCTATGGGTACGATTCTATAAATCATCAGCTGGTAAAAGGAAATTTTTCTAACAATAGAACTAACCATGCTATTCAGAAAACCACATTAAAGGACTTTACATCAATGAGTCTTAATACTCCAAAGCAAATCTGTGTCTCACAACTCAGTGGAGATAAAAAAACCAGAGAAGTTAAGGGCAGCTGGATCTTGCTGACGCAGATCTGAGATGATCCACTGCTCTGGGTAATGCACTGGGCTGGTTTCTCCCTCGGCTCTTACACTGCACTTTTTGATAAATAGAGTAAGGTTTTTCAGGGAATTCTGGGAGGAGTAGTAAACTAGAGGGCTGTGCTGCCTTTCAGAGGGAGCTGGATAGGCTGGAGAGCTGGGTCAAGAGAATCTCCTGAAATTCAACGAAAGGACGTGCAAAGTCCTCCATCTGAGGAGGAATAACCCCATGCACCATGTTATTATTGACCAGCGAAAAATTGTGGTTTAAGTACTTGTTTAGTACAAGGGCAGAACTGTACAACAGGCAACAAAATTTTCAGAGCAGTATTCAACTATCTTAAGTATGAAGTCCCTTCCTTTCCTATAGGTTCCCATCTCATTTTTCTTTTTTTTTGGTTAATTTCCTTAAATAAATATATTTGATGAATTGTTCCTGTAGAAAACTGCCTCCAATTAAAGTACTGAGAGCACCAGATAAAGTGAACGTACTCAGCTTTAATGACCATTACTATGACTGTTCATGAAAATGTAAATAGTTACATGATGAGGCACACAAAAAATTGTCCAAGAGCAGGCAAAGCAAACCTGAGATTAAAGATTTTTAGAAACCCAGTTCTATGGAGAGGGATTAATCAGCCACAGAATACTGTGTTGTTCCCAAGCACCTATAATACAGCTTGTGCAATGGGCCTAAAATCAATTAATATCTACATAAGGGGAGAATTAGGCTAACATAATTCCCAAATTGATCTTCCTTGTAAATCTATCAAGAGAGGGAAGGCTAGAAGATTTTCACTTTTGCTCACTCTTGAGCACAATCCACAGTTCAAAACAGTCACCTTTGCCAAACAGGCTTTTTTGAAGTTCAAAATCTGCTTCATAAAAATGAAATTAAAAGGAAGAAAAAGAATCTCAGTGACAATGGTGACCAAAAACTCTAAATTTTGGAATAATCATCTTATCTTTTGGAAAATGCAAGATGAATTTTTGAGACCTCTCTACCATTAACTTTAAAAAATCCTGTTTTATGCAAGTGAAATACTTAGATTAGAAACCTAACTAGCTACCTATTTATATGGCGGTTTTGCATTCATCTTCCATTTTATTTTGTAGCATTTCTTTTAACACTTCCAAATGTTTGGGGAAAAACAGATGGAAAATATTAGCTTTCCCTAGATGGATGTTTTTTAAAAGAAACCTTTATTATATATTCAACTATAACATTCCATGTTTGATTTGACTCATAAATAATTTCTTTCCTATGACTAATAAAAAATTGTTCCTTGACTGTCAAAAAATGAAAATGCTCTGGATATAATTGAGTTGTGAAAATGACACAATGATTACCAAAATATTCTAAAAAATTTACAAGTAAGACTTAAAAGAAAGATCACTCACTATAAAAGTATATATGCAGATTTACATGTACAAGTCAGCAACTAAAAGGTAGTAAATCTATCACCCAATAATGCATCAGAAGTAAATAACAAAAATCAAAACCCTCGTCTTTATTCATGCCAAAATAAAGACTGAATTATAAAGCTCTCATATAGTAGAGGTCCCTTCTGAGACTAACACATTCTTTGCAATTCAGGATGAAAAAAATATTAATTTGCTACTCAGCCAAATTGCTCTACTACCATCCAGGTACATTAATGTTTTCTCTTGTGATTTACAGAGGCAAATTTCAGATGCTCAAATCTCTGAGACAATGGTTATATTCTAATCAAAGCACCACTCAGTTGTGAGAAAAATCAAAGTACAACTACACTAAAAGAAATAAAAATAAATAGCTATTTAAAGATAGCCTTTGGGGTTGTTTTTTTTTTGTTTGTTTGGTTTTTTTTGAGAAGGAATGGTTTCTTGGTATTTTTTTTCCATATTCTCCAAAACAATTTACAGTAAAAGCTCTCTAAAAAACCTGAAAGTCTGTCATTCAACTTACCCTATTAACAGATAAAAAAAGGGATGTTTTGGGGAATGCATTGCATACGCTTAATATTCATCTCCCAGACAACTGGCATTCATTAAGTCTTGTATTAAATTTTCTCATATGTGTTTCTCATATTCCTTGATAGCTATGTATTCCCTCCAGATAGCACATACTTTTGAAGTATGGACAGCCAAAGAGTAAGAAATATTAGAACATGTTTGTGTTACCTTTAAAGAGTACTGCTTCAAACCACCTGCAAAGGAAAGTTTTTTGATATGAAGTATTTCCAAATTTCAGGTGTTATCAGAATTAATTTGCAGAACTGTCGTTCTTCAAGGTGCATAAAAAATGGGATAAAGTCTACTGACACGTTGGTTATTACCCAGTAACTTCTGAAAGGCAAATACTTAGAAGATACCTCACAATATTTTGTACAAGCACGCAACAGAAATGGAGAGGAGTGTGGCTCTATCTGGTAACTGCACCTTAGCTCATTTCTGTTGCATATTCAGAAGCATGTAATTGCTAATTGTTCTGCAAAAAAGGAGCTCGGTTACTCACAAATTGCAAATCCTGAGCCAAATTCAACATGCTGTGATGCTGTACGAGGATTTGCAAATTTTAATTCATGAGAAAACACAACTCAAAATCAACTCTAGACCGAAGCATAGCCACACTTGGGCTTAGTTATTTTATTCAGAACCTCAGTACATCAAAGAGACATCTAAATCTCAAGTAGTCTGCAAGTTGCCTGAAACAACAAAATTATTTATTTCTTTTCAAACAACAAAGATGCAATTCAACCCAGCCAACCATAGAATTAAACATGTGTTTAACAGTGGGAAAATGGAAAAAACAGTTGTGAAATAAGTCTGGCCACCAGCTGTAAAGCTGACTATAAATGCCTTTCTGCTTAAAAACTATTTTAATATTTTGGGCAAATATTTGTAGTTATTGTTAACAGGGGTGGGAACCTTTGAGGTCACTCAAATTCCAGACCAGTATTTCTTCAATATTCTAAAATATTTATGGCTCCACAGTGTAAGACATGATTAAAGTCACTTGCCTCACATCTAAGAATAAGCAAACTATTTAGACAGGACTTGGATTAAACCTACTCAATGGTGCACAGGAAGCCTAACACCTGACCATTTTGCAGTCAGTGCTGTTCAGGTGTTCAAGACACAGCAAATGGCCCTGAAAAAACAGTGACAGCTTGAAATTCTGGACAAATTTAAAATGTCCTCAAATTTTGGCTGGACAAATTCCCAATAGAAAAGAAGATTTCTTTCAGGTTTCCCTGTTGGTTTTTTTTCCCCAGGTTTTCTGTGCCATAGGAGCAACAAATTTTAAGGTGAAAGAAAATAGAAGGGGAAAACCCTCCGTTTCTTTCACTACTTAGGCTTGCAATGAGAATTCCAAGGCCAAGAAAAGTAGAGAAAACTTTCTGCAACAGCAATATTTTAAAAGCCATCTTGTTAAGTGACCTAACACACCTTTCATGTCACTAAATGAGTGTCAACAGATGTGCTTTTTAACTGAAGAACTTCCTTACCCCCAGTTTACTACGCTGTACTGACCAGCAATATCAAAAGGTGTCAGTAGAATTATGAAACCCAGGAGGGGCTAATCTAACAGCAACCCAAAAAATTACCCACCTACAGTTTCCTTTTCCGGGAGGTGTACCATAAACCCCTGCATCCTGCACACAGAACTTATTTTCTCTGTATTCTCCAATTCTCCAATGCCTCTGCCTTTAGAATTCTGAGTCAAGCATGCCTCTTGCTATCCCACCCTCCTGGAAAGACTCTTTCCCTCCCTGCCTGCTCCAGTAGCCTCAGCCTCCCCTCTCTTACAGCTGCCTAACTCTTCAGAGACCTTTTGACCTGTCAGCTGAACCTCCAGGGCTCTACAGCTTTTGGCTAGTTCTTTTCCCATAGACAGTTCAAAAGAATGTATGGGCATTGCCTTAATACTGGTTTGGGTACACCTAAAAAGTAAAAAAAAAAAACAATCCTCTTCTCTTAGGAAGCAAATCCAGGGGATTAACAAAAAAAGGACTACTGTGAGAAAAGTTACAGATATAAAACAGAAGAAAGCTGAAGATCAACAAGTCTGCCTTGCCTTTTATGTCTTGAAATCAAAATGGAAACACACAAAACTTAGATGCAAGTATTTCCAGTTTTGTATTAATAAAAAGGCAAGGAACAGGTAAGAAAACCTAACAGCTGTAGTGTAAAAATTAATTTACAGTTAGCAAGGAACTCAAGTTGCAACATAGAAATGTTTCACATTAAAAGTAAGAAGAAAGGAAATAGAGAAAGAAGAGCAAGCAACATGCTCTGCTGAAGATTGAAATACTCAGTCCCTTTTGTCTACTGCCTTCATAGAAATGGTGATACCTGATCACAAGTAGG
Source organism: Promerops cafer (assembly GCA_013398275.1). Classification (NCBI taxonomy): domain Eukaryota; kingdom Metazoa; phylum Chordata; class Aves; order Passeriformes; family Nectariniidae; genus Promerops; species Promerops cafer. The sequence continues at coordinate 664,656 of VZSE01006774.1, forward strand.
TAAGTACTAGGGCCTGGGTGTTAAGTTAAATTTACTGCATCTAGAGAACTAAATGGACAATCCATGAAGTATTAGTAATTATTTTTGCAAACATTATCCTGGAGGTTAGCGAATACCTGAGGGCTGTAGTGGAGAAACAGAATATATATCTTTGAAGCAGGTCAAAAAGGATGATACAGAGAATCTGTATATCAGTGAAATTTATATTCCTACACAATAATTAGAGCAAATTATTAAAAAGGCAATTTATAGGTATCCAGAATACATGGAAGCTGTAAAACAAGGACTAACATGAATTTGCCAAGAACATGCTTCTGTCAAAGCCTCTAATTGAACAGCCTGTGTAATGTTTGCAGCAATAGATCTACTAACTCTCCACATTACTATTTACTTTCCACAGTAAAGCTTATAAAATGTTTGGGTGCTATCCAGTGTTACATTTCCATTAACAATGCCAGGAAAATTAATTATATCAAGGCAACAGTGTTCAAAACTAAAACCTAGTGACCATATTAACATCTTATTATCAAGGTGGAAGAAAAGTGGGCATAATCAATTTAATTTGTAGCTTAGAAAACAGAATAGGACATATTCATATGAAATTTGCAAGGGCCAACAAGTTAAAACAGAATCATCTTGGTAACTAGAGAAATGGTTTTAATAACAATACATAAAAGTGCAAATTAATGTAAGAAATCAAATGGAAAAATAGAAAAAGGATAAAGAACAGCTAGGCAGCAATACCGTGGGAACAGATCTGGTGATTATAGTTGTTGCAAACTAAATAAGTATCAACCCTATGGTACTGTACTAGGAAAGAAAAGCATTTTCAAGCTGCACCAGCCTAATAAGATATCAACTATTTTTCTAAAATTTGCCTTGTTCTTATCATGAGAAGATAGAACACAACTTAAAGAGCAAATTTTCACAAATTCATTCTTTACACATCTGAAAAATGCATATCAATCATCAGAAACAACACATATTTTTCTTGAGAAATTTATTTGCTTGCCTGTAGTATGCTTCTTATTTCTTATATCTATACATATTACAGGTCAATAGTAAATTATTGTTTGAAAATTTGTCCTTGGATGTTCAGGAAAAAAACTCCTTTGAAATAAAAATTTATCTACATTTTCCCAGCCGTTACTGCTTCGATATAGTATTTGGTAATTTAATATTTGAATAAACTCCCTCAATATTTACACTTTCAGTTTCTTAATGCATACTTGAGGTTTCTACTTTTCACATTCCCTATCATGTTTTAGTGGCTGTAGTGAAAACAGGAAGCACTTCTCAGGTGTTCAAATAAACAGCTGTTGACATCAAAATCAAAACTTGAAATTAATATTCCAGCTATTAATTAGCACAAGAGAAATTTACTGTAATAGACAATTCTCAAAACAAGGTATATCAATTGATACATAGTAGTAATTAATCCTGTCAGAGTCTTACCATTAATGACTGGGGTATAAACAACAATTCCAACCAAGTTAGGATCAGATACTGTTGTGTCCAGAATAAGGCCACCAATACTGAAAACAAGATACAACATTTAGAATAAGGCAAGCAATACCATTAAACAGTATTTAAAAAATTTTATAGCAGTCTGACTTAGATGATCTTCAATCCAGGACTTTCATCTCATCTTTCCCCTGAGCCATTACCTCATTCTGAGCTACAAACTAACATCACTATAGCTATTCACTTATTAAAATTGACTTCTTGGATAACAAAGACCACAGACTATTAGCCAATTCCTCTCCTTTTGAGATTCATAGCTTTCATTGGATTAAATTATCACTTAGATCAGTGCTCAAATGCTAAAGCCTAAATTCCAGAGGCTCCTCACTTGTGTCTGTTAAGTACAGTCAAGTAAGATACACACAGATACAGGAGGACTATCAAGGTGCTCCCATGCAGCAAGACAAACAGACCTACCTGCTTATAATCATGGCAATTATAACAGGCTCCCATCCTGAGTGGAGGACAGTTCTGGTAGCTGGGTGTTTGGCAGCAATGACAATCCCCATCGGAGTCAGAGCCAAAAAAAAGGCACCAACCAAGGGAGATACATAGTAATATGTCTCTAAAATAATAATAAAGAAAAAAAAAAACAACAAAACCAAAACTCTTTTACACTCCAGATATTCCTACATGCTTTTCTTAATTTAGAATTCTAAAATAAATTATGATCTATGCCATACAATTGAGGAATTTTAATAGTCTTCATTACCATTACACCTGAAGTTTCAACTACTGCACTAAATGATATGGCTGATATCTGCCATCTGTGATCATTGTCTCTCATCTTCTCAAGGACAGAACCATCAGTGGAAAGAAGGAATTTTGAAGAGGATTTTTGTATGATGCTTTATGATAAAAAATACAGTAAGCATGTAGAATATAAAACATTATTTTATGACTGAAAAAAAGAAATTAAAACAAACTGAATATAATGAAAATGCATTTTGTTTATATCCAAATTCTTAGCATATGTACACTCCCTTCTTCCCAAAGCAGGTAATCTTTCCAGAAATAGCATATCTAAAAAGATTCAAGCACAATGTGCAAAACTGAGCATCTATATCAGTAGCTCAGTTGTTTCACTGAGTCTGAAAATTAACAGGCAACTCTGCTGCTTGCACCCACCCTCTTTCACAGGACTACAGCTGCAAACACTGGTGAGTACCATCATAAAGCTGAGATCTAAAGCAAACAGCTGCTTCCACAGAAAGAACACTGCTTTTTTCTGATTACTTGATTTTATAATCCCATCCTACAGAAGATACTACAGTGATCCAAGACTTCCTAATTCAACAGTGAGGTAAATAATGGAAAATTTACCCTAATGGCAAATATATATATGTATAAACTGTGCAAATATTCCACTTTTAAATATTTGTTTTATGAGGAGTGTGGTCATCTACCTAATGTTAAAACCTTCAAAACCTTCAAAATTTAGACAAGTCTTACAGCAATATATATTTTAAATCAACAGGTTGAAATAGTTTATATAGATCACACAAACACTACCAAAAAGGAATAGTTGGTATACAAAAAATATTCTCACCCATGCGTTATGGCTTATCACAATGGCTGAAAATCCAAGCAATTACTACTTTGATGTTACCTGAGTGGATCTCCTGAAAGAATTGCTGTAGAATTTTTAGAAGTTACTACCCTTCTGCATTGAGTAACAACCTCTGCAGCAGAGCCAGCAGAAAACATAGGAAGTTATGTTTCCCTGAGCAAACTGAAAGTAGAAAGCTATCAGAGAACAAGACAAAGCCCAAGAGAGAAGTACTGTCCTTTTCCTGTCCTTATCTAGTTATTCTACAGTGTATTATCTCCCTCTTCCTTTGTGGGGCCTTTTTTTCTTCCTTTCACCTCTTTTTGTGACCTAAGAGCTGGACCAGTGAGAATACTCAGTTTCCATCTAAGTCTTGGGAACAGTGAGGGACTTTTTTGGTTTTTTTTAATCTGTGGGAGACTCTACTGGTAGAACATCTTAGTACAAAAATCTAAAAAGATTAACCTTGAGGTGCATCTTTAAAGGAAGCACAGACACCTTTCTCTTCATATTTAATTCACAGAAGAAGCAAATGCATTTTACAATAGCTGAAGAATGGAAGAGAAAATAAATGAATTCTCTTTTAGGGCTCATTTCACTCCATTTTTGTCAGATTTATAGCAGGCAGCTTACATGGGAAAAGGCATCTTGCTCAAATAATGCAGCCTCTAGTAGAAATTAGAGGTAAACTGGAAATATACTGCTTCAAAACAACTGGCAAGAACCTGAAAACAATAATGTAAATCAGACAATTTGTCTTCTCAACTCGGATCAAACATATACAGGAGCTAAATGCATATTCTGTGACAAAAATGGAAAGCTTTAAAGTTTTCAAATCATTACTGACAAATAATAGGCAACAGAGACCTCCACATTTAATTTACTGAGTGCTCCTCTTCCAGAGCACTTCTTGTGCTCTGTTGGAGGAGATGTGCCAGGTCCCAGGGACGGTCCTGGGGAGCCCTCTAGTGCTTTCCCCCTATTTAACAAGGATTCACAGACAGCTCTTTTTAGGGAGCTGTTAAGAACTGTTAAGCTTTTGTTATTTAAATCCCCGTGTTTGATAATTTTGTCACTATTTTTAAAGCTTTCAGACAAACCTTTAAGAAATTATAGATATGNATTAAGTTTTTGTTATTTAAATATCAAATATCAAACACGGGGGTGTTTGATAATTTTGTCAATATTTTTAAAGCTTTCAGACGAACCTTTAAGAAATTATAGATATGATGGTGGCCAAACAAGATGTTGCATTTGGCCCTGGCCTAGGTAAAAATGCTACAGTCCTGTCCCCTGTCTCTTCAGGGTATGCCATAAAGTATTATATCAGCCCAAAGGCTGTACACCTCTGTTACAGACAAACATAAAGCTTGTACACAAATAATTTCCATCCTTCTAGTCTTGTCTGAAAACAACTCATCCCTTGCAGAGAGCAGCCAGAAACTTATTTTGTTACAGACCATTTCATTAGTCAGGCTAATCAATCACAGGGGGAAATACTTAATTCTGAGCACAGTTCAGAAGTGAATCCCACCAGTTTCATTACTACCCTATAAACTGCAGATTTCTTTCTAACATTCCCATTGGGCTTCTTTTGCATTGAGAAAGCAGGGAAACAACAGAAAGCAGAAAGAACATAAGAATGTCTGTGCTGGATGAGGCACAGTTCTCATCTAGTCCAGCATCCTTTGTCAGACTGTGGTCAACAGTTCAATTATGGAGAGAAGAAAAGAAAAATGACAGGTTTGGAGCGATGCTGCTTTCAGCATGCTCAGCCAGCTTCTGCTTTGGTTTGCATCAGGGATTCCATCTCTCAAGTCTCTGCGTCTGTCTGGCCAATGCTCCTCAAAGGGTTCCTCTCTGACTGGTTTATCCAAAGTTTTCTAAAATCACTCTGGTCCTCTTAATAGATCACAGCAGTAAGTTTCACATCCCACTCATGCATTGTGTAAAAAAACCTTTAACCTTTTTTGACCTGCTGCCTAATCATTCTCTGAATGCCTCTTCCCTGCCATTCACAACTTGATACACCTCCCCTGAGCTGAAGGTGCTCCATACTTTTATTCCTTGTTACTATTTCATAGTTCAAACACATGCATCTTGGAAACCACCCCTTTCCAAGGGCTTCGTGGCATGTTCCTTCTTTTGAAAGTCTCTCTTGTTTCCAAAACCAAAGAAACACATTGAAAAAAAATACAGGACAGGACATTGAAGGACATTGAAAAAAAATACAAAGAGCAGAATGAGTCGTCTTAGTGGTAACTAGATAATTACATACTTCACCAAAAGAGAAGTATTTCCAGAAGACATTATAGACAGAAAATTGGGAGTAACTCTTGGAAGCATACTGATTCTTAGCCCTACACGTGTGGGATCTGCTTTCCAGCTGCAGTGGGAGAGCAAAATGTGAGTATAAAAGCAGCAAAGGATCATTCAAACTGTACCCACTTCTTTTTTTATTCCTCTGAGACACATTAGAACACCTGTATCTAGAAATGTAAATTTCTGGAAATGTGTCAAAAGTAGAAAAAAGTCCAAGTTTCTTTATCTATCTTTTTTTGAGGAGCTGAGTGTTTTTTGTTTAGGTTGACAGATTAACAGGAATAGTGTGTTATAGGAGTTTTTCTCATCAGAAGAAAAGAAGGAAGAGTACTAAAAAACATCTTCATCAATTTTCACTATAAATTTACAAATTTTCTTAAAAGAAGCATTTAAAAGAAGTATTTGAGAAATACAGTTATTAGAATATAATATGAAGGATTTAAATACAGTTATGAAATTAACAGTACTATTTAAGTTTTAACAAAAATACAGAAAATATTAAAAAATACTTCTTTTGCACACTGATACATTTAAGTTGACATCATGACAACACTTGCTAAACCAAAAAAAAACAAATTAAAAACCAAACACTGAAAAAACAACTGCAAGTCACACCATGGTAGCTTGAGTCTTATTAGGTACTTTTTCTGGCTGAGGTTGAAATACTTCCATATGAAAAGGTTTGGACAATCAACTGTAAAGACTGTATGTGATGATATCAGCATCTCTGGTAAGCTATGGACAACACAATATTTTATCTGTGCTATATTATACTACAATTGTCTACAATTATGTCTTTTAAAACACAATAAACTTTTAATGGTTTCTATGGAACGAGTTAGTTGCAGCAATGGTTTCATTTTTAATAAGGCTCTTAACATTCTTTTCCCACTGTGAGAAAATGTTTTCACATTATTTGTTTCTTCATTATTATGGTTTGTATTTCACATGTAGGTTGACTGTGATATTGTCAAAGTCCTTCAGATATTCCTAGATTGTGCCAAACTTCAGGTTAATGACTTCTATGATTTATTAGAAAAAGGGGGAAAAAAAATCATGGCACTCTAAGATTTACCATTTAATGGTATAAATGTTGACAAAAAAGTCAGACTAAAAGCTTTGCTGAACCTCTCCCTCCCAGCCTTCTCCCCACCCTCCTAACCCAAAAAGGTTCCTGGGGAGTCACACACATTTAAAAGCACACTTACCAAGGCAAGTGTACAGACCCTGACTTATCCATGCTAATATGGCAAGGGTGATGAGATCTCCAAAACTTGCTGCTATAGGAGTGGCAACGTTGTCAGGATTAATGCCAGTCTTCTTAGATCCAACAATAACTCCAACCATTATCACTCCTAAATTCAACAAAGACAGTACAGTAACTGTATCCACTGTTGCAATTCCACAGAAAATTCCAAGATTATGACCATTTCAAACTTAATAAAGAAGAAGTCAGTGCTTTTTTTTCCCAGGATGCTTGGTCTTCTCACCTGATCGATGACTGTGTTTTTAAGTTTTAGCCATCTTAAAAAATGGACACATACATTTTAAAAAAACACAGTAAGTACATACAACCCCAAGAACCATCTGTACAAGAAACTACTTTGCTTATGACTAGAATTAGCACATTGAAATTGTAAGCAGCTATTTCCTGAAGAAAAAAATATGAAATTAATTCTTTTCCAACCCTGGTAACTTTACCTGACTGAAATTTCAATCGACCTAGGCTGAAAACAACATAAGATTAAATACTTTGACATCTGATATTGCACAAGACTATCATGGAGTTAGCACCAAGCACCAAGAAGCTACATAATAAATTAAACCCAAGACACCATATAAAAAGTATTACTTGCAACACATTTGAAAATAATCATTAGATGTGTTAATTTGTATTTTTTCCTATAAACATCAACACTAAATTTTGAAGAGTAATCTCCCTGCAAAATGCAAGTGGCTACTAAAAATACAATTCACCTTGTTACAAACAGTCTTTGGCATAACTTGAGTAACTTCCCTCTCGTCACATATTATATATAAGAACTTCAACTGTATATGCAATCCTTTATGTTATATTGTGTATGGTATGCTACATTAGGAGTTCACTTTCAGAGAAACTGCCTAAGGAGTTATACACCAGGAAATTCTCTAAAGAAAGAACTGGAATCATCCTGTAGGATCACAATATTTCAAAAGCACCTATTTCACATGTAGGAGGACTAAGATTAAAAAATAATTTCCTGTGCTGGCCCATCACCAGGACAAAAACCAAAGTTTCTCTTCATGTCCAAATCATACATGAGAAGTGTAAAAAATGCACTCATGTTCCCCAGTTCTCTTGCTGCCCTTAATTCTGCACATGATCAAACTCAGAGGCTTTCTAGTCACTAAAAAACATGCATGCTCTTAATTCCATGCAAAACTTTAACAATTTTGTAATTTTCACATAAGTAAGCATAGCAAAGCAGTAAAACAAGGAAGTTACCCATTTTACTTGACTTACTATTCTTAAGACTACTGGCCATGTATTTTCATTGAGAACATGTCACAAGTAGAGGTACTTTCCTCCTCCCCTTCACATCCATTAAGTACAATCTTTTATGGCTAAATGTTTCCTGACAATTAGGAAGAGAATTAAATTCTTCATGCTGTATTGCTCCGGACAGACACTGGCACTGTTTGTAGAGATGGACTTGAACTTGGTCCAAACCCTTCAAATAATGAGCCAAATTGTTCACTTCAGCCACAAGGCAGAGCACAAACTAACACACAAGCAGCACGGGCAACCTGGAGCTTTGAATTCAGTTAAGCTAACATCCAGGATCACTTGAGTGTAATTATAAATAAGTTTTACCTGCTTAGTACTAAGAATATATTTTGTACGTTAATGAATATAGGAGGCAGGAGGAGAAGTTCTGCATCATAGCAGATGAAGTCTCAAAACCATAATTTTTTGTTTAGATATCCTCAGGAGGTCATGCAAATCAAAAGCTTTCCAAAGACTATGACAGGAGAGGAATGCAATATGCCCACCTATATGGAAATTGCAAAAGGGCATCTTATCCTCAGCGGCTTTTCAGATGTATTGTGCCTCACTGGATTTAAATTTTAAAGGAATAGCAACACAAGACACACTCTGCGTCCACAGAAAAAGAAATAACTGCACAAAGTAACACATGCACCCCCTTTACCTTGTAAAAGAGAAGCTATGAAGGCAGTTGCTACACTGCTGGAACACAAAAGGACTGAATGATCAAAGCGGTATTTGCCCTCTGGAATCCAGCCCAATATAACTGCTGCCACTGCTGCCAGAAAACCAACTACTGTTGCCTGAACCTGGAAAAGAAAGTGAATTCATAAAGTAATTGACAGACTTAGGAGGACCACAGAATAATTTTCTGCTAGCCTTTCCTCCTATCTACATTTACATGCCAGGTATAACAGGAGCATGCTCACCTATTTTGTAGGGAGGATGACAAACTTGGATGATGAAGAAGAAAAATCTTAGGTCAGCAGAAGAGGCTTGACCAGCATTTTACAGACTCCAGAATAGCAAAAGTAAAATCGGGGAGAGGAGCTCAGGATTTCCAAGAAGCCAATGCCTAAAGAAACTTCTAAACCACTTAAAGTAGGGAAGTCACAACATAAATATTTCACCCGTGTTTTAGGAATGTTACATTACAACTTATGAATAAGAAATAGCTCTCAAGAAACAGCTGCTTTGGAGAGCATGCACTCCTTTCCTCAAATGACCCAGCTATCTAAAATATCGTTTGCTATCCAAAAGCTCTATCCCACACTTCCTTTAAACATTGAATCCAATGCAAATACAGAACTAGAAACATTTGAAAGGTCAAATCTGAATTTTTTTGCCAAATCCAAATTTTTTTCTCTAATCACCCTCATATCCTTTCTCAGGAAAAATTATAAAGGAAATACCCTTGGTACAGTCACAAATAATACTTTACCTCTTTTCTATAAGCTCATATTGTGTTAGAAAAGAGCCAGTGTAGTAGAGCTACTTTCCCATTAACGCTGTTCATCTCCATACTTATCAATGTTTGTGATTTAACTTCTTCATAACTTCACTCACTTACAAGAATTAATCCAATAAACCCATTATATTTACCTGTTTTAAGGCCAAATTGCCAATTATTAGGTTCCATTTCTCAATGGGAGAATCCATTTTTCCAATATTTACCTACCAAAATTAGAAAAGAAATTCAGACATTTGGGGTTAAAATGGTATTAGTTGAAAATACCCAGGAATAATTCAGCTAATAAAATAAAACACTGATTAAAAACAACTTTAAAAAGTCAAACATTGCTTTTGATTTTAAATCATACTTACAGTATCCTTCCAAAAGCAGCTAAATTTGATGCAGTTTTCCTTAGTAGCTTATTTAACATTAGCTTGCTTTGCAAGATATAACAGCCACCTTACATTCCTGGAATATTCAAGCACCACCAGTGGTTAGATCAGTGGCTGGAAGATCCCTTTAGACTGAGCTTGTTTCTATGGTGCCTAAATGCTGAAAATAAGAAATGCTAGAATCTAATACTAGATTTAGCATTCTAACTTTTCATTTATACAATACAGCTTAGAGACTTCTGATGCTATAAAGGATGTAAGTCCAGTATTAAGGTAGTAGCTGAAAGATAGCAAATAAATTATTCTAAGAAATTTTAAAGTATGTACATACCCTTATATAATGTATTTCCTACTTCTGCTTTCTTTTTGAGTTAGAGGACAAGATCTGATACAAACCACTTCCGTATGACTGTGTTTAAAATAACTTCATCTTTGAGATAACAGAACATTTTTTTACATGTTTAGCATAAATTTTAGTGGCTTTTCCTACACAATATTAATTTATAAGATAACACTTCTCAAAAAACAGAGAGACTTCATGCATATATTTTCCATCTTTTGGTAATTCCTTTTCAGTAGATTTCAATTCAATTTCTTTTCCATTTTGTGATAGTAGTGACTTGAAAGGAGCAAAGTATTAGAAGAAATGCTAATTTAAAAACAGAAATATAATGAGGCACTTTATCTCAATCACACTATAAATATTTTATAATGTTCAAACTACAGTGAAAGCTCTGCAAATTCATCCAGTAAGTTTAAATAGTACAGCAGCTGTTTCAGGAACTGCTGATAAGAATCTCCATTGCATCCTTCTTAAATATATATATGCTAAATGAACAAAATGGCAGGCTGTGGAGAGTTTCACGTCTTCTCTCCTTTGGAAAAGTTTTGGAAAAGTATCCAAAAAATCCCTGTTAAAAAAAAAGTAATCTTGCAAAATGCTTAATCTAGCCTAAAGGTGAGCTCCTGCCAAATGCCACAGCTCTTCTTTCTCCTACTGTCACCTACACATTCACATTTTCTTTCTTGAACCAGCTCCATGAATGAGTTCATGGCACCAAATATTTGCAGATTTGATGGAAAACATTTTTATTCAGGGAGTGAAATACATTTATCTGCTATAAAATGATCTGATCCATCATATCCAGCCACGTAACCTTGCCCAAGTGCTCTCAGGGTTTGGAAGGGAGAAAGAGCAGGACCACTTGCAGCTGCAGATTTCCATAAACTGAGATGAAGTTTATTGTGATACTGTGAAATAGATGGACCTAAACAAAAGGTTTGTAAAGTCATACTGCTAATGCTTAACAACGACAACACACAGTCTGAACAAGAGCCTGCATAAATTGACAGGGATGACTGAGTAAGTGGTGTTTTGGTGTTGGTGGGGGGTCATTTCTTTGGGGTTTTTTCACTGTTGCTGCTCTTTAAAAACGAAAAAGGAATAGAGAGAAGAGACAGCAGTGTGAATTGAGACAATGAGAATGACCCAAAGAACAGAACAAAGCTGAAGGACACAAAACACAATATAAATATTGTGCTTGAATGGGCAGTTGACCTAAGTGCACCTCACACAGTTGCACCAGCACAGCAGTGGGCAGAGGGAGAAGGGCTTACAGAGGTAGAACTCCAGAAGCACCTTTTTGCTCTTTGCTGTCTGTATTCTACATATGAAGTAACTTCTGGTGGGATAATAACGTTTTAAAAACACTAGGCTGTAAGATTGCCAGGGTATGGAGAGTTCACAGTAACACCAAAGTGAAGTACAAACTACGCCCTGAGGTAGACGAAAAACACAGTCTTGAGACAGATTTAGTGAAATAACTGATTCTAAAGTGCATGGGAAATTGTGAGTGATCAGTAAGATGCAGCTAAAGGAGAAATTTGGGCAACAAGATGAATGGAAGTGACCAGACAATGCTTGAAACTGATGTACTACGGATAAGAAACTTGCTAAGAAGATGCTACTTTTTGGCTGACCACATAATTAACAATGAAGTAAAGATAATTAGTTTACAGCCCCAAGAGCACAGACATGTTTGCAAATTCAGATGCAATTAAAAGCTAAGTGAGCAAGCAGGACATGAATTAACTCCAATGCTGAACTCACATCAGAAATTTCCTCCTCAGAAGGTAAAGCTGGTCACAGGGGCACAGTCTTGCTTTTACTTAAAGACAGGTGTCTGCAGGGGAGCCAGAGAGTGCAAATGTAGGCCAAAGAGGGGAAGATTCATCAGAGAAGTGGGTTCCAAATAACTGTTTAGATATACTCTGAATTAATGTTTTCCTTCTGTTCTCAGCTAGGATGAGGATGACGGGACCAAAGGTTGGGTGGCTAAAAAGAGTAGGGGTCAATGAAATCAATGGGAAGAATGCAAAAGTCAGAATTACCTCTTTCTGAGAGGGCTAGCATGTAAATTGCAGGTTTAGCAGTAAGCCATCACCTGTAACAGGTTTCCACAGCTTTGGTTTGGGGTTTTATTTATTTTTTTGCTTTTTTAAGTTTTTTTATAACTTATAACTTTAATATAAACTTGTTAGCAACCCTAATGAATTATCTATACTGTTCTTGTCTTGTACAGGATTGTTCTCAGTTTTTCCACTGGACATGCAGCCTGTGTTGTGGAAACTCCAGTATCCTTCATCTGTGAGAGGGGGATCAGCTCCTGTCTTGGTAACAGCTGATGGATAGTAAGGACCTAGGTCAGGAGTCACAGTGCAGAGAAAGGGTCCATGTGACCCTTTTCCAAATGTCCCTTGAGAGCTGTGATGTTCACAAATGTGATGGCACTGGTGAGGATGGGGAATTCAGCCACTGACTGACCCAGAGAAGTTCCAGATTTGTGATCTGGCACAGGTCATAAGCTCAACTGAGACAAAGAATTAAAGATCACATCAACTGAAGCAGAAGTGGTGAAGTGTATTCTGACCTTCTTTATTTTAAACCCTTAGTAAAGCACTGGTAGATCTTGGACTTGGTGTAGTTTTCACTATGCAATACAAGCATTTTTAATCCTCAGGCCACAAACTGTACCAGTCAGAAACAAATTAAGCAACAGGTCAACAAAAACCAAAAGGTAAAGTAATAGGCAAAAGCATTCATGCCTGACAGTAAAGGTAGTAAGGTTTAAACACAAAATACTGTTAAGAAACAGTAAGAATTCTCAGAAAAGTAAGAACAATAAAATCAAACAGAAAAGAATATTGAATGACTAAGGATGATGTTTATAAAGATACAATAGAACATGTCAATTCTCATGTATGAAAGTAATCAATTTCTGTAATGGGCATGACACAAACAAACCTTCACAGGACTGCCAAGGCTATGTACATCACAGTGTGCATTCAGGCAACAACTCAATAGAAAGTGGCAATGACATTTATTAATGACAGAACACTGAGAGACCTTGTCAATACAAAGCATTGTAATACAATACAAAAACTCAATGTCCTTGAGGGTTACGGCAGCAAAAACTGCTGATAAAATTCAACAGTAGAAGTGCAAGGTCATGCACTTAGGGACTAATAATATTTCTGCCAGAAGATGCGAGTGACAGGTGAAAATTAACAAAAGCATAAATAATAGGGCACAGCCATTGATCACAAAGTGACTGAGAGGTCTAAACCTGACCCTTCTAGGCAAGAAAGCACATAAAACCCTCGAAAGTTTCAAGAGCAATATTCTGCAATGGCAGAGTAAAATCTCATCTGGAGTTATGTACACCTTTGACCAGACATGTACCAGAAAAATTCATTCAAGTAGGAAGAGGCAGAGAGCGGGGGCCTTGCTGGAGAACAGAAGCACTGCATTAGGCTGTCTTAGAGAGATACCCAGTGCAGCTATCAGAAATAGCCTAGCTACATTATTAGACTGATCTAATCACTAGTTATTCACACACACACAAAAGATATACAGGAAGGCAATCTGGCAGACTTAGACTGGAAAAACGAAGAGATAGAACATCCCCTGAAATGTGAAAAACAGCTATAACAAATACATGAGAAAGAGCACACAGGAAAAAACCTAGTTATGCTACATTACAGTGTTGGCACACTCAAAAAATAAGCAGACAACAAGAAACCCAAAACAACCTCACCATAACAAAATAAATAAATTTGTTTAGCCAGAAAGCTAAAATAAAAAAAAATCTTGCAATTTGATCGACAGAGGTCTGGAATAGCAATATTACTGATGCTTTATTTTGGTGCCACACTAATGGTCTTTAAAAAAACGTGTTTAAAACATAAACATTTTATTAGCCTATTCGATATCCCTCAAGGTCAAAGAGATCTCTCAACCTTACACAATACACCTGTAAATCTCAAAAATCTGCTTTATCTGTTCTGAATGATGAATGGTTGGAAGAGACTTTAAAAGTGAAGTTTTGATGTGTGGAGACAAGGGTCACCTTTTTAACTTTGCCAACTTAATAATAGATTTAAACTGCCCCATAACAGCCAGATGAATTAATAAACATAAAACACTCGTGTCTCAAAGATTTGTTTCCTTTTTGAAATGTTTTAAACATGTATCAGAAGAGTGAAGAGGAAGAGAAAATTACTTACAGCAGTTGACAGCCTGGATGCCAAGGTCATTTCCAAATTTCCTTTTAGACCAAGAAGTGCAGGAACCAAGATAAACACTTCAGTAACATTCTTGAACACATCCCAGTGCTATACAAAGGATACAGTGGGAAACATTTAATTGAAAAATTCTCTTTAGACCATCCACAAAGTATTCCAAAAATTCTGTAAATCATAACCCGACCCTCTAAAAAAATTTAATCTTTTTGTATTAGACCTAAAAGTCTGAACTCAGAACTGTTACCTATTCAGATAAAACATATTTATGACTGCATATTACTACTTCAAAGATAAGAAGACTATTAGCAAGAGATACAAAACCTGGCCTTAAAACAAACGTAGTTAAAAGAAAGATGTCATTGATTTGAAGTATTTGTTTTCATGATTTAAAATAGTCCCAGATACTATGACTGCTCTTGAATTCTGCTCTTAATTTTCAATAATATTTTCATCTTTTCCTTTCCAGTTGTGTAGGAACCTCACATAAAACCAGCAAGGAATTAATTGTCATATGAACAGAGCTGGTAAGTTTAAAAAGCTTGTTTTTATTCTTTTACCTCTAAGTGTGAAATTTACAAGAGTAGAGCTTTCCAAACCCAGATTTTTTAAAGAAAACTCTTTTCATTTTTTGTGCACCAAGTTCTCAGCACTGAAGTGCTGTGTTACTTCTTATGTCTTGTCAACCCATGTATTTAATTTGTCATCATTTACCAACTTCAACTAAACTAACAAAACCATAAATAGTCTTTTTATTCTGGGATTTGCAATAATTTATATTATTTTTTAATGAAAATAAAAGGATTCAATTAAAGCATCTCTACAAAGAATAAATTGGTAAGATGTACATGAACAAAGCATCAGACTGGTGTCAAACAGCCCAAGGAAGCAGTAAAGTTTGTATGTCAAATTTTATTTTCTTTTTTCTTGAGGTAACAAAGTCTCTTTCCACTGCAACTGACTGAAGTCCAAGCTTCCCTTACTCTCTCAAGATTTTGAATGACAAAGATTGTCACCTCTTCCTCCTATTTTAATTAACTTTGTAAACTCTTCAAGTGTAGCTAAAGAAATTCCTAAAGCTGAATGAAGCAAAACCAAACAAAAGGGGGGAAAATCCACACAGATTAATTTCTGTACTGTATTTCTGTTTAAATATTGTGGTTATTTCAAACTTTTTTAATAAGTTCATAGTAGCAGAACCACACACAGGCCTAATTACATCTCAGTGTTGCAGACAACTACAATATCACATGTTAGAACTACAGACCTCACAGACTACCTGTTAAAAAAGTCTTCCAAAGCAAATACCAACCTGTACAACATCCAAAACCATGCCAGCAGAAACAGTTCCAAACCCTGCCAGCAAAAAAGGTACTAGTATCTGCAGTGCCATAACACTACTCGATTCTTTGGGTTGTTTTCTACCTCGTTCCACAAGGACATCTTCATTACTGTCACTAGAGAGAGTGTCATCCTGCAACATGGCATCTGTTTCTGAAGTGTCCATTCCATCACAGTAATTATAACTGGCAAAATCATCATATTTAGGGCTACAGCTGGATGGGCTGTGTCCATTGCTACCATGAAAGCTTGGTTCTGAGAAGTGATGGTACTCTGTGTGTTGTTCAGACCTGACATTAAAATTGTGTCCTGCTGGTTGCAATCCATCTTGCCAGACACCATTCACCTTTTTGTGTCTTTCCTCTTGGTTTATTTGGTAAACAACAGGAACCATACTTAAAAGCAGTCTCAGAAATTTATCAGACTGAATTGTATTGAGATTTATGGTCCAGTTTACAAAGCCTTCTCTGTCATGGACTTTGCTATTTGTTTTGGAGATGGTAGATCTGCCTTTACAGTTAGTCATAGTGCTACAGAAGTACAGGTTGAAAAGCACTTCGTTCTTCAGATGTCAGCCAAGAAATCTTGCAGTTGAGTCACCAAGTGCCACAATTACACGTGGACCAAAATGTTCCTTTTTCGCAAGCAAAAGTGTTTTTTCATTGCTCTCATCTCTTCAACAATTCCATAAGCAAGACTGGATCTGCTAAAAAGTAGAAAGTATATATTTACTTCTAAAATATTTTAACTCCACAGAATACATGAGATATTGGTTTAATTTTTCAGACCACAATCTTGTCTGTTTACCATGATTTAAGGTGAAATTGTTTCTACTTTGACATTTCCATCATGGTAGGAAAGTTAAAATGATATATTGACAGTCTCAAGTCATTTCACATTCCCTCCATCAGAAGCCCCATTACCTTCCTTTTCTTTAATCTTCATGTTGTGGTAATAATTGTAGCAGTTTACTAAAAGAACAGCTCTAATTTGACTCAAAGCTTTGCTGACTTTGGTATTTATTACTAAACTCCATAAATACAACTAAATGATTGGCATGACAGAAATAAAGGTCAGGGAGACTGCACCAGCATGATGTAGGATAACACAATTCCACATGACTTCGTATCTATGCAAAGCTGTGAAAACATTTTACACACTGCAGCAAATTAAAATATTTTAGAGCTGGAGGATTTTAATCTGCATTTCCTAAGAAACCCAGCCTCCCATGACCATATTTTTTATATTATGATTCCTATACTTCCCTTCCCTCTGTTTCAAAGCTTTTAAGTCATCCAGTATTTCTAGAGCAATTTCAGATAGACTTTACAGGGAGTGGAGATGTCAAAGATTTTAGCAACTAATAGCCTTGTAAGAGATCCAAGTTTGTGCCTTTGCTGTTAGGCATCTTCAAACATCAGCTAGGATAACTCACTCCAATGTGGCCAGAGCAAGTCCACTTCAAAATTCCTGCTGCTCACAGAACTACCAGATTTGAGGTTTTTGAGTGAAAAGATGACTCAGAAGCAACATGATGATTTTCCCTCTAGCAGTTGCTTTATCCAAGGGAGCTCTGACCAAGAAAAAAAATATTTTTAAAATGACAATGAAATTTATGGCTTGATCTAGAAAGAAGCCACGTTTTGCAAGAAACAGCAATCTTTTTGCCACAAGAGCCACAGAGGAATTTAAGTTACCAAGATTCCTGCAAAAGTATCTTTTGCCACTCTGTAGCAGATTGTGCTACATTTAACCTTTCAGTTTCAGGGCATAAAAAACTCCCAGGCCTCAATTCTGGTTTCCACACACTTTAATTAGGGATAAAAAAATCAACTTTTGCTGCTATCCCAGAGCAGCTCTAATCACAGGTCAAAATGGTGCTCTGTTAAGTGCTACAGAAAGACAGAATGAGAAGAAGAAATTGAAAGATTTCATTTCACTCACAGGAAAATGCATTGAGAAAATTTTCTGACAGTTTTAACAAGGCAGAGTCTGGCTCTCATTGCAGTTTCTCCCATATGTCCTCCAGTCGCATCACCAGAGTGCTAGACCAGTGACTCATGGAAATTATTCATTGCTCTGGAACTCTGGCCAAAAATATTCGGGTTAATTATCCATATCTTTTTTAACACATGGATTGTTCTCCTTTCAAATTTTTATATTTTGGGGTTTTTTAAAGAAACAAATCCTTTTGTAAGACTGTGGTTTCATTTAATACAAGAAAGCATTAGCAAGCAGAAATGGTACTTAAAAGGGAAAAAAAAGGGGAACAGAAATATTATTTGGTCAAGTTCCAAATGGAGGAAGAGGCTAGCGTGGATGGCTAGCAACTGAAATAGCACAAAGCAGTTTGGATGACAGCCATTTATGGTTTTCCTACCACAAAGACTTAGAATGACAAAATGTAAACTTAATGATAAATGCTGGAAAATGAGAATTTAACAAGATAAACTGAAAAACATAGAATCATAACATTTTTTAGGTTGGAGAAGTATTGTATAGTATAATATACAGTAAAGAGTAATTGTTCCTTCAGAGCATACAGAGAGAAGATAACTACAAACCCTTCTAAACGTTATTATTCTAATATAATTATATATATAATTAAATATAACATAATTATAATAATGCTAATAATTGCTGTATTTTCAGGGGATTTTTTGTACCTACAAGATGCAGCAAACCTTGTTGTTCACGTTATTCTAAGGAACAACAAGAACTTCCCAAGAAGCTTTATTGTTGACAAGAAAAATGCCTGTGCTGCTGTGTTGTCTAGAAAAGATACTGGAGCTAAAAAAGCAAGCTCTGCTCGAGTAATTAATATGAAGAAAAGGCAGCTAAAATCTCTTTCCCAGTCTGTGTAGGAAGAGGAGATAAGTGGTTCTGGTTTCTTGACATATAATCTGGAGGTTGCAGAAAAAGATTAAATACTGAAAAAAAAAGAGAGAGACCCAGACAAAGATCCTTTGAGAAGTCAGGAAGCAGCCTCAGATTTATCATAGCTGGCATATTATATATGAAATGAAAGAACACCTTGTCTTTGTCCCTACAGGCAAGATAATGAGCTATGTCCAAACTATGAAAATAATAGTTCCCTCTTCCTTATTGTTTCCTAAGTACTTACTTTTAATAGTTTCTTCTTTTCCTTCATATATTTTATACTACATAACAATTACTGTGTACTACCCACCTCTCTCTCTCTCTTAGTCCTGCAAGCATACACAAACATAAACAAACAGTTCTGTAAACATAAACAAATAAGAAATAGAGCCATACCCTGCTATTCACTGCAGATGTGTTCCTGAAAAACTAAACACTTGGCAATCCAAAAGAGAGCAAGCAAATTTTATCCATAAGAGTTAATACAACTGATGCACACAGCAGTTTAAAAAATACACATGGAGACAGTGTACGTGATGGACAGGCAGAAATAAATGCTGTAGAAAACAGGACCACAAGATGGGAGAGATGCTGGCTTTTGGAATGCAAAGCTGCTTTAGAAAAGTCTCAGGTACCTCAGCTATGAAACTGAGCACCTGATCATTATCACATTTTTCCATCCTTCACCTTTGATTGGCTTGATTCATCTGAGAAAGATGAAATGACCAAAAAAATTAAACTGTACAGGAAAAAGCTCAAAGAACTCTCTTCACTATTGCCCAAAGAATTGTCCACATTGTTTCAGACACACCTATAACGCTGTTCTCAAGAGCATGGGAAAGAAAATGCTTCTCCCATACTTCCCCTTGGTTTAAAGAACATCTAGCATTGGCAGGATTCTACAGCTAAATTTGATCAGATAGATATTAGACTGCCAACAATTAATTTAAAGCGTGAACACAATAAATCATCATGACCTCTTAAGAACCTTCAGAAAAGGGGAAGGAGGAAGAATCAAGCATGTAATTTCTGTAGAGTAAACATTATGACAGGCTAAAACAAACACTTACCAAAGTCTAGGTCTAGGGGAATTTCTGATTTCTTTCAGAGCTTGGCTAAAAAAACCAAAAGATAACATCTATCTAAATAATTCTGAGGGCTTTCATGGGACACAAAGCTAATCACACCACAGTAGAAACCTGTTTTTCCTAAAAGTTGCCAACATTTTTTTACAGGTGGTCTTTTAAAGCATTAATAATCTCTCCACTGCACTTCTAGGCAGTCTACAATAAAATACAATTGTGTAAACATGCCTGTCTGAGAAATGTCTCTCAGGACAAGAACAAGCCTTGGAAAGGGATTCAGGAAAGTAATATGAAACGCTAACGAAACACTGAACTTTAATATTTTGCCATAATAAGCAAAGATGAAGCTGGATTATTCCTTGGCATGAAAGACTCTTTTTGTGTCTTCAGAGATGAAACCAGACTCTTCTCACTGAAACCATGAGAGGTAGGAGGCACAAATTGAAACACTGGAAACGGCATTTGAACATAAGAAAAAGCTGGGGTTTTCTACCATGACAGTGGCTGAACACTGGTTCAAACAAGTTCTGGAGATTCCATCCTTGGTGGTACTTGAAACCAAACTGGACATGCCCCCAAGCAACCTGTTCTTCTTGACCCTACACTGAGCAGATGTGGCTGCAAAGAAAATTTCCTGAGATTCCTTCTGACCTCAGCAACTCTGAGATTCTGTAAAGTTGGAAATGTGAGGTTTGGGGGGCATTCTTTAAGTTCAGAATACAGGTGATACAGGGATCTGCACGGCCTCTTCTCCACTATTGTGTATACGTACAAGCATCAGTATCACACTGACACCCTTATCACAGCCATGGCTAATCATTTCTGTTAGTGTAGTGGGCATATCAGTAGAAAGGGAATGCTACATCATATCACCTCAGCATTATAGAGAGTAAACAGGCTGTATTATCATTACCCACTGCATAGAATCTGGAAACCAACGTGGTACGCTGGGCTAAGATTACTTATACCAGATACTGAGTGTAGAGTGTAAAAGGCTGTCAAACACGCTGAACATTAACAAATGTTTCATGCAAGGCAGATGTAAGACCATTACATACCATTTTCAAGTATTAATGCAGTAAACTGGTTAACACTGTGTTTATTGTATGGCAGTTGCTGGTTAAATTAACAGCAAAAGAAACAAATAACAAGAGGGAAAAAAACAGACTAAAGAACGTCCAGATGCCTTCTTGACAGTAAGACACTGACAGACCTACCACCCTCAGGCTCAGTTTTCAGACAAGTTTGAGACTGCTGCATTTCCACTTCCTCAACACGGCAGCTTTCGATTTTGGCCCCAAGGAAGAGAAAAGCAGCTGTGAAAAAAAGGCTTGGTTTGACTCTGCACTTTTAAGGCAACTCATCTAAAAGAGACCAAAACAGAGTCAAAACACAGCAGCAAGGCTGTGAAATTTGGTTGGTTGTGAAATGACCCAAATGGAACACCAGCATGAAAAATACCAGACAAGTCACATCCTTCAGCCCATCAAAAGCAGGTGGGAAAGTACGAAATGTAAGAGTTAATGCAGTCCTCTAAGTAACCAATAAGTACTTGCCAGGATGAATCCTAACTACTCCTTGGGATCCTGATTACTGGTCTCCACTGTCATCACCAAGGAGAGATGAATTACTTATTAACTCAGGCACTAGGATACAGACTTCCCGTTGCTCTTGTGGATGATATCTTACAGGTATTTGAAAAGAAAATGACACACTGTTTTTTTTTTTCCCTCCTGAAGTGTCTACCAGGCATACTGCAGTATTTATGGATCCAGTTTCACCATCTCTTTAGGGCAGTAGATGTAGGGAATGCTGTCAAAACAGGTCATCTATCTGCTCTCATCTTTTTACCCACATTACTAAACTGGTAAAGTGAAGATAACTAGGCATGTATTCTACACAATCCTAGGACTCTTCCTAAAGACTAAATAATTACTTTATTTTATATCATCCACATACTGTAGTGTGGTCTATAACCTAGATTCAAATGTGAGTGAAGAAGACACACAACTTTACCCTGGACAATGGGCTGAGGGAAGCAGAAATTATAACATTCAGTGAAACTAAAGAAACAGACAGCTACAACCTGAAGTTAACTGAGAATTGACGAGAGAGTAGAAAGTAAAGTAGAATAAATCACAAAAAAGCTCCTATGTTTTGGCAGAAAAGTATGGAAAGAGAATAAATGTGCCATCACACGTTAATTACAATGCTTGTAAACAAAAAAGAGATGATCGTGGAAGTCTGTACACGTGCAGTTCAGGTAGAGGTTCCATGCCTGTCTAGCACTGCATATGCGGTGACCGTCTGGCACATTTTTATGGGTGCAAAGGTGTGAACAGAACTGCCTGCACATACGGATGTAAAGAGTGCCAAGGAATAGGGGCTACCGGGAATGTTGGGCAGGTCTTGTGGAGGCACAGAGAAACCGAAGAAAAGGCTCATTGTGCAGGCTACCTGGAGCAGTGCGTAGTTAGGCGCACATGATGAAACGCGCTGCGGGGCTCTGAGGAGGCAGGGTACCGGGGCGCGGGCGGCCAAACGCGCCGCAGCATCCGCGCTCCGGGCGCAGGACACCGGCCCGGCCGGCGAGCAGCGGAGCCCGCCCGGCACCGGGGGGCGGCTGCAGGGTGCGGGACAAGGGCGGGCGGGAGCGTCGGGGC
>VZSE01006774.1:690869-717422 GCA_013398275.1 Promerops cafer
CAGGCAGCCCGCGGCAGGGGCTCGTCGGGCCGCCGGTGACCCAGTCGTGATTGCATCCCGCGTGTATTGAAGAGCTGCTCTGCCGGGGAGGGGTAATGCGAAGTAAATAAGCGGGGAGATCGCGTTAAACTATGGGCAGTCGTAGCGACGTTTTTATGAGACAAAAAAAAAAGTTAAAAAGACTGAACGCTTCGCTTTAGTCAGTGATACCGGGCGGGTGGCTCCGTAGGCGGTCCTAAGCATTAATGAGGATAATTAATGCCGAATTCTCTGGCATGGCCTGGGGTCTCCGGCGCTGCCGCTGCCCGCAGTTAGCGGAGGTCCTTGGCACCGGGATTTCAATCAGTGCGGCTGGCACGCCTCAGCTCCCGCCTCGCCGTGCCTTGCTGTGGGGTATTAGAGACTGTTTTTCTATGCGTTATAACTCGCACTTAATCAATCTTTGGCTCAAAAACAGCTTAAGGAACTTTAGCTTAAACTTAAGGAGTGTGTGAGAGGTGGCCTGCAGGGTGAGACCCCTGGCCCGTGTAGCCCAGTATTTCTTCCAAGAGCAGCAAAAGCAGATGGCAATTACGGAGAACTTGTCAGCTTAAACACTTCAATACTCATTTGTTTGTTTGCAGGGCTGGAAGACATTTTGCTGATTAATTCAAAATGTAGCAGCAAGAAGGCCACAACTTTACAGACGGTTAAGGTGCCAAGGAGCAATGGTAAGTTAGGACCAGCTTGTCCCTGGAACTGTGTCAAGTAGCAGGTAACATTTGTGACACAACTTTTGCATCAGTGCTTTCCTTGGAAAGGTAGAGGGAGAAGCTTTTGTGTTCAGTTTCTGCAGGTGGTAAGTCCTTCTCCCATTACAGTTCCATTTCCCACTGGTAAGTCCCATAACTGCTACTGCTGCAAAATTACATTTTGCAATGCTAGGCATTGCAGCTCTACATTTTAGGGACAGATTGTTCTTTCCCAGTATGGAGTTGTTGCTTGGGCTTCTTATCTCTTTTTCAGAAGTAATTTCTCTGTATGATATATTTGTTGTATAAAAGCATTTAATTTAAAGAGGACTCCTGTCAAATTATTTTATTTTTTGTTTTGTGATTGAGCTGAAATTTAAAAAGATTATTACATAAAATACTTTGTTGGATAGAAGTCTCTACAAAGATGACAGTGTTTCAAAGGTAGATCATACCTGTTAGACTTTCGTGGAGCTCACCTGGAACAGTACCTCTTCTTAAAGAAAGAAAACTAGTGTTTGGCTCATCTGCATGTGTGGAGCAGTTTATTTGAAGAAATTCTGGAGGTGAAAATATTGTCTTCCTCCATGGAAGGGAGATAAGTGATTCTCCTAATCCATTGATTACCTTAAAATTCTTGTGAAGTCCCACTAAGCTGTAGAGGATAAGTGCTTTGTACTTCAACCTGGAGCTTCCATCTCTCTCCCACCATCTTAATTTCAGAGTTTCTTTTGTTAATTATGTTGACCTTTCATTAGTCTATCACAGCATCTGCTGCAGCTAATTTTTCCATCTTCTTTGAGACCTTCAGTCTATACTTAATTATTGTAGACAGCTGGAAATTACAGTTGAAATGGAATCTGTTATAAAGGCTCATATCTGAGGTATAAATATGAACACTAATGAGCATCTCTTTGATTTATATATATATGTAATTGTGTCTTTTCAGTTTTGGACCGAGTACAGAGCTTTTTACCACAGATGGCCCAGGCAAATGATGAGCTCAAAAGAAAAATGGTAACAGCACCTGCTCATCAGTTTGATATTGAGCATCTAGACAGTGAAACAGAAAAAGTTATAGAAATGGTAAATATGGTTTTTTATTTTAACATAAATCTACATGGGATTAAAATAACTCTCTGATCTTAGAATGAGTAATATGGTAGATAAAGTGAAGTCTTTACCATTTTCTGTGAAGTCTTTACCGTCGTCTTTGATCTTCTAATTAAAAACACAGATCTCATAAACATGCTTATTTGGTTGAAATTCACATCCTGGTTTTCATACTTGCAGAATTTAATCACTGGGCATAAAGTAGTTTAAGAACAGAATAAGACATGCTTTTGAATTGACAACTCTGAATTAAAAGTCACAAATTGTATTTTAAATGTCTCCTAGGTGATTTGGTTTAGAAACTGAATATAAGGCCTAGGAAGGCATAGCAGAAGGCTTTAGTGTAAGAGTAATAGCTGGCTTTCAGCTCTGCTCTGTCGGTATTTTTAGGACTGACTTGATCTTGAGTTTAGAAAAGTTGTTAGTGTTGTTGTGATCCTTTCTTGCAGGTATTATCTATTTATTTACGTAAATATTTTATTTCTGGTTTTAACTGAAGTGCTGCAGCCACATGCTTGTATAAGAAAATTTTATTATGAAGGTGATATATGTCCATGGCTCAGCCAAGTGCCTCCTGGCTAAGCAGACTTCAAAAAATTATGTCTCTATATGTGGATATATGAGATCACTTCAAAAAATACCCTGATGGTTTAAACTACTTGCTGTTTTAGAGTAGTTGTAGTGCCCTGAATACTACTACATTATAAGACATGAACTATATTAATGTATGTATATCTACAAGTGTTTGTATATTTGTCATGATCCCTTATATACTAAATGATTTAATTTGAATTTTTTACTGAAAAGTAGTTTTGATGCCTGCTGCTCGTCAGTTTAAATACCTGATTTAGACAATCTGAGTTCAGCTATTGACTCAGTTCTTTCTTTGATAGTGATATAAATATGGCCTTAGATTTCCTATAGGCCAGTAATATTTAGGAATCTCTTCAGGAAAACCCAGAAGTCTTTTTTATTGTGGTTGTGATTTTCTTATGGTAGGAGGCTGTTTAATGTGTTCGCCTTGTTTTACTCCAGTGAAAGAAGTGCTGTAGTCTATGTATGTATATATGTAGTATATGTAATGTGTTAAACAAGATCTTTTTTTTTCAGAATGTGGCTGTAGTTGAACTGAGTGATTCTGATACAGATGAAGAGTTGCTGACTTCAGAAGATGACTCAGAATCTGATGAAGATGACTCTGTAACTGATGAAGTGACAGTAGACAACATCAAGTTTCCTAAACAAAAGGGAGAAAAGGGCAAAATAGAAATTTTGGACAGCAAAGCAAATGAGTAAATCCATTTTATTTTTCTTTTAAAAAGCCCAAACCAACCAAATCATGTTTTCTCAGTTTGAAGAGTTGGCCCTTAAAACCGCTTTGTTTCTCAGTGTGGCACCTCTCAGGATCCTGTGAAATGCTATAGTGTACATGGTGGAGAATTCAGGATCCACTCGTGACCGAGGAAGGCTGGATTTCTGAAGAATTAAGTGTGAATGGATTCATCAAATAACAGGGAAATGCACCTCATAGTAGATTACACCAAGAAAACAGCTAGAGTAAGGGGCACTTGAAAGTTAAAAATTCTTGTTCTGTTGGTTTGTTGAAGGAAGACTTTTTTTTATAGGAAGATAGAAGTTTTTGCTTCAAGGGCAAGAAAGAGTTAACTAGGAAAAAAGCTTTGTTCTTATGTCCCATGTCCTGTGAAGTGTTGTGTACACTCCTTCCAATATTAAACACAATCTCTAAGTACCTCAGAGGTATGTCTACATTGCATTCATGGCAGTGACTGCTGGACGCCGGAGCCGTGGCTGAGCTCAGTCCTAGCTGAGCCAGCCTGGGTTAGGACAGCCATGAGCAGAGAGAATTCAGCAGAGGGTTACTTATTACTTACCCTGTGTGCCTGCACCGAGCTCCACACCAGCACCTGACAGGGAGGTTCCAGGCTCATGTGGGAAACGTTTGTGGCTGTGGTGCAAACACCCTCCATTCTCAAAGGAGCAGGGGTGCCTCTGGGGTGTTATGATGGCTTTAAGCTACACTGTTCATCCCCCAATTTCCCTGCCACGTCTTCAATCTCTGTTTTGTTATCTGTCACTGACAGAGGGATGAAAAGGTGAATTTTCAGCTGGCCTGTACTTAAGTTGGCTTGACACAGTTGTGAAAACAGAATCAGGGAACGTGTGCCCCATTCCTACTTACCTCAGATTGATCAAATTACAGTGGTTTGGGCTGTTGCATTTACTTCAAAGATCAGTTTGCATTTCAGAAATATCTGTCATGCTCCTGGATGTCATTGTTTCTTAAAGGAACTTTGTCTTTTCTACACCATTAAAGTAAAATTTTCTATACTGTATTTGCTCAAATATTAAACTTAATGCCATGTCTTAAAACCCGCAGTTATTTATAGATTTTATTTTGAATCCTGTACCAAAGTTCTAGTTTAGATACCTGTTTCTGTAGTATTTGTGGTAAAAAATAACAAGGATTCTGGTCTTTCTTTTACAATGTGGCTCAAATATAGGATGGAGACATGATTTACTGATTAAACCAGGGAATATTTTAGTGAAGGGGAAGGATGGGGATCAAAGAATCAGACTGCTACCTTTAATAGCAGCCCACAGATAGATGAAGCTTTGGGTGGTTTTGCATTATAAGAGCAAGGAGTCTTAACAGGCTTAGTTAAATAAGGTCTCAATCTATAGAATATTTCTTCCAAACTGAAAAAAGTTTGAAAGCCAACATCTGACCTTCATTTTACAAGTGATTTTCCCACAGATTAAAAAGAACCCAAAAGTGTGAAATACAAAGTAATAATCATGCAGTATGAAACAGTGATTACAGACCATGTGAACAGACACAAAAAGTGATTTTAATCCATTAACATCTTTCAGATTGCAGGCAGATCACACATTCCGTATCAACAAAAAGGTAGAAAATATTTTCAGTAACTTTAGCTTGATATGCATAGTTTAACACCAATATTGAACTCTGTATGTACTATACAAAGATCATAGTAAGTGCACTTCCTTGCATTGATTTACTTCTTATGGCACAAAGGTTTTCTGTACTGCTGAAAAATCACCAGAGCAGAGTGTTTAGTTGCTACCATAAAACCTGATTTATAGCAAAAGTGACATAATCAGTATATTTTAGTTCAACTTTGGAAGCCTAATGACTAAGGATTTAAAATGATCATGTAGATGTTATGTCACAGAAATATGAAGTAGGCATGTGAGAACTTATTCTTCAGTTCTATTTAGAAAAAAGAAACGGAGCCATATTCTTGGGGGGTTTCTGGAGGGGAGGATGGGGGGAAATTGTGCTACCAACTGTTGCTGCTACATAATTTAAATAACTTCAGGGTGATTTCCAAAAGCCATTGTCTGTCAGACTAAAATTTGGACCTAATTTATAGAAAATTATCCATGGAATGAGTATTTTGTTTCATTTTTTTGGTTGTAGCACTGCAGACAGCATATCCTAGGTGTGTTATTGAGTGCTTTGTGTAGTCATCAAGATTCAAACTCTGCTGAAAGTCTACTTCCCAAGTGAAGCTGTTACTTTAATATTCCACAGTGATGGCTTTGGTTCTGAGATATTCATGAAGAGCTTCTTCACCTGTACAAGCACAATATTCACCTGTTAGAACAGCAGCTAAATGAATTTTGTCAGACCTTAACTATTATTTTAAAAAATTTGAAACACTGCAGCCAACATTTGAGTCCTTAAGGAGCAATGAAAACTAATTACCTTCCCTCTGTGACTTACAGACCTGGTTTGACAAGAGGCCAGACCCAACAGATGTGGAAGAAAAAGGAACTGGAATTTAACAAGCAGCTCCCCAAGCAGCAGCAGTCTTTAGATGGCCACTGGGGGCTCATAGCTGAATTTTTGAACTTTGCTTCTCCTCTATTAAAGGTCATAGGTAGAGAAGCTGTGTGAAAATCAGTAATCTTTTTTCCCTGACATCATCACTCATTTTTGTTTCAGGAAATGTCTCTGGAGATTCCAAAAGCAAAAATCTGTTGTGTAAATGAAATTTGGTTTTCTTTTTTTCTCTGCCATGAAGCATGATCTGTCCAGACTTGTGAAGCTTCTTGGACAGAGTCACTTTTCTAAAAAGTTGTTTTGAAAAGGGAATATTTTTTAATACATCTTTTTCTGTGGCTGTTGGCAGATTTTGATGACATTTTAAGGTGAAAAAAAAGTTTCCCATGCTCTTACTTAGAGGAGAAACCTAAATTAGCATTCTCTCTGAGGGAAAGAATATTTTGGCCAATACCATTGTTACTTGACAGCCTTTTGTAGCCTGTACAGAGCTCTGGACAAGCTGTAATTTATTTGTCTGCTCTCAGAGCAGTTGGAGAGGAATATTCTGTGTTATTTAGCAAATGTACAGGAAAGGCTGAATGGGAGCTATTGAAGTGGGAATATTTAGGGAAGGAGAGGAATTGGATTACTGTAATTGGAGGAATGTAGGAGATGCAGGACCCATAGCTCATGTTTTACTAGATACACTGTACCCAGGCAGTGCTTATTTCATTGATTAGGACTCTGAGACAGCAAATGAGGGAAGGAGACAACTTACCTAAATCTTTCCCAAAGCCAGACAGCTTAAATCCACCAAATGGTGCTGCCACATCAGTTTTGTTGTATGTGTTAATAAAAACTGTCCCAGCTTCTAGCTTTTCACTGATGTAGAGAGCTTTGTTTATGTCTTTTGTGAAAACTCCTGAAGCTAAGCCATATTCTGTGGCATTTGCCCGTTGCAATACTCCATCGACATCCCTATGGGGGAAAGAAATTATTTAATTGCAACTAGGTAAACAAGTGTTAGCAACCTTCTACCTTCAGTGTCATTGAAGCAACTTTTCACATGGCCTTTCTTCTCCAATGAGCTTTCTTAAAGATGACTCATTAAGGACAAATCTGTGTGTCAGTCTGACAGATCTATGGAAATTCACACCCTTGCTTCAAGCTGGTGAAGCTCGTAACCTCACATTTCAAAGGTTAATGTCTACACTGAGCAATGCCACGGGAAATGTTGCTACTGTACAGCTTGGGACTTAGAGCAGTACAAAAATGCCCACCTCTATGTATGCATCTCCATATGGCTTCAAAAATTAATAGTAGTTTAAAACTTTTAAAAATTCAATACAGTCCCTTAAGACAACAAAATTTATGGATGTGAAGGGTTATCTACATGGATGGTTCTTAACTTTATTATCAAACTGCAGAAGATGAAACCTGATGGAAATATTTATGTGAAGTTTCTATGTAGGGTTTTAATCTCATCTGTATGTTAAATAATTCTTATGATCTGGAATGAAAGATACTAGAAATGACAATTTACAAAATACACAGAGGAATTTTCATTTGCAACAGTAATGTGCCAGTGTTACACAATACATAGCACTGCAGTCTTCTGTAACAGGAAAAATAAATAATTTCACTGAGAAAAATACACATTTTGTAATTTGATCAAGCTGTTGCAATTACCACACAAACTTCACTAAAACATTTCACTGAATACTACTAGGTATTCAGATTGGTCTAACAAGGTTTAGCAAAATACTGTGTACGCTGTCACTTCTTCACTTAGGGTGAAAACAGAAAAATAAAATTTCTAGCAGTAACCAGAAGAGAACATACCCGTTTTTAAATTTAGAGATGACCATCACAGGACCAAAGGATTCTTCCTGGGCAATATACATATGGTCTTCAACATCTGTGAATACAGTGGGTTCCATGAAGAAACCTAAGGAGAGGATAGAGCAGCATTTGAGCATGGTAAAAGTGCTAAAGGGTTTGCTGTTGTCCAGGCCATTTCTGTCCCATGCTTTGAGGTCATAAATAACTTGCAACTTGAAATAGAGACTAGATATGAATGAAGTATGAATGGAAATGCGTGCACTTGAAGAGAAATGGCAGACAAAAGGGTGCAAGAATGGCCTGTACATCAGTGACAACATGTGCTGTTCCCTGCCAGGCTGGAAGGTCTGCATGCCACAGCCCAGGTGACACCTTGGGGGAAGACCCTGTACTCTGACAGCAGGAAGACAAGGTTACAGCAAGTCACAGAGGCCACTGTTTTTCTTGCTACCCAACAAGAAGATAGATTGTGAGATCTAAATATAGATCTTGTAACTTAAACTTCATTTGCACAGCTTCTCACAATACGAGACTTGAAAGCTCTGTGGTATCATGGGCTTACCTGGTGCTGTTCCCATGATACTGCAGCTCCACAAAATACAGCTGAGGCAATCGTGACAGCTCTTGCATAAAGTGTAGAAGTTCTAAATATCTCTGGAAAGTATTTTACCTGGTCTACGTACTTGTCTTCCTCCATACACGAGAGTGGCTCCTTCTTTTACTCCGGTTTCACAGTACTGCAGCAGCTTTTCCAAATGTGCCTTGTGATTTTGTGGACCATGATCTGTAGATCTGTCAAGTGGGTCACCAATTTTCATTTTTTTAATTTCTTCAACCTATGGGTTACCCAATTAAAATGAAGTTACATAACACAGCAATATTGTTAAAATGACCAGAAATTTGGAATGCTGCATTTTTTGGTGCTATGAAGATTGAATGTAAGAAATTACTGGATTCTCAGATGTAATGCTTCTCCCTCTTTAAAATGAGGCTTTGTCTTTTGTTTCATAATCTGTAATTACTTCTGTAAGTAATCAGATCAGGCAAATCCTGAAAGTTTTTGATGCTTTGTTCGTGTGTATATTCTCTTCTGCTATTAAGATAGGCATGTAAAATGTTAACTTTTACCAGTGGTAAATGAGTTAAGACAGTGATTTTCTGTTCTTAAGCAAAATAAATGAATTCTCCAGTGGCACAGCATGGTGACTATTGGATTTTTAGTAGTGACCTTTGTATTATTCTATCTATGCTTCCAATATTCTTTCTTTTTAACTTTACAGAAGCCTTCTTCAATCACATTGACCTGAGTTCAGTAATTATTTGTAATCTTATTTTCCTAGTCAAATATGAACTATCACTGAAGGTACAATATCTAACTGTCACTTATCTGTGCATTACTGGTGCAAATATCCCCCTTCAATGCTTCCTTTTAACCCTGTAAGAGGTTCCTGAGAAGCAGCACTGTCTATCATAAGCAATAATGAGAAATTAAGCAATTGAAAATAAGAAACACACGTGTCTGTAAAACTAGTGGATCCTTCTGCCACAGTAAAACATATGCTTAAACTTTAGTCCTTGAATATCTTACCACTTTTCTAACAAACTCATCATGAATTGATTCTTCCACAAACAGCCTGCCAGCTGCAATGCAGTTTTCTCCTTTGTTGAAATATACTGCTCCCATACCCTGATCAGGGAAAAAACATTAATATTTATATGCATTTTGTTCAGTCTCCCTTCCATTCTGACCCCCTAGGTTGCATGCAGTGTTTGTGACCCCAGAAGTTTAATGCTTTATGTTAAAGGATATCACCAATGTAACATCTTATTTATGAACTTTGAACACAATACGACTGCTAGGGAAGGTGAATTCTTATAATTGATAATTGATGATTGATTGATTGATTGATTGATTGATTGATTAACTAAAAACTATATGGCAATAGAGAGCTCAACTCTTTATTTTGTTGTAATTTCTAATGTATATTTCTTGTAGTACTGCCTTTTGGGGCAGCATGAACAGCTAAATTGTGCTGGCATAAAGAAATACCTGAGTCTGTTTTCTAACAGATCTCAAGGTTTTTCATGCACAGGATCTCTGGTATTTTTTTTGGCAAGTCAAGAAGAATATTGCAATACTGCGAGGACGTACCATAAAGGCTTTGAATAAATTTTACTTCAAAGTAACATTACCATTTTTACAGCTCTGTCAAGTTCACAGTCACTGAATATGATCAATGGTGATTTGCCACCAAGTTCAAGAGAAACTTTCTTCAGGTTAGCAGCTGCACTGTAAAAAATAAAAATAGTCATATAAATCCAAAATAGTCACATAACCCCAATTTTTAATGTATTTTTCCATTATTTCCTTTGAATCATAACTAGTAAAAATGTACAAACCTCTATTGTCCAGTAGTGACTTAGTAGAATTCTGCATAGTCGTAAACAGCCATATGTAGTTATGCTTTTTCATTACTGCTACATGCACAACATATCTAGTAAAATACTTCAAAACCAGACTAAGCAGGGTTTATTTATGATTCTTCTGCTGAGCATACCTCTTCATGATCTGTTTACCAGTTGGTGTTGAGCCAGTGAATCCAACTTTGCGAACATCTGGATGTTCAGAGAGGTGCTGTCCCACTAAGCCACCTGTCAGGGTGAGGAAAGCAGTGTAACTGCATGGTACATGGACAATTTTTACTATTCCAGCAGCAACACTGTAACACAGAAGGAGCTTACACCACAAATCAAATACAGTATCACATCGTTATTTATATTTGCAGCTTTATTCCTATGACTATGAGTAACTTGGATACCATTAGTGTCTCCAAATTCTGCCATCTCTCTGGACTAAAGAGCTTCTTAATATTCCACTCTAGGTGGAATAATCTAATTTGTAACCAAGCCTGACCCATATAATTACTTTGTCACTTTCCTTCCTTAGGGCAAGTAGGAAAATGGTGACATCCGGCAACACAGTGTGCACTATGAATATGCATTTTACCAGCTTGCTCGAGGTCTCACAGTTATTCTGATGACAAAATTAGGAGCAAAAATGAAGCTTTACAATCAAGTGAACATGTTTCTCTGTAATACATTCTTTTCCACAGTGTTTGTGTCAATTGTGTGAACTTGTAAGGGGTTTAGGCTGACGCCTCTAAACACTAACTAAAGCCAGATTTTTCCAATTCTCTTCTGGAAACATGTGAAATCACTGCATGAAAAGATGCAAGCCTAGTACCTGTGAACAGACCTATGCAATAGATCTTCAAAAAGGTGAAGAACTCCACCAATTTTAGCATGACCTCTCCCAGAAAAATGATGAGTTGAAGTTTTACCTGAACCAGGCAGAATATTTATAACACCCTTAGGAAATCCAGCTTTAGCTGAGAGTTCTGCAAACTTCAAGGAAGTCAGAGGTGTGACCTAAGTAGAAACATTTATATTAGGTCTCCTATTTTAATCAAATACATGATGATACCTTTTACATTCAATACATCTTCTTTTTGACACAATATTCACCTTCTTACAGTATTGGTAAATTAGAAGTGATGGCTTCTTATGGAAAATAGTTCTGGAAAATGAGATTAGCCCTGGAGCAGAATTGGAGTCAATCAATACTTTGTATCACCATGGCAGTTTGTATTATTACAAGTGCACTTTCAAATATATGACACAGTCAGCCTGTGACAGATCAACCTATGGGTGAAATCTGCTATATTGCCTAAATAATTTTGCCTGAACAGGGGCATCTGGGCCATCTGCATATTTCTTTTTGCTCTTACCTGAGCTGGTTTGAGTACGAGGGTGTTGCCTGCGGCCAAGCACGCTGCGCTCTTCCATGCAAGCATCATCAGTGGGTAATTCCAGGGGATAATAATTGCACAGACACTTCAGGTAAGGAAAAACAGGACAAGATTACATATTTGATGGCTGCTTTTCCATGGCTTTTCTGCATGTCAAGGCTGTCACTAAGAAGAAAAAGTGATACTCACCCGATTGGCTCTTTCTTGGTGAATGTTAGATTATGGTTTGGCCGGGCCTGGTTAATTGGAATTGTAGCACCCTAAAAGACAGAAGAGAGACAAATCTTCATACTGATTTATAATTTTTATTACAAATATTTTTGCCATGTAAGTATGTTTCAGAAAGCTACAGAGCAGGCTTCAAAACCACAAGCATTTTTGCACCAGGGGAAGAGGCACAGATGCCTCTACGGTATGATTTCCTACTGTGGATATTGTAATCAAGTCCTGATTGTCAGCTGGATGAAATAACAGCATAGATAAATAAAAGTATGGGAGAACATAAAGTGAGGGTCTGATGAACAAAGAAAAAGCTGGATGATATTCTTGATTGGTCTCAAAGACACTGGAGGAAATGCCCTTGAACATGTGCCACGTGCTGTGCCATCAAGCAAACTCACCAGCCTTGATCAGACTGTAGCAAAGCACAAGTCTCTGCACTTACCTGCATGATGAGCACAGTGACATTCTGTCCCATGAATAACCAAGCAAGTATATCCACTGTGATACCTCAGCTCATTTCTTAGATATTTAGAGCCACTTTCTAAATCCATATTCTCCAGATGGAGGTGGTCTATCTTTTTGTATTGACAGGGAGACTCATTCTAGGTAAAATCCTAATTTTGCTTTAGTTTTTGATTCCTTAGTTACTTTTTCCTTTTACTACTTTTTGGCACTGTTTCAGAAGAATAACAACAACAATAAAGAAGTGTAGAGAAGCACTGCCATTGTTCATTTCCTTTACACATTCACTTGCCTGAATTTTGTCACACCATCCAGCAAAGTATCTGAATGTTTGCACAGACATTCCAATATGAGTCTTCAGAGCTAAAGTGTAGACAGCTCCTGAGTCAATAGACTCTATCGTGGCTAACTCTTCTTGATGTTCTTCCATCAGGTCTGCAAGTCTTTAATAAAAATGTTAAAAATCCACATCAAAGGGAAATGACATCTAACCACTGACAGCCTAAAATAATGTTAGGTGTAGCAAAGAAGCATAATCAAAATAGCATTCCCACTAAATTTGGAGGTGGAGCCACTGCTCCTTAACATCAGTAAGGGATTGAACAATTGCCCATTAGTCTGCACATCTTCACACTGGCTATAGTAGAGACTGAATGAAGACATGAACTGTGCAAACTCACTTGAGGTGTAAGTCTGTAGTAAGTATTACTAAGTTGATTGTAACTATCAAAGTGTCTCAAAAATACATCTGCACAGATTGATGCCTGTACTTATGAGGCACTACTGTTAGTTTAGTGGTCCCCCTGGTCTGTTTGCACCAATGAATTTTCACATTCAGTTCTTCACATTGTCTCACATGCATTAATGTTTTTCTTCAGCTTCCTTCTGTGATTTGGTACTCAGACAATGCTCCCATGTGATTTTAAGAGCTTAAAAAACATGCATCTGAGGTCCTATAAAGAGTATTCAAAACTGGGTGGGAAATCTGTGAAATTTTTCCATTATGTAAATTCTGGCCATTTAAAGCATTTGCAGAGATGTGGGCAATGCTCTTTAATGCCTGTTTTAAGTGTATCTTGGAGACCCAGCTACAGGTCAGGGCATTGGCAGTGTAGTGTAAGAGAATAGATTTGGGCATGTCAGGGACAAAGGAGAAGGTTCCATTTAAAGTTTGCTTAATAGCTTCTGTTAATGATTCCTTAAGACAAGGCAGCAGAGCTGGGAGCTTTAATGGCACACACATTCTCTTTGGTTCAGCACTCAAAATCCTCAGTTTGAACAGAGGCCAGAGAAGAGGGGGCCTTATTTCAGTCAGGGTGGTCCAGAGAGAGCTTTTATCCGCTGGGAATGGTTTGCAATATAAACACTCTGGTGTTTTATTCTAGAGAATGAGTTCCCTAAGCAAAGTGTTTAATCCAGGGATAACCTGCACAGTGTAGGGGAACTGTATTGTCCAGATACCTAGTACAGCTATTCTTGTAAATCTTCCAAGTCTAAAACAGAGTAGGAGTATTCACACCTTAAAATTTTCTCCTTTAGGTCAGAGTTAACTTGGTCTCTCAAGCACTCTACATTCCTGATACAAATTACCCACAAGTTTATGCATGCTTTGAATATGTGCACACTTGTGAAAAACGTAAGTGACCAGGTGTATTTAATGTTCAGTTCTGACTTGCCCATTTTCTCTTGTGATGACTGCTCACTGTGTAAGAGTCCTGCAGGCCTTTTTCCATGGCCTGGTCACTTACTTTATAAGATAAGCAGAAATTTTGGCTTTGCTTTCATTCTTTTTTGCTAAGATTCCTGCAGTGTCTTGTAAAACGTGGCATTTTTTCAGGAGTAGCAACCTGAAAAAGTAGCTTCTTTACTCATGTCTGCTTATTCATTTGCATGTTTAGACCTGAAAAAGCAACGAAAGCTTTTCATGTAGCCCACAAAAGAGGCTTCCTTTATAGGGAAGCTCTGATGCTTCTAGTCACCTGAAGTTTGCAAGACAGTGTTCTCCCTGTGCTTGGGAGAAGCATCATACTGCGTATGGAGAACCTATAATAATTGGGGTTTTATTAGCTGCCTCCAGTATCAGGCTCATGCTATCTTGTCAGCATTACCATCTTTCTAAGATCACCTCTTCCACTTCAAGAATCAAACCTCACCATTAAAATACCATTAATTCAACAAAGCCTCTGCTTATCTTCTGAACCAATAGCAACACAGCCAAAAATAAGAACCAGGCATTAACTAGACACGGTGAGAAAGATACAAAAAAGAGCTAAAAATGTCTCAGCTAAATGTTGGAATCCACTTAGAGAATTTCTGCGCAGGATCATTCTTCCACTGCAGACCATAACACATCTCCTACAGTGGCTCTTTAGCCAGATGCTGGCATTTGATCCTGGAAAAATCTAGCATCAGTTACAGTCTACTTCAAAACTAGTGGCAATGTAACTGCATATTTACTGTATGGAGTGCACATGCAGGCAGGCTTAGCAAGGTCAAGTCTCTGCCTACCTAAGTCAGGTAGACTGTTTTTAAAGCTTAGCCTCATTCATATGGAAAGATGGGAGTTTACAAGGGAATTCTCAATCCTTGCAATGAAACATATAGATTAAATGAAGACATCAAGTATTTAAAATATACTTTCCTCAAATTCTTTGCTTCCGTTCATAAATAATAATGAAAGAATGGCAGCAGTGAGAGACCACAAGATTCTTCTCTGCCACAAGAAATGTTGGCCAGCTAAGACCTGAGGCTGGCACACTGTAGTCAATCAGGGGGTGAGAAGATGGCTAGTCTGGATCCTCTGACAGTGGGATTATAAACATCCATCACATTCAGAAAATGTATACAACCATTCTCCAGAGAAACAAAACAAGATTTGAGAAAATGAAACAAACACAAGCTGTCTTGTACATACCTGTACATGAGTCGCCCTCTTTCCCTTGCATTCATCTTTCCCCATTCACCATTTTCAAATGCCTCCTTTGCTGCTGCCACTGCCTTGTCAACATCAGCCAGTGAGGCAGAAGATACACTGGCTATCACCTGTGCAAAGGTAGCACTGTGTTAGCTCAAGAAGAAACATGGGGATGCAGTGTTACTCCTTCCTCCCAAACTTCTGGACCAGGTATAAGCAAATACTTAATATCCTCATCCGTGGCAGCTG
Organism: Promerops cafer; assembly: GCA_013398275.1. Taxonomy (NCBI): domain Eukaryota; kingdom Metazoa; phylum Chordata; class Aves; order Passeriformes; family Nectariniidae; genus Promerops; species Promerops cafer. The sequence continues at coordinate 706,023 of VZSE01006774.1, forward strand.
TCGTGGGTGAGCCAGGCTGCAAAAGGTTCAGACACAACTGAGGTGGCCGAACTTGGAGGACACTGCAGGAACACAGATTCCTTAATCTTTCTTTTTCTTCAAAGCAAGGTGCATTGTCCCACTGGATGTCACTCTCTCTTTCTCAATGTAAACCAATGTGATATTACAAAAGCTGGAAGTCTTTATGTGTGGCATTACAATCTAATATCTCAACATGCTCAAACAACTCCTGCAGGTTCGATTTCTAAGAAATGGAGCTTCTGTTATCATAAACCACCATAAACACACAGTATTTTATGATGATTGTGTTCTAAACACATTGTAAATCCTAAAACAGAATGCTTGTGACTTTTATTCCATTCTATAATGAGTTTCAGGAAAAGTATCAGAGTCTGACTTCTGATGATAGTGAAATTTGTGTCATTGATTTCAGCAGACTTTATTTACTCCAGAATTAAATGGCAACTACATGGACATCCAAATCACTTCTCTTATTTATAATTCACAGTTATGAGTTGCTCAACCAATATTGGGTCGTTCAGGACTGAAGTGCAACATTATGTATTTTCCTATTGAAAAATTATTTTTCTTACTGGAAATTTAAAGGGAGATTTTAATGTCAAACTTAACCTAAGGTATCAGATTTATAAAAAGTAAAAAAAAAAAAAGCTGATTACTGACAGGAAATATACCAAATATCCTAAAAGAAACATTTATTTAGCAAATATGCTCCAGCAATTTCTGTTTGCAAAGCTAAACAAGAATGAAATCAAGGTAAAATATTCAGCTGGGTATGAAAAGTGATGTAATAATTGAAGTGGAAGTAGGTTATTTTTGCTTTGCAGCTTTACCCAAATGGAAAAAAAATTATAGAACATGCAAAATATAAAGTAAATTGAAACTTAAAATTATTTCTAGAGGTTGTTTAATTTCGCATATTGTTTTAAAATTAGCAATGTTCCAGTAATGTTTCAGATTTTTTAATAGGCAAAAACAATGAAATAAACTGGTATCAATCATATTTAGAAATTACTTACTGATCCATCTGATGGATTTATAGTGTCATAGGTTTTTCCATCATCAGCATCTATAAATTTCCCATTTATGAAACATTGGTATGGCATATTCACAGTCATGTTGTTCATATTTTTTGAAACCTGGGTGAAATGAAAACCAAATTATTTTAAAATTATAATAACTAATATTTTAATGTAGCTTAGAAAGCTTTTGATATCTGCAACCAATATCCAGACACATTTTAGTCTGTATATGTGGCTGTTAGAAGTAAAATGTAATGGAAACCAGGTGCAAATATATAGAAGTTTGTATAACCAAGTAGTTCTTTGCTTTCCTACTGCATCAAGCAGTCTAATAAAATGCATTGTCTGCCCTCCCCTAAAACCCAAGAAAGACTAAGCAATAAGTGCAAAATAAAAGGTCTTACATAATCAATGACTAACTCTTCTTCTTTGTCTTCTCCTCTGAGTTTTCTGACAGCCATTTGAATAAAGTCTGCAAACTTCGTGGCCATATACACATCTTCATTCTGTAGCTGAAGTCCACTGTGCTTCTGTTTGATCTCTTCTAGCATTCTAAAATTTTGAAGAAGGGGTAAGTTTAATTAAAAATGAAAGAATTCTCCAGATAATTGAATCATTAGAATGTCAAAAGGCATCAAAACTGGGCCTCAGTTTGTATGCATGTGAATGTGTGTGTGTGTTTCTCTGACAGGGGCACAGAAGTTCTGCATTTTGCTGAAATCTGTTGGTTTCATTGTGGATGCTGTGAAAAAGAAAACGTCACTGCTGGAATACTCTTAGGTAAACTTTAGAAAATCAATTACAAGAAGATATTGATATGCCATTGGAAAACAGTATTTGGGACTACTCCAGCCAATATATGGAGGACACTGAGACTGGGAGGTAATCAGCACAATAATCAGTTTGTTTAAAAATGCTGTTTCTATACTATGGTCTGTGTTGCAAAAAGAAGGCAAACGAGGTGACCCAAGCCATGACAAACTCAGTACATCTTTGAGCATGGGCTCAATTCTTTCTGTGAAAAGCTTCTCTTTCCCTCTGGGGAGTTCTTTGCTCAGGCTCCCAGCCAGTCCCCTGGTCTGGAGATGCCTGTGGCTGCACGCAGACAGGTTTGAGCATCACCATCTCCCCTGGGGATGATGTTCCTGAAGCTAAGGGGCATTTTCCTTCAGTAGAAAAAGCAGGATTACAACAATATCTCATAACTTTGGGAGAAGAACTGTACACGTTTCCAAGGTAAGAAAGGAAATATTAAGAGTATTGGAAAACACAGAGGGATTATTTATTTAACACCACTGATTTACAGGCACCATGACAATTTTTTCATTAACTTTGGCTTTACAGTTTTTTTGTCTTGAATACTCTTACCTGACAACATGCATAGAGGATGCTCCAGATTTGAAGAAATCTGTGGAATCCTCAATCACAGCAACATTGCTTAAAATTCCCTTCCAAATAGCCTAATAATACATAATAATAACAGAGGCAATAATGAATAATCCTCTAATAGCAAAAAGTATTTATCAAACTGTATTTTCTATGGTATCTGTGCCTACAACATATATTATTTCAAATGTTTCTAAAACACAAAGTTATTTTAAGAGGGTCTAAAAGACTCTAGAGACATGATGTCAGAGAAGAAATTTTTTGGTACAATTAGATGATCAAAATATAGTATTTTGTCCATGGTAGTTTTATCCAATCAGGGAAGAAACCTGAATGGTGCAATGCTAAAACTTTTCAGGCCCATTTTTAAAAGATTTTTTATCCTCCAAATAAGTTCCCATTGCATTACAGAATGTGTCATCAGTATAGGCAAGGACAGCCTGGAGCACTTTATGAATGGATTGATGGCAATTCAGGCACCTGGCCAAAGCTGAGAAGTAGTTTAAGCTGCATGCATGAGCTGGAGAAATAAACAGTTAAATAACTGGTAATGTAATATTTCAATTAATTATAACTGGGTTTCAGAGTTAGCAGGCAGTGTCATCAACTGATGAGTTTATACATCTTTTCATAATTTTCTCAGTCATTCAATAGTTCCAGGCAGCATTTAGGTTGCTGGCAAGCAGGTTCAAGGTAATCTTGAAGCAGCAGCTTAAAATATTAGTACATGAAGCTGCCTGACCTGTGCCAAAAGTTAATAACCCTGCAGCAGAGTTAGCACAAGGGAAGACATCTATAATTCATTTGCTCTGGCACAAAACTTGAATGACAAGTGTGGCTTTCAGCTAAGCCCCTGACACTACAGAGGGATGGATTTAAGGAGAGGGCAGAAGAGCTCCTCTGTGGCTGTGAGAGTTTTCTGCTCCAGCTGTTCCCATCCCTCTGGCAGCCAGCCCCTCGTGTGTGGCTGTAGCAGAAGAGACAGTGCACACGGGTACAGGAGAAAACTGCTGCCTTTTTCAGGAGGCTGTTCTGAGACTCCTGGAGTTTGTCCAACAGGCCCATTCTGAGCACATCCTAGTGCTGAACACCACAGTGAAGAAAGGATTCCAAGAACTGTCCGGGTCTGCCGGTGTTGAAAACCTCACTTCTGTGAGGTGAAGCTCAGTTTGTTTTCCCTCACTCCCACCTTCCTCATTCATAGATATTTACCATTACTGATCCTGCACTCACTGTTTTTGTATCATTGTACCTGAAAGGGAACTTTGTAAAGTGAGACAAACACACCAGTGAATTCCCAATTCCACCAGGATTAATATCAATAACTAAACCTTCACACCCATATACTTTGAGCACATTTTATCAAAAAGATATTTGCATGACTAAACAAAAGATATGCCTTGCCAAAAATAAGTATGTTATGCTTTTGTCTGAATACTATCCCACTAAAGCAGTTTAGTGAATTACTCTGATGTCTTCTGCAATCTTTTTCTCCTCTTCTGTAAGTTCCAGGGCAGTTGTTTCATCAGCAGAGAAGTATTTAGATGCAGGGATCATTTTTCCATCCTCAAACTGCAGATTTCTCACTAGTACCTGAAAAATGAGAGGATATGATTTTAAATTGTTTGGGAGGTAGCACATCCTTGATTAAAGAGTTTTTAGGCATTAATAGGGTGATTGAAAGAGTGAAATAAATGGCTTGCAGGAAAGCTGATACAATGCAGGCAATTTAGCACAGGCCACTTGTGCCTGTCTTTCAGATTGTCTCCTAGTAAGAAGAGATTTTACTCCATATAGGAAATGATTATGGATTGAGTGAAAAGCAAAACATGAATGTCTTCTCTACAGCATGGTAGAGGACTGATAAACTCCAAGTGAATTAGCTGTCAGTCATTAGCACCTGGATTTATCTAGCTTGACAATTCCACACTACTTGCCAAAACTATTCCATCCATGCTTATGTTTGCCAGACTGAGCACTTACCATGTTCCCATCATTTCCAAAAACCACTAGACCATTCTTTGTCACAAGTCCTGGTCTTGAAGCACCTTTTATTGTCAGCTCTTGTCCAACAGGCACTGAAGCATCAAGTAATGATGACCCATAAAAAGTAACCACCTAAAAAGAAATGTTCTAAATGTGCTGTAAAATTTTAACAATTTTATGATACTCTTTTGAAGCTTTAATATAATAGAAATAAAATATCATTTCCTACACATGGAAAACATGTTACAACATTTCTAGATCTTTACAACTCAGAACATGTAAAACATTGCAAATTGCCTAAACCTGCAAAGCAGCTGAGCTGTAACAACATGCATGCTGCAACCAGTGCAGGAAAGGGAGCAGCTTTTGTCAGTGTGTGCCCAGTGTGAGGGACCACTCACTCTATAAAATTTCATAGATTTATTTCTGCAACTATCTAGGCCCAAATCTCCCTAAAATGAAACCCTCTGTTATTTCAGCAGCTCACAGTGTTTCATTTTGCTGTCCATACTGTGATATTGGCCACTGTACATGGGCTGTATTATACTGTAATGCATACCTGCTTCTCAAAAGGACTGGCACAGTTTGGTTCTACTCTTAGTGTCTTTGTACCATGCTCTTTTTTCTTCTCAGATATTGTATTTATCTTCCTTCAAATTAAATGAATCTGTGATTAAAAAACTCTTAACTACTGTGTTCTGTGTATTTCTTTAGGTGCCTGTTCCAGATACACACAAAACATATAGTTATGAAATTAGAGCTACTCCAGTGTAACAGCCACTTGTATTCACCTGTATGCAGACATCTTTAATTTTATAATGGAAAAATAGTAAAAAAGAGGTTGTAGAGAAGAATATTCTTCTGGTTTTCAGAGCATACCTGTCCATTTATTGTTGCCCATGCTCCAGGCACTTTATCATGCCCTCTAATCCAATTATGCAAAGCTGCTGCAGGTTGGTCCCAGGAGATCTAGGAAATCAAGACATGCCAGGATGCACCATCACACCTTCCCAATGACAAACAAGATTATCTAATGCAGTAGGGGTGCTTAGATAAAATAATTCTCATAAGGGAATGAAATTAATTTTTTTATCTGTTGTTTTTATGGCCTGTGTTATTTTTTGGCACTAGAAGGAAAGGTGCCAAAACTTCCTTTTCCTAAAATCAAATGTATTTCTGGTAGAGAATTTTATATGGCCTGTTGGCAAACAAAGAGAGTGATCTTGATTCAATGTGGGATGCACAAGTATGGTGGCTTATTTAGAATCTACTGAAATTGCAGCTGCCTGTACACGATCCTGAATAAAACACCAAGTTTCTAAATACATGTAACTGCTGAAAGGAAAATGGAACTTAACCTAGGGCTCCGTTACATGCATCCTAAGAGGTATTACAGGAAAAAGAGGTGAGGAAACAACTCAGTTAAAATTCATGTTAACTTCATATTGCTGCTACTGTAATCTGAGTTAATAACTTTTCTAGTGCTATGCACAAAAAAACAGTGTTACTTCACACTACCTCTGCATTTTCCTTTTTCTGGATCCCTTCATATGTTGCCCCTTCTTTAGGCTGAGGTATACGAGGGGCCTTACCATCAGCAATTAGATGTACAGCTTCCACCTATGTGAAAAAGTAGAAGATTTAATGTTAGCTTAGTTCACCCTTTTTTTCCTCAGTCATACTTAGGAATGACAGCAAAAGACTTTTTTCCACAAGGTGAATTGGTTTGGGTTTTTTAAAGTATTTCCAAACTCTAAGGGGCCAGTTCTGCCCTGATTAAACATGTGTGTTTCCTTGAGCTTCTTCGACAAAACAAACATCCTCCAGAATTTCATGGGAGTACCTAGTCACCAAACTTAGAGCAGCTGTTGGAATTCTCCAGAACAAAAATGTGGCTCAGTATGATTGCTTTCAATTTTTTCCTTTTTCTCTCTGCAAAAAGTTATTTATCTGCATTTAAATGGAGGGAGAAAAAAAATCCCTAAGGAGCAATGCTGAGTATTTTTTGTGCATTTTCTTTTATTCACTTAAAAAAAATACAAAAAATGACAAGCATAGAAAACCCAAAGACAATCCACCAGAACTCTGAGCTTCAAACACCACAATGCCCTTTATGCTTAAAAATCTCATGCCTAACTTTTTTTTTTGTTGCTGAGCCTTTAAAAGATTTTGTCTTGTAAAAGCATTTAAGAAACCTATGGAAAGAGCCACATTCCAAACAAATTCAACTTCTTGCCATCTGTGGAAACAGAATATGCTCTGCCTGCTGTCAGCAACAAATACTCTGAGGTCACATCCTCAGCTGTTGTGCAGCCACACAGCTCCAGTGAAGGCTGGGATTTGGCTGAGTATCACAACCTCTGTCCTTCCAAATGCATACATCTTGTCTGTATTTCCTTTACTTTCAACCTCTTTTCCTCTTAAAAACCAGGTGTTTAGTACAGCTAAACATACCATAGCCTTTATTCCTTCTGGGAAGAGAAACCTGTTATATAGGTCATCCACGGTATCATTTTGGCCAACATCACATTCTCGCTGCAGAAGTATCGGTCCAGTGTCCAAACCATCATCAGCCCAAAAAATAGTAAATCCTGCTTTCTTATCTCCTTGAATTAAAGTCCTGGGCATAAAAAAAAGAATTACAGTAAATAGAGACAAAATTAAAGTAGTTAAGAATATCAACTCACATTTTACAAATTCATTTTCTTCAGGAAGATAGAAAAGAAAATCCTAAAAATCTTTGGTATACTTTCACTGCTCACTTCACAGTCAGGAACCCACAGGTTTGACACTGTTGATGTGTGGTTTCCACAAAATGACATAGGAAATGCTGCAACTGAACCCAGGCTATCTCACACAGTTCACTGTGATAATTATTTTTAAAGTATTATTAACGGTAAGACACTCAGAGCAAAAGGTGTGTGACAGTTATGACAGAATTTGAAAGATGGAAGCATCTAACAGAAAATTATCTTAATAATTCATGATTGTTTGTAGTAATTATCTAAGACTCATGGCTTATCTGTAGGTCAACAAGGAAAGTACATTTGTCACACAGCTGAAAAGGAGTTAAAGTCAGAGTGGAAAGTGATAAATTCTGAACTGTTTAAGGAAAAGTTATTAAGGGAATTAAGGCTATCCAGCCAGATTCTCAGCTGCTGTGCATGAACACAGCAATGCTTACATTAGACCTGTGCTGATTTACCTCAGCTCAGAATCTGCCCCTGCAGCCAAAGGGAACTTCAGCCACCTAAAATTTTGCAGTTCTCCTTTGGCATGTGTCTCAGAATGATGGAAAATCAGACTGAAGTGTTTAAGGGAGCAGCCAGAAATGGTGAGAAAAATATTTCCTGCATGGTTTTAGCCATTTGTCTGCATGCAAACACCAATGCTATTTTAATACATATCTCATGTAAGTATTCCCTCAGCAGTCCACGTTGTAACAGGATCGTCTGAGATCTGGCTTATACACAGGAAAATTCATTATTCATTATAAGCACTGAAAGCTACATTATTAAAATGAGTGAGGTACACTGAAGTACATATGGGCTGAATAAGGGAAGAAGTCCAAAGACAACTGGGGAAGTTGGCAGGTATAACAGAAGTGAAAGCATACAGAAGTTTGGCTAGCCCATATCAGACCTTCCACATATTTAAGCAGCATTTCTTCTGCTTTTTATTCTCTAAAAATTCCAAAAGAGCACTTTAGGGAGAAATGGCTCTCCTCAGTATGGAGAAGAAGGTTTTATGAGCAAATGTCTCTGATGCTGAATAGGTGTACTGTGTGCCCCCTCCTCTGTGCACCAGCTCCCTCCACAAAGGGCTGCTGATAACAGAGTGGCAGCAGCTGGAAAAGACTGTAAAGGAAGTGAGTGGGAAACCCTCTGCACCCCAGGGCCCTTGTTTGTACCTGGTTATGTTTAGCCATGTCTAATTCTCAAAGGTTTTCTTGGTTATTCTATGGGGATAAATGGTCTGATCAGCACCGGGGCTGCAGCCACAATATGTGAAAGAAGTGATTAGAGCAAGGGGTGAGAGGGTGAAATACAAGAGCAGTCAGCCAAGGCCAAATCCTAGTTTAGTTTATAGGCCTTGGGACAATGGCCTTTACTGAGAAGGGCAGAAGCAGATAGATTCCTTTTGCAGAAGGAATATGCAAAATGGAGCAAGACACAGGGATACAACACTGCAATACATTCCCATTTCTGCAAACCTTTGCCTCAAGGACTTCCTAAAAGAGAGTTTGTATCTACACCTTCCCGTGAAATACATCTTGGTGAACTTCTCCTCCATAAAAGCATCCTTTTAGAGCTCTCTAGATATGAGGTCACACAACTTGATAACAAACTGCATGGAGTAAAAGTACCTCATTTATTTGGAAAAATCCTACTACCTGATGTCTTTGCTGGCTCTCCCTGACTTTTGATTAGAATGAGCAATCATTCCTTATTCACCTTTCCATGTCTTTCATGGCTCAACACACAGCTAGTGTATGTCCTTCCCAATGACCTCTTTTCCAGTCTGAAGACTACATCATTTGTCTCCAGTCATGTGAAAGCTGTCCTATACCCTTGACCATCTTTCTTAGCCTTTTCTGAACTTAGCTAGTTCATGTTCCAGCTGAGATGCCAACAGTATCTAAGATCACAGAATCACAGAATATTCTGAGTTGGAAGGGATCCACAAGGACCATCAAGTCAAACTCTTGAATGAATGGATCCTTCCATGGTGAGTAACAGCAAACCTTTTCTGAGTAACAACCATTAACTCTAATACTGCTTACATATAGGCAGGGGGGTTTCCCCCTTGTGTGCATTGTGTTATGTTTCTTAACTTTGAATTTGACATCTTATTTTCTTACTCTCACATTATCATATTTACTCATTTGCACAGAAATTGTATTCCTTATTACAGATTTAAATCAGAGACATTGATCTAAAGTTTCCTGGCTTTCTCTTTCAGCCTTTTTAAAACTGGTATTTCTTTTGCTATTTCCCAGTCACCTGCATCAACATAATCTTAAGAAACAGAAACGTTGCAGGTCATCTCAAATCTGCAACTTCAAATTTGCTGAAGTACTGTGGTCCTGACAAAAAGATTCTTATTCCTTCATCAGTTCCCTAAAATGTCTTCTACTCACAGTTCAGCTCAAGAGAGCTGTTTTGACTTATTCTACACAAAGAAGGACTGCAGGATAGTAACATCTAAAGTTCCTCCACCCTGAATACCAATACAGGTTTCCTACTGTGGTATTCTCTTTGACAAATACCATTTTTAAACCCCACACCTCTCTTACTTACATATCTCCCACCTTTAACATATTTGGAGGAATTGTTGTTGTTACATTTTGTGCCTTAAAAAGTTGGTTCTTTATTTCTTTTCTGGACTGTCTCACTCTCATTTTCCACTTAGTTTATGCTATTTTACTGTACACACTTGGACACAACTGACACTTTTTGAAGTCTTTACCTCTCTAACAGTCTCCTTAACACCTCTGTTTAAGTATTTCAGCTTAGTAGTTTTTCCAGGAAAGATTAAAATAAAAAAAACAAAACTAAGTATGCTTTTGCTTTGAATCCACAACACTGTGGATTCAGATAATCGCCATGCTGCCTGTAAGATTATTTTAAAATTGTTTCTCCATATTTAGATAATTTCTTACTGAATTTAGACACTGTGATAGTGTCATATCTGTTGTCACAAGAGTGCCAGATTTGAGTCTATTGTGGCCATTATTGCAGTGTAGTTCTTTCAGGGTGACCATTTGAACCTACCTTGTGCATTGTGAGATAAGGTTTTATTCTTGTGGGTTCTCTTCTCTCTTCTCCCTTCCACTCTGTGAAATCTTAGGGTCTGTATCAAACCCTCCTGTGATCTAGTGTTTGTGGGGAAGAGCCACAAGGGCAGTGCCCTGCTTATGGAAACTCCAGATTGTCGATTTGTGCGTGTGAGTAAAATATATGAACGTACAGATCACACCACTGGATGTACAGCATGTACATCCTCCCAGAGTAACAGCTGAACTCGCATTGGAAATAACAATGAATCCTAGGTATGAAGTGCAGTTCATGTACTAAATAGTCAGCTGCTCCAGAGAAGTTCCTTCAGAGCAGTTGCAAGTCAACAGAACTGCAGCACTTACAAGATAATGGGTGCAGACCAAGATCCTGAGGTGACAAACACACAGTTTTGATGTGCAAGAACTCACCAGTTGATTGCAGAACCTCCTCGGTGGCGTGGTAGGATGGATGGATGGTAAATAATAGAGCCATGTTTTGGGCAGTCAATAACATCCATGGGGATAAACTGTGTACAGAATGGAAGGACATTTAACTCTGCTCCAACTGATTTGTAGGCAGCAACTACTTCCTGGATAGGCTTGCCTTTAGCTCTCCATTTGGGGAACTTAAAAACAGGAGTGCCGTCCTTCTCTGCTGCCAGTGCTGAGGGGCAAGAACAGTATTATTTTTTTTCATTTCATGTTAAAAATTCAAGCTGAAATCAAAGACATATTGCATGACACCTCAAGCAGATCATCAACTATGTGACTACAGAGTGCCTTTCTGTATGCTGTTTAAAAACCTTTGTGCTTGGATATATTTTATTCATTCTGCCTTTGATTCTCATTCCTACAGCTTATGTCAATACCAACTTTCAGTTCACTCTTATGATTTGGCTAGTAAGTACTAATGAAAGCAGAAAAGACATGTATTCATACTTTACTTTCTCTTTTTTGTCTGTGAAATTGGATTTTGAGCTTGACCTGAAGCATCTTTAGCCTGTTGATTTAAGTCTTAAGTAAATACTTATTTAAGTATCATTCCATGCAAGTTAGTGTGTACTGAAGTTACTTTTAGAAACAAAGACTGTAGCTGTCTGAGGGCACAGAAAACTTTAGGAAACACTTGAGACTTAAGATTGAGTCATCTGGAAGTAAAAGGAAGTGATGTTATCTAGTAATTTTATTTCCTCTCCCCCCCCCGCCCAC
>VZSE01006774.1:717455-732417 GCA_013398275.1 Promerops cafer
ATTTGTCTTTTCCTTCCCCCCCCCCCCCCCCCCCCCCAATCAGGAGAGATTGGACTAAACTAATCCTGTGGTTTCAGTCAAAATAAATATATGATTGAAAGATTGGAAGATTTACTTAGTTACATTTGTTAGTGGAAGAGCGGAATAGCTGTAAAAGAATAATTTATAGAATGTAAACAAGTTATGCTACATTGTATATAAAATTTTTATAGAATGTAATCCAACCAGACATGGATAGTTAATTTTTCGTTTTCTAAGCTAATAGTTGCCTTATCTAATTCTTCCTAAGTGTGATTAAATCTTTTAATGAGGTAGAGTTGGAAATTACATGCTAGTCTATGAACACCACAGCACCAGTAAGCAAAATTTATGTTTGATTCTTCCCTCATGAGAGTTCTGTAAAAACATGTCAGGACCAGACCTAAAAAAAACAAAACCCCAAACAAACCAAAAAAACAAAAAGAAAAACCCAACCCGAAAAAACCCCAACCATTAAAACAGCTCGTGGAATGTAGTTTTGATTTCAGATTATCCATACAGGTACATTCAATTCTGGCTCTTCTATTTGCTAATCATATTAACTCACTGTCTTTGTGTCACTGAAACAAAAACCAAAGAAAAGTGACAATTCAGATGGTTCCAAATTAGCTTCTTTGCCATGCTGGGTTCTGAGTACAATGAGTACAATTCTGAATAAGTGAAACTTCTTTCTTCAGTAAGCCCAGAAAATCCTTATGCACCTCGACAATGGAAAAAGGGAGAGCAAAGCCTCCTCCAACCTTTTGAATGTTTTCCATAGTCCAGGTGGAAGAGAAATAGGCTCTGCAGGTACACTGCCAAATACAAGATTGTAAAAAAGGGCAGAAAGCCAGGGATAAACAATTTTGGCTCCATTCCTTGAGTGTCTGAGCCAGCACAAGGAAGCAGGTGACAGACATTTGCACTTGAATACAGGCTCAGCAGCTATTGCTGTAAGATACAGATCTAGTTCAGAATGATTACCTCTAGGGTGTACCTTCAAATAAGGGATCTAGATTAATTTTTTTCCCAATAGCCTAATATACAGCCCTGCATGTTTAGAAACTACTTTAAAAGTTGCTTTTTTAAAGTACTGACAAATGGACGCGGTTAAACCGGTTCTGGGACTGGTGTTTGTTTGTTAAAGCATAGTTCCCTTATTGGATTTAGTGGAACAAAGGCAATATATGCAAGTCATTCCCATATAGATATAACCTTCTCATGAAAAGGCGAATTTGTTATGTACACCTGTAATTTTAACATTTGGATTCAGGTTACACTTACCCAAAGGATCAGCTTGTCCATTCTTGTCAGGTATGGTGAATACACCCACAATTTTATGTCCCTCTTTTCTCAGCTTGTTATAAACTTCTTGTCCAAAAATACTTTGACCTATAAGGGCTAGCTTTAGCTTATGTTGATAAGCCTGGTAAAAAGAATTAAAACAAAACACGTTATAGGATGCAATGAAAATATATTGTTGCTTACATTTCTGTCTTGCTCTTTCTTTATCAATTTTCCGTTTGATTTAAAATGGAATAGTCTTTTCTAACCTAATCACCTTTGAAGGAATAATAATCAATTTTTTGAGATTAATGACAGGCAACATACAATTCAGAGAGAGTATACTTCACATGAAAGTATCATCTGATACTGTCACTGATGTTTATATGGCATTTTTAGAATTTTCATTAGACAGACCCACTGTTTCTTATGAGAGGCTCCATGATCTTATCCATAGTCAGAAATGAAAATACATTTTTTGAAACATACATAAAACACTTTTTCTAGTCATAATTTATGTGGCTGGAACATGTCCTCTAAATCTCTGTAATTACACAGAGATATATTATTTGTGGTTAACATGTATAGGCTAAAGAAGACAAACTTGCACAGTTCCTGCCAAGTCAAAGGTGATGATCATTCACTTGATCCTCCTACAAGCAAATAAAGGTGCTAAAGGTGAGGTTCCCTTGCTGGACTTCCACTGCCTGCTGCATTTGGATTCCAGTACACTGGACACGTGATTTAAGCTTCTTCAGGCTGAGAAGGTGCAAGTAACCACCTCCACTTTTTTTTTAAATTTATGATCATTAGAATCACAACACTATGACGATATCAGAATATCAGATATTGCTATGTTTTTCAAGTGATTGCTTCCTGATAAAACTACCTTTTCCTTCAGGCTCCTTTTAGATTTATGTGACTTTTGTGCTCCTCTCCCACCCCACCTCCAGTCCCTCACCTCTAACACCTCCTTTATCTCAGAACTGGTACTCCTATAGCTGCAAGAACTGCATTAGGGTACCAAAGTGAGCAGGTAGCAACATGAAAAAACACAGCTTACTCTTAACTGGATCTATTCATCGGTCTAATTTATAGCACTGCCAGGAGTCCTAAGACAGGGCCAGCAGGGGAGCAGGAATGAGCATGGAAACATGGCAGAAGGGTGGAACTGCCTCTACGTGCACTGTCTTTGCATTTTTAGTCAGCTTTTGGAAAATGAGAACTGGAAACCTTTGAAAAACAAATGGACTATCAGACCTGGTTAAAAAGGAAAGGTTTGCACAGAATAAACAGAAACCTTATCTTCCTCAAAGCTGAATCTGACATGAACTATTCCTAGACTCAAACCATACAGATTGCTCCTCTTAGGAGGCCTCAATGAAAGGCAGGAAATAAAACGACACATTCCCCACCTTTGTTCTTAACTTCATTTTTCACAACTGGACTTTGACTTCCATTTTTTCCTTAGGACCCATTAGAAGAATCAAAACACTGTAAGAATATCTTAACCACTAATATTTGTTTTGCTTGTAAGTTAGCACTTGTATGTTTACGTCCTCCCTCCTCTTCCCTTTCTTAGGGCTCTGGGACATGAGGCTACTTTGACTGAGTGGGTTATTGATTGGATACCAAATGGTCTGCACTGCCCATCAGATCATATGACAAAGAGAAATCTCCTGAAAAACAGGTTACTCAAAACCACAATCCACTGCAGTTCATTTCACAGCTGACATATTATGGATGTATTTTACTGGTTTCAGGTTACATTTTTGTTGTGCAGCTGGCTTCAGAGAAGGGAGTTATGAATTGGTAGGTTCCATTACAGGAACATTGAAGTGTGCTTTTTAATTTTTTTATATAGAACAATAGGAAATAATTACTTGTACCGGAGACAATATTTTTCTTGAGAATGAAACTGCATAGTAAAACTGTCCTGTATTGCAGCATTACTCAGCACTAGTGCCACTGCAGTAGAAACAAGCAGTAAGATGCAAAGGTGGACATAACTCAGGCCCTTGCACAATCAGACTGTTATAATCGGCTGGTAAAAAACATCTGTGAGACTGGTGATGATAATACTACTAAGGAACACTGCACTGCTGGCAGCTACATGTCAAATAGTCCACTCTTTTGTTCTTAACAAAGATAAGACCTTGTTCTAAATTACAACATATCCTTACAATCCTTATCTAGCAAGGCTAAACAGATGCAGGTGGTGCTCGCTGTTAATGCTTTATGGTGGATGTCTTTACAGCAGAAATGTTGCTGCACTACGAAACACAAATATTAGATTTTCCCAAGTATTTGAACTATAGCAGGCAAATTGGAGAAAGATTAACCTGCTGGATCACTGAAGATGTTTAGCATGGTATGAAATCCTCTGATTTCTGTACTGTGCTAACTTGTGGCCAACTAGTGTATTGAATAAACATTAAAAATAGTCCAGATGATAATTACTTATTCTACTTCTGTCCTTTCGTTAACATCTCTCAGTAAGAACACAAGAATGGAAGGGATCTTCTTAGCTAATAAATCTCCTCTGCCATTACAAACAATCATGTCATATGATTGCTTTTATAAATCTCCCCAAACTCCTTTTCAAAGCACTTTTAAAGTATTCACTGCCGTACTCTGCTGCTTTTCTGATACTTGGACAATCTTCTTGCAATTTTAAGTCCAAATTTATCACCACTTAAAGAGTTACTTTTTCACAAAGAGTTTATTCACAAAGTGCTAATAACATATGCACCCTCTATTCCTAAACTTTCAGCTGATGTTGACCTGTGAATAAATCTGATTCTCATATTACATGGAATGGCAAAGCAGTTCCAGTTCCAAATCATGAGTCAATGTAAATCAACATACTTTCAGCAAAGCTACATGTTTAATTTGTGCTGGCTGTGGAACTGAATCAACAAATGGCGAGAAGCAAACAGAGGACACAGCCCCCAAATGAATAACAAATTAAAAAACCCTACCAAACCCAAACTGAGACTGGCAAGGCTGAGAAGATTGCAGAGTGGGAAAGTCTGTAGTGCACAAAAACATTAGTCTGGCAGTAAATCAGCTTTACTGTCTCGCACTTTCAGAAAGTAACTCAAATGGGGACTGGTTTCAATCACAAGGTGGATCTGGTGACTGTGACCAGTGACTCTGGAGTTCTGTCTCCACTGAATGGTACAAAAGTATTGCATGACATCTGACTAGACTGGTCGTGCATTAACATTCACTGCCATCAGTAGGGCGCAGGAGACAAACCCACAAGTCAGCCGCAAGCAGGATTTCTACTAAGTAAAAAACAAAAGGAAAGAAATCTGTGTGGAAGGGCTTGCATGCTCAGACCACAAGTTCAGTCCTTCATTTTTGGTTTTATTTGAAAAATTACAGAGGTACAACTGCACGAGATGTTATAGTCATTCATATCTTCTTTTGGAAACTCTCCTTAAGCATTTTTACCTAAAATGAGTCAGACCTGTGGAAGAGGGAAATTTCTGTAGAAGAATTTAATGTGGACAGCACATCCAACTAAAATGGAAAGTTCTATAAGGTGACACAGAGAAGAAAAACAGTTTGGTGTTTTCTGTTTTACAGAAATGGCACATTTTGGCCAGTGTGCCATCGCTAGCATTCATCACGAAACTTTAGAAAGGAATTCTGTTAAAGAACACCAGAACAATCTTGGTTTTGAATAATGTGCTAGATGGATTCTCCATCATTATCACAAACGTACACAGAGATTAAACTTTTTAATGTTTTTGATAGTGATGTTAAGAGATCATATTAGAGTTCTTTTGCAGTTGCCTGGCTGACTATGAAAGTGGAGCATGCATGAACAATGCATGTGAAGGTTTATGGTCGTGTAGCATCAGAGTGGATCTTTTGCTGTACTTTTGTAAGATTACGCAATTCCTAGTTATAATAAACAATGCAGTTCACGTGGCTCAGGGAGATCTGGCCTCTCTTTTATGACTAATCATAGAATAATATAGTTATTATCACAGTGCTGCCAAAATACAAGATTTTAGAAAATTAGTTTTCACTCTACTATAATTCTGGTTTTTTCACTGTCTGAACTTTAAATTTCATCTTTAACCTTCTATTTTGGTTATAATGTAACACAGATTAACAGTGATTATGTTTCCTTGACTCAAGTACTCATTATTTGAATGAAGAAAATAAGATAAAGGTAGAGGCATAAAATCTGAGAAGTGTTTGTACAAGCAGTCTTATCTTGAATGCTCAATGTGCCTGAAAGTTCATGTGTTTCACCACCTCAATCCAAAAGCACGTATTTAACTTCTGTATTTAAAAATTCTGTCCATATGATCTCTTGATACCATGCTGGAATTTATTTTTAAATAGCCCATTAAGTTACACAGTATTTTAATGTTTGATTCCATTCTGGCCCTCTTTTTCCTCCAAAACACTTAAACAGAAATAAAACTAACAAATAGAATTAAGTACTGCATGGATGGCAGCCAGACAAATGCAGGTAACTATCTTGTCAAGTTCTAGTTCCTAGAAATGGGAGATAAGTCCATCTACATTTTCTTCCCTAAGAAGAGTCTAAACTTACAAAATCTCTCCACAGGAGAATATTTATTTTTTGGATAAAAATAATTTTCTGTTACTGCCTCTTTTGTATGTGCATCTAAACTTCAACTGGTTATCAGCTTCTAATTAAATTCCCTGAAAATTAACACTTAGTAACTGCTACTCTGGGTACAAACCTTATTATCAAAAAGATTACAGTATTCTGCGTAGTTTGCATAAGAATTTAGTAAAGTTAAAATATTTGAATGTTATGTCTTTTAAAAATTATCATAGAAAGATGCCTCTTCCGAAAAGCAGTACTGCAACTTTATTTCTACTGAGATCCCCCTACATGTGCTACATTCCAGCGCCTGCAAATAGAAGCCTATAGTAGAGCCCCGCCCCCATCTACATACACATCCAGGGCAATGTGTTCCCACCGTTCATTCATTCTCTTTTATTTTTTGGCACTGCTGGTTGCATTTCCAAAAGGCTTGTGTTAAATCTCCTTATTCTAACGCCTCCCGTGCAGACACCTTCGGAGGATTGCTGTCCTCACACGAAACTGAGCAGCCAACCATGAAACAATGAACAATCTCTAGGGAAGATAAAAAATCCCCCAAGCCTCACTTAACTTGCCAGACCTACACATCTGGACAATTTGGACAGGACAAGGCTTTCAGGGAGAGGTTCCTTGCAGGAGTTCTGCAGTCCATATATACAACCAGACATAAAGAAAATTGCTTGAAACAAATGCTCAGAGCTGTAAAACACTAAATCATGGGGTGCAGAGGAATTTAGGGCATCAACTTGAACCCTGAGCAGCCCACCATGCCAGAGCTATGAACCGGTGATGAGAAGGTCACAAACGAAACAGGCCAGAGCAGGGGGCTTCTCTCTGGCACTGGGAACCAGCATGGTCCCTCCTAATTGATAAGGCAGCCTTCAGCTTCTCGGGGCAAATCCAGCATGAGGGAGGCAGAGAACGGCTGCATCACATTGTTCTTGACACACGATTACGGGGCACTATCACAGCATCTCTGGTGCCTGCTCCCCGCAGCTTCCAGGCACATCCCTGCAAGATGCAGCGCCCAGATGATGGCTGCGATCCCGCTGGCCGAACCGCCGGGCAAGATGCAGCCTCTGCACACCGAGCCCTTTCCCGACCCTGCCGTGCCTGTACGCGCTTTGCTAAATCCTCGGCAGAGACGACACGCATCACGTCCTGGAAAATACCCGCTCTCGCCATCCCCCTCCTTGCTCGGCCCCTGGTTGCCCCCCGACCGGTTCGCTCCCGGGCTCGGCACGGCACCGCACGGGGGGACCCAGTGCCGCGGCCGCCCGCCCCGCGCTACTCACCGCAGCGGTGGTGCAGATGGTCCGCAGCAGCCGGGGGGCCGTCCGCAGCATCTTGCGGCCGCCCGGCCAACACCGAGCCTGCTCCGCGACCGCGGCGGAGCGCCTCGTCTGATGCAACCCGCGCCGATGCCGCTGGCGCCGGGCCAGCGCCTGCATCCGCNCCGCTGCCCCCCGATCCCAGCGTGGCGGCCGAGCCCTCCCGCTGCTGCCGCGGGGGCCCAGGGCAGGGACCAGCGGGGCGGCGCGGGGGGCTCCCGACCCGCGAGCACGGGAGTCACAGAATCACAGAATCACAGAATCACAGAATCACAGAATCGTTAGGTTTGGAAGGGTCCTCCGGAGATCATCCAATCCAGCCCCCCGCCAAGGCAGGGTCACCTAGAGCAGATCACACAGGAACGCGTTCAGATGAGTTTTGAGCGTCTCCATAGAGAGAGACTCCCTGGGCAGCCTGTTCGAGTGCTCTGCCACCCTCAGTGTACAGAAGTTCTTTCTCACGTTGGGGTGAAACTTCTGGTGTTTTAGTTTATGTCCATTGCTCCTCGTTGGTGGGCACCACTGGAAAGAGTCCATCACCACCCTATAAGGACCCGTCTCCGAGGTATTTGTAGGCGTTTATGAGATCCCCTCTCAGCCTTCCCCAGACTGAAACAGACCCAGGTCCCACAGCTCTTGCTCCAGACCCTTCATCATCGTTATGGCTCTCCACTGCACCCTCTCCAGTAACTCCTTGTCTTTCCTGTAGTCAGGGCCACCCAGGCCACCCAGGTGGCATTGTGTGGTCTGAGACGTGTGCGGTGTCCCCAGCAGTGCTACGGCCATTTACAGCTTGGGGGGACAGAACCCCTCATCTTCGCCTTTGCCCTCTCTACTGAGGCCGTTGGCAAGACATTCCCTTGACTCTGCTGTGGCAGTCAAAGATCATGTAGATTATCAGCATTAATTTTGTTTATTTCGTGCCAGCAATGGGGTTAAAAAATATTAATGACTTACTGGAAATCCATATCACCACCTTTGCCAAATATTATTAAAGCAGCTCACTCAACCATTTCTTTGCTCTTGAGTTCTATTAATAAAAGTGTTTCAATTTCAGTATTATTTGGAAGCTACAACAAAATCTTCTTGCCAGAGGTGTGGAGCAGATCTTGAAAATACAAATTCAAGGTGCTAAAAAGACCAGAAAGCAAATGAAAATTACCCCAAAAAGCACAGGAATAGCAAAAGCAAGAGTAGACAGCATGGCAGTAATAATTTGCATCATTGCAAATTAGGTCAGGTTTAAACCCCAGCAACACAAAGAACATGGGTTTGTAATAAACTGAAATACATGATGTTCCCATCAGGAAAACAAGGAAGACAGAAATGGAAAAAATTTTCTTACAGCCAAGTTGAGAACTTTGTCAGAGAGGTCAGAGGCAATAATTAAGCCAAAGTTATGACCTGCACTCACCTTGCTACAGTTGAAAATAGAGTCAACATGCAAACATCCATACATCAACGAGATATCATATCTCTTTTTAATGCTTTCCTGCAAAAGAACTGCAATAGTAATCAGCAGGGTTTTACTGCCAGGCCCCCAACCTCTTCCGCAGGGTGTTTCAAATGCTGAGAAGTTCCTTAAGGACAAGGACTGCTGCAGTACTGCTGTTCATCCCTGTTCAGGGGGCACAGGAAGGAGAGGTGCTGCAAGAGGTAAATTGTACCAGTCCCCAAGGAAGTCAGGTTGGCACAACGCAATCCCCCACAGAATAAAGTTACACTAGGGCTTGCATACCATTATTCATTCCCTGATTTAGTACAGTGTAGCAAAATTATGTCCTGTCCTTCATTCAAGGCTCTTGGAGGTCCCATAAGAGTAGATGGCACTGAGTGGAACTAACAGAAATTAAAACCAAAACTTTTTAATTAAAATAAACCACTGCACTTCTGTTTTGCAAAGAAAGTTCCACAAAGAAAAATCACTAGTCAGTTCCTATAATTTCTTTTCTGTGGGGTGAAAAAGGAGTACTTGTCCGCTTCAGTGAAAATTCTTCTCATGATGGTGTCATGTGGAGTGTGTGGTGCTTTATTAGATTATGGAATAATCAGCCAAGGGAGTTAGTGACTTTCTTTGCTCTGAAGCATTAAAAACTAAACAAGTAAAATTCATCAAAAATTTTATTAACAAAGTGGGACGATATGTTTATACAAGAAGTTCCTTTTCTGTGGTACCTGTGGGTTTAAAAAGAATGGTGTACAGTAATTCCAGATTTCATTAAGAAAGCTAAAAGATTTTGCTTTGTGGCTTATTCTTAAAATATTGATATTGGCTACTTCCATGGGTATGCAGCCTCATATCTTCCAATTATCTCACAGAAAATCTACAAAATTTCATTGCTAAATTTCTTTAAAATACTCCCTCTTTAAATTGTACAATAAAACAATTTAAACTCATAATTTTGTTGGACCAAAATGCACCCTTTAATTACTGCAGGAGCTGTTGGTTGGAAACACCTGTTGTTAATATCTTGTTTTCCTTTTTGAATTGGCAGTTTCTTTCAGAAAGATCAACTGCCCAGTTTGATAGGTCATGTTGTAGCAGTACAAAGATTTTACAGGCTCATGTGCAGCTCAGTTTGCAGCTGAGCAAACCCACGATCTGCTCAAACAAGAAGTATTGACAGTCCTCACTAAAGGAATGACAACACTTCCTCTGACAGTAGGAGAAATGAATGTGTGGGTAGTATTCCCACGACTTGATGCAAGCTGCACAAATTCCATACAATAGGGTACAATCAACTTCTACTATAACAGCTGGCATCCAAATGATCCCATAAGGCAAGGTTTGGAACTGGATTAAAGCATTGCTGAAGTTCATGGAACTTCAAATCTTGGTTCATGATCCAGAATCCTCTCCAACTAAAATACTACACTTGGCATTTAACCACTGACACACAAGCTCATGGCAAAATGCCTGGTTTTCCTGGGTAAACAATTTGTAATAACCTGTGGCTCTGTTCCTTGTACACACACAACATAGAGAGTACAACAGTGCAAGTGTAAAGCACCAAAGTTTACTTAGTTGGCACACCTTCATCTCCAAACGCAATTCCTAACCTAGTGAGAAAACAGTAGACCTCCATTTACTTCACAGACTACTAAAATGTTAGGTTACAAAAGGGAAAAATCACAAGAGGAGGTGTCTGTTGTCAGCATAAAGAAGAGCTGGGAAGGAATAAGTGAGATTTATTTTAGATTTGATAGCAATAAGAGGGGCAGGGACATGAATGGCCATGAAGGTGAGCTAAAACATAGACAAGGATGGTATCTTCATACCATCAGCTTCACACTTATGGCCAGAGTGATGAATTCATACAAATGGGTTTTAACAACTACTTAACAAATTGCCTATGTAGAATTTCAAGTGCAAATAGTACAATCAATACTTTTGGTATCCAGAAAATTATTAGGCTGACCTCTTTGAGACAGGTCTTGTATGACCTAGTAAACTCCAACATCAGTGTTAAATATCCTAACAGTTACAGTGCATTCCTCTGGGCTTTATGTTGTTGGAAAAAGTGACACAAAGTATTACCCATTAATTTTTGTACCCCAGTCAGAGAAGTACCTTGCAAATTATTAATTTCTTGTTCATCTGGGGAAAAATATCCTAGCACCAGTGCTTACTTTGTTTGGAGCACATTTTATACATTAAGCTTCCTTTTTTGAGTTTTTTTCCTTCTAGTTCTGATCCCTTTTCATAAAGCCAAAGTTTAGCTTCGGGAAAAACACTGCAACTACCCATAGTGAGCTTTTCAGCATGGGCTTTTTTATTTGTGTTACCAAATTTTCAAGAGATGTATGTCAGCAAATGGCAAAAACTGAAAGGGGATATGTTTACAAAAGCCATTAAGGAGTTAAATGGGCTTGTACAACAGCAAAAATGTGCAAAATGTGTTTGCATGTGCAGAAATGTACAGAACAAATATAAGACCTAACGCAGCTGAATATTTTAAATCCTTGTTGATTTCTGTGAAGCAGAAGCTACTCAGTGTCTTTGAAGACATCATCAAGACTTGGCAAGATCATTAGGAAAGACTGTTCTGCACAGTGTGCACATACTGAAGTGCTTGGAAAACTGCTTACAATCTTCCAGGATTTGCTTTCTTTTGAAAATCATGCCCTGGGACTCAGTAATCAACTAAATTAGCTCTGCATAGGCTTTTTGTTGTTGGAAATCAGCCTTGATGGGGCTTTTCATGATGATTAAGATTTGGTCATAGTTCAGACTCAAATTCCTCAGGAGTACTTTAGAGTTCACCCAGCTTTAAAGACGGAATAATTAAAAAAAGTAAAGTAAGGCTTTGTACAGTTGTTCAGTAAGTATGTTAATTGCATGACAAGTTTCAACTAAAATTCTATACAATAAAAACATTTCATGGTTTTCCACTTGCTGAAGCAAGATTTTATGGGAAAGTTACTTTGTCTGTTAGCTCTGCAACATTTATATTTAACATTTGTAATATTTTTTTTCCCCAGAGGGTCTTCATTAGACATTAACCATTTAAAACCTTACACTTGACATTTCATTTTTCCAGACTAACCGAAAGGAGGTATATATTTGATGAGGATAGGAGATTATTTCACCAATTTAACAAGTGGCAAGAACCATCATGTGCAGATGCCTTACTCACATGGATAAATGGAAGTCTCTCGGATTCCATACGATACAGTAGAAACTACATCTGCAAAAGTTGTTGCTGTCTTAGTGGAGTGGAGCTGCAAAGAGCAGATCTCAGATGGTAAATCCTTTCTGGGAATTCTGCCACAAAAACTTTGAGCAAGATCTTTATTTTATTTAAAATGTTCAGAGCTAAGCATCAAACATTCCACAGGCAAGGAACATTCCACAGACAAGAGAATATTTGGGTTTCTGCAGATACAGCAAGTCAAATTCTTTCTCCTGTAAGTAATTACAATTCTAGTAATTACGAACTGTCAATCTTGGTGGAGCTTTGCCTGTATACGTGAGAAATAAATATCTGCTTTTCTACCTTTTTTTTTTTTTTTAAAATGGTTTCTGTTTGGATGGTTAAAATATCTGATGGATGGTTTCACATATCAGAAAAATACTGTTTAAAATACCAGGCAACTGTATTGACAATTGTAGCATGATATTTCCAATCAGGATTATTTCAAAGGAAAAAGGATTTTTAACTCCTCATGGAATCAGGCCCCTGTTGATTTATGAATCCATAGATACCTAACCACTTCATAAATAAAACAGTCATAGTACCATATTAATTCTGCTGTATTTTGGACTTTATTCTCTCATCTACCTTTTATAGTACTCAAGTGTAACAAGTAATTTCAGCTGGATCATATTTGTGTTCACATTTTACTCACTTCCTGTGAAAGTCCATTATGAAGTTTGATTTCATGGTCATTTTGGCCTGACCAAAAGAAATGATTGTTTTATCGATTTTGTCTGTGTTCACTAATGATCAGCTTAGAAACCACTGCCTATTAAATAAAGTCTAAGGACCTTTCGTACTACTCTATTTCCTGAACATTCTAACAGATATTTGAGCAATCTTAGCAACTCCTATGATTTTGTACCACATAAAAGCTTCCAGGTACAAATGGAAGCTGTGTCACCCAACTTCCAGAAATTATGTTTATAAAATGTCAGTAATTTCACATGAGAGAACAGCATAAAGCCATTCACTGATAAGACAGCCCAGCAAACTTATCAATCAAATGCAAGCCAGTCTCGCTGCCAGTGAGATTCAAGATAAAGTCTAAATCAGATTTTCAGAGAAAACAGAAATTCTAGCAGAATCTACAAATGACCTAAATAATCTCAGTGTGAGCAACAAAACACTGCCACCTAGGGAGCCAAAGAAAAGCCGATTATCAGTCATTAAAATAAACGGACCATGAATGGCAGCGTAAATTCAAGCGGTGTATAATTGAGTATAATTGTGAATTTTTTTTCAGTTATGGAGCCTCTCGCTCCATTTTTTATTAAAAAATGGTATATTTCAATGCATTTTCTTTTGAGATAATTTTCTTTATCTGTATTTAAAATAAGGGCTACATCACTTATGCTGTGGGGATCACAGTGTGCCCTTTGGTGTGGCCACTGCACAGACCACCCAGCTGAATTACCTTGCATTCAGTTTTGACGATCTCACAACCTTGCAGTAAGCAACCCTGCAATATTTACTTTACAAATTCAGTTTAGATGTGGGAAGTGAGGGCCCTACCAAGCGCCAGTTCTGCAGGTTTCTCTGTTGTACCACCCTGCAGAATTGAAGGACACCCTTTTTTGAGACAGAGAGCAAAAGGCCTGATAACTACTTTTTAAGCAGTCTGAAAGCCTCTGTTCATGTGCAGCCTTACACAGCTGAAAGAAACAGCGTTTGTTTCAAAGAAAGTTTGTAAAGAAAACTCTATCTTTTTGTTTCATTTTTCAAAATTGGAAGACAAACATCAGCTTTGAATAAACGTATAGCAGCTATATTGAGTTCAATTAAAGCTGCACAGACAGAACGAAATCCTTAAAATCTAGCATAAGTTGAGTTTTCATTTTGTGTAATACTCATCATCTCCTTAGAGACACTTGTGTTCACTGCCAGCTGTCAATGTCCTGCACAATTAAACTTCTTGTCCCACTAAAACCCAATGTGAACATCTTCAGTTTGTGTAGGAGCCAATGAGTGGAGGAGATGTATTGACATATTTACATCATGATTATTTGACATGTTCCAAATCAGAGTTCTCTCCAGTAAAAAAAAAACAAACAACAAACCAACAAAACAAACAAACAACTTATTCCAAACATCGTTTATTTCATTTCACACAAGGCTAAATTTGATCTCTTCTTTCCCAGGGTGGCATCTTAGAATGCACTTTAAGTAAGAAAAACTCATCAATAGACGTGATCTTTCAACCAACCACATCTTTCATCCTTAGAAACTTTAAAATCAATATAAAGGATGGCTTCCTTTTAATCATAAAGCAACCAGAAAGTAGGTGCTATATTCAGAATTGTTGCATTACCAAGTTAGCTTTTATGCATGGTCCTGCACTTACTGATACATGTCTCATCCGGGTTGCTATTTTTGTTGCTCTTTCCCTAGATATTGCCGATGCTCCTGGTGATAACTGCTTTTGAAAGCCATTTCCTTTTCTGCTGATGTTACAGATTCTGCTGAGCTAATGAAATTGCTGTGGTCGCTGTTAATGGCCCTGAACTGCTGCTTCTCTCCCTATCCCAAGTACTTCTATTTTTATTCTAATTTTACACCCCGCTAAGGTCCTGGGAAAAAAGAAGTGGCACGTAGGTAAGTACCTCACGGCCCTTGTGACCACAAATGACAGGGGGATGATTAGCGGGAGCTTTGCAGCTGTCCCCGAGCTCCAGACCGTCCCAGAGCAGGGACAGCTCCTCGCACCGCTTCCTTCCTCCAGCAGCAGAGAGGGGAAGCGCAGGGGCGGCTGCGGGGGCTTTAGCCGGCAGAGCTTTCCCTCCTGCCAGCAGCCTGCCAGAGGTGCGGAGTCGCTGTCACAGGGTCGGCTGGGGTGCCGAGCCCCAGCGGAAAAGCAGGAAAGCTCCCAAAGCCCCGGTGCCTCCGAGGCCGGCCCTGCCTCACGCAGCACGCCCGGCTCAAGCTGCCGGGGCTCGGAGGAAAGCGGGGGAGCGAACTCCCTGCCCCGCCGCGGGCCCCCGGGCAGCGCCTCCCGGGCAGCGCCGCCCGCCCCGCGGGGCCTTCCCCGCGCT